>CM028137.1:455872500-456440000 GCA_016271365.2 Neoceratodus forsteri
ATTTCAACAAGGTTTAGCCTTGACAGGCAATCATCATCTTGATTCACCTCACCTATCAAACCCTTTCCAAAGCTCATCATGAGTAAAGTGCTGGAGTTGTTAGTCTATTTCTCTGAGCTGATGCTTGGTTGACCAAACTGCACCTACAGAAGTTTATACAAAGAAGTATGGCTTAGTTTTGAGTGTGCAGTTTTTGTTGTTTTGATCCACTTTTTTACACTGCTGCACCCAGAACTCTGACAAGCATGTTCATTTTTGTGTTTTTCTGTTCACATCACTAATGCAAAGAGTACTCACACTCCTTAAATATTTTAGATATTTCTAATCAAAAATAGATATGGTCAAAGTGGCAAAATTGAGAAGTGGGCAGCTTGTGAGTGTAAACTTTGCAACATCTGTAATCATAAATGTCACATTTTGGTAACAGTTGTCAATATACTATTAAATCAAATTTAAACCACAGAAAAATGTGCTTTATTATCTTTGTATATCAGACTACTTTCCTAATGAATACTCTTTATGTTTCTTTTTCAAGGTTTGGCCTGACTTACCTAATGTCACAGTAAATACCTCAATGCCTTGGGATGATGAAGTTAGGGTAGGGGAAATACCTTATTTCCTGTTTGCTTCATGTTTTTGATTTCTTAAAGAAAAAAAAACAAATTCATTTTGATACATTGTTCCAAGTTATTTTCCACTTTTTGATAAAATGTTACCTACAGGAATGAATATAATAAAATACTGTAATTAATGTTGTCTGGCTGATTGTGTGTCATATTTGTTTTCATATTTCATAAATACTTTATAAATATGTTTAACAAAAATAAGTGCCTCCATGTTTAAGTTTATAACTATTTAGTGATGTTAAAACGTATCTGTTGCAGTAAATTAAGTAAATTGCTTATTACACAGTTTATTGGTTTTAACAATTATCTGATTGTCTTCTGTAGTTTTACACTTTCCTTGTAAAGTAAATATTTAAATCTGAGCTCTTTAACTTTTGATTTTCAGTTATACCGAGCTTATGCAGCATTTCCCGACTTCTTCCTTAACCAGACTAGTGAGTGGTGGAAAAATGAAATTAGGGAATTTTACCACACAGAGAAAGTCACATTCGATGGCATATGGACTGTAGGTTTTGTTATTCTGTTATTTATTAAAAAAAATATTACAGTGTGTATCATAATTTTCAATGTAATAGTTTCTTGTCAAACTGCACACAATGTTGGAATGACTCACGTAATCAAAGAAATTAGGTAATTTACTTAGATCAATACATACACATTTCATTTATTTCTAGCTGGTAAGTAGGCTGGGCCAATGCTGTTTTTCAGATGTGACTGACAGAAATAAAGAAATAATTATCACAGTAGTACAAAATTACAACTCAAGTTAAAAATTGAGAGTATATTGGGCCAGCCCAGTGGCACAGAGGGCTGAGGCAGTGGATGCCTTACTTTGTGCTATGCCCGGGGACCGGTCTTCTGGAGTGAGGATACCAGAGGTTGGTGGGGGAGAACATGGAGCTGGATTGAGCTGCTGAGATGCAGCTTTTCTCTCCAGGGAGGGACGTGGGATTTCCTTGGCTCTTGACTGCCTCATGGTGGAGGCTAAGTGACAGTGCAGCTGAAGGAAACAGGCAGTAAGCCACGTGGGTGGAAGAGGCTGCTACTGGGGCTGCAGGGTGTATGTGCACCTCCACATGCATGTGTGTCCACATCTGGGGCCCCAGTTGTGAGAGGGAGAAAACCAAGAAATGCCTCCCCTGGACAAGGTGATGACTGGCCCCCTCAAAGGCTCCTATCAGTGACCAGGTACCTGCTGCATGAACAAGATGGTGGAAGATAAGTCATGGGTCACTGGGGGATGGTAAGAGGTGGCCAGAATGGGGTACGGGGAGAGAGAGGCACAAAAATACAATATGAAAAAATTTAAGAACACATCATAACACATACAGTTAGCAGAAATCTCATATTCTTGGTAGAGTACAGTTCTTATGGGACACTGCAAACCCACTTAGGCCTCAAAATGTCTTTAGTAAAAAGAAATAACATGTTATGATTGCTAACATTCTGTAGAAATTGTTGATTTACTGGTAATTTGATTCGGATTAGTTTTAAAAAACAAGCTGCCAACCATGTCAGTAAAGTAGAGAAGTGCAACACTCACCTTTGCAATATAGAATCATGAAAATGTTTCACTCTAAAAGAACTACAGTCGTATTTTATTGAGCCATTCCAGGTGTAACAAAGTAGTAGTAGTAGAACATTCTTATGTTTCACCCCATACCTTTGGGGCTTCCTTAGAGGAAGCCCCAAAGGCATGGGATGAAATGTAAGAATGTCCTACTACTGCTTTGTTACACCTGGAATGGCTGAGTAAAATACTAGTTTTTTTGGACTGAAACTTTGTTCATGATTCCTTATTGCAAGGGTGAGTGCAGCATCTCTCTACTTTATTGAATTGCTTATTGTATTTGAGCACCACCATCCCAGTGCCTGCTGTTCTCAACTGCTAGAACCTAACATACTAGTGTTACCAAGCAAAAACCTCTTTGTTTATAGTCCTTGATCATCTACTGCTGCATCTTGATCAACTCTCGTTGCATTTTCTGGACTTGAAAACAACCTCAACACAGTCTAGCCACTCATGGTGCATTGGCAGAAGAGGGGGGCTATTGCATCGTGAGTGGCTGTACTATTCGTGGTATTCCTAATTTTCAAGATGTATGCAGTGACTGTAAATGAAAAAACAAAACCAGGTTGGGTATAACAACACTATTAGCATGCACTGGAGGTCTACTAAGATAGGAAGCAGATATGACAGCCAACAAGATCAGATAATTTTAGAGGAGGTAAGTAATCATAAAATATGAATTCTTTAAATAGAAATAATATGATGCTAAAAAGATTGACAGTATCCCTTTAAAACATTGTGATGAGCATTTAGGATTGACAAAGTGAAAGATTGTTAGCAACCTTAGACCAGTCCAGGTAAAAGAATATTTGCCAACCTGTAGTTTTTAGTGTTTTTAGTTAAAATAGATACTTTTCATCACCAGGTCTCATGTGTAAATAAGTTTAGTTCAAATGTTTGATATGAATTGCCAGAAGTTGCAAGTCTGTAGATGCTATGGGCAAAAAATGTAACATTACAAGTTATATTAGTGCAGCAAGCAAAAAAAAATAGGGCCACAAATGCAAAGGTTACCATTACTCTTTGCAAAGTCCCTAAAACGGGTGCAAATTACCACAGTGTCCTATAATTGCTGTATTCAAACAGATCTAAAGCACACTGTGAAAGCCATAAACATGACTAAATACTTTCCAGGTCAGTTCGCCGTATGCAAGATGGCGTATGCTAAAACTGCGCAACATAGACAGCATGGGTGGGAATAGTGACAGGGTGCAAAACCACTAAATGGTCTTTACATGGTTATGCACTCTGTTACTGTTCCCTAGCAGAGGATAAGTTCTCTGCTTGGAGGAGGGTCCGCTGAGCAGCTGCTGTGGCTCAACAGGAGTAGCCACAGGCAGCAACAGAGGCAATGTGTATATGGACTGGGTATTGAATCCTGGTCCCAGGCTCATGGAACTTTTCTTTATTCACATTTGTGTGCATTAAGTGTCCAACAGCCCTCCAGAGTTGGTTATTTTAGTTGGGGGGGTTGGGGTGTGTGGGGGGGGGGAGCCCTCCACAAAACACAGAGATATGGTGCTGGCAATATATTGTGCTGAACTGGTAGCACGGTATATTGCTGCAACATAATGTCTTGTGACATTATGACCCTTTGCCATCTAAATATAGCCCATTTGAGCAGAGCCCTAATGAAGTACTAAAAGATGAACATGAAGCACAATCTCCTGCAAGCCACAGGAATGGACCTATGTGTTGCATAGCTTGTGAAGAAACAAAGTAGTTAGGTTGTCCCATACAAAATAGCACTTGTGCACTAACATGCTACATTCAAATATCTCTGTGCAAAGGACTCCTTAGCCCATACAAGAAGATCATTTACTTGTGAGATACTACAATTTGCTCCATGTTTTTTATGGAGAACTGTCACTTCCATCTTGGTCTCTGTGGTACTTTGGGAGGCCAAAATAAAAAAAAGAATCACTAGATTCCCCATCCCAGCCCCAGTGCCAAAAGTTAAAGAGGAATTATCCCTGTAAGTGCCTCCCTTACTCACTGAATGCCCATATAAAATACTGTTACTGCTCAAATCTGTCAGTTGTAGTCTTGTGCCACCCTTATAAAATACCCACCAAAAAAGTGTCACTGGGTATATTCTTTCCGGGTAGTCAGTAGATTCCCTTACCATATTGGCATTCAGAGACCATCCCTATCTCCCCTTATTGTTCCTCCTACCATGGCAATGGTGATGGGTACAGAGCCACCACAAACGTTCAAGGCAACTGCCATCTGCCATATACAATCACTGTATGGCACTCTATATAGTGATGCAGTACTGCAGGATGTCTAAATGACTTAAGTCCAAACAAAAAGCAAAGTATGCATACATGCAGACTGTTTTTTTTAAGTCATTAAGGTCACCCAGAAATAACTATTTGGGGGGTATCACGTCATTACAGCACTGCAAATATAGTGTGTACAGTTGGGTGACTGTTACAGTGGTCATACAAGTACAGTGAATGGGTCTGTGGAACACATTACAAAAGTGGCTACAAGTGAAATGCTGCACCTGTGCCATAAGGGAGATGGTTCAACTAGAGTACAACAGGGAAGCAGGTTAATACAGCACATGATCCATATGGGCGAATACTATACTGGAGCACTACGGAGAATGAAATTCATTTACCTGAGATGCAAATAGCCTACCCCCATGATCCAGGTGTGACGTGGTGTGGTAATCCTTGAGATGGGGGAGTGCAGGAGCATAGCCCCCCTGCATGACAAGGGAGATGATGGGTGGGGCTCTGTGAATAAAGGTGCAGCTCATCTATGGCTGCCTCAGGGCATTTTGAAAATGGTGGTGGAGTTCATCGAGAACCAGAGGTTTATTTTGGAGATACAACAAGGTATGGCAGAAGGTTTACTGGAGGTTTACCGGAGGTTAGGATGTCAGTGGTGAGGATGGAGCAAGTAATTTCAGATGTGGCTGATGCGTCAAGTCATAGGAGGTACCACAACCTCCTGAGAGAATGGTGCAGTTTGTGGGTGAGTACTCCTCACGTCCCCACCATGAGTAACTTTGTGGAGTGGCTTATAACATCCACATACATGTTTAAATGGTGGAAAATTGCTAAATGGAATCATGTGCTGATAATCCAATTGCCGGATTGAGCATCTGCCAAGATGCACCTTCTTTGTATATGCTGGCGCTCTGTAATATTCACTCAAACTGCATGCACACAATAATATGTGCTGTAATGACATGGAACTCAGGAAGAGGGTCCTTTAACTTTTCTGTGTATAAAACTCAGTGAAGTGGATCTAGTTTCCAGCAATGGCAGTGATAAGTTATAGATAGCAGTGGAAGTCCTGGATGGCACTGAAACAGAAAAGGGTTCACACAAACAAAACTTTATATATATATATATATATATATATATATATATATATATATATTCACCACATCTACATAACAGTTTGAATGAGCCACTTGCATAAGTATGGCATCCAAAACTGACTTCACCCTGTGCTGTGAATGTGCCAGCTCTGTGATTGGCAGAAAAGTATGACGGTGCAGCGGGGAGCCCTTTGAGCCTGATTTACTGCCACCCCACTTTCTGACCATATATACTGCCTCTGAATACCAGCATTGCTATATATCTATAAATGCACAGCAATATAAACTTCATAATATTCTTAATCCATCTTCTCTTCCTAAATTCCATTAATGACTGTTTGCAAATGTGTCTTTTTGTAATCAATAAAAAAAAAACATGTTTTATTTTGATATATTTTAGGACATGAATGAGCCAGCCAGTTTCGTACATGGTTCAGTCAATGGGTGTAGCAATAAAAATTTAAATGATCCTCCATATATGCCAGGTATGAACATGTTTAGTAATTATCTAAAGAATTAATATTATTCAGTTCATAACCTAACTGTGTAACGTACTGTAAATCCCCCAAAAAGACACGCATAGTGTGATTGTAACTAAGACTTATTTATTGTAAGCTAGTGTGAGATGACAAATGCCTTTTAGAATAAGGAGAAATATCACATAGTGACTTACCATCAATGTTTATTATGAAGTACAATGGTAATGATGTTTATACTTTATGTCTCCATATATATAACTGATCATATTGCATTATTTAAGAAGAGAGATTCTTGGAGAGTGAGTTATCCAGTCTAGATTATTTTCTTCCTTATTTACTAGTCTTGTATTATTTTTAGCATTGCACGAAAGAGAAATGAAAATGAATCACAAGACCTTGTGTATGGAAAGTCGTCAGTACTTGCCAGATGGAACTCCAGTGAGCCACTATGATGTTCATAATCTGTATGGTTGGTCACAGTCCAAGGCAACACTTGAGTAAGTTTAAGATATTTAATTTTGTATACATTTATAGAAAGTAGCAATTGAAAAGTAATTCTAATTATTTTTTCTTCAATGAGGAAATTGTATTGTTTTAATGTACAACAATGTAGCACAATCAGTGCAACAACTGGGGAGCAGTTTTACAGTCCTATGACTTAGGTTTAATTTGTGATTCTGAGTCTGTTACAGTGGGCTGAGCAGAGAAATGAGTATCACATATATAACAATGCTCTTCGTCATCTCCCTTCTCTTTGCCGTCCCTCTTTCCGCTCCTCATTCTCTGTAAGAAAGGGCTTTAACTCCCACAGTGCAAGTGGAAACCAAGTTATCACATGAGGTTGCACAGCTAGAAAAACATTATGTGTGGGTGGGCAACACATGGATGCCAAAAAACTGGACAGACCAGCAGCGAAGGCACTTCATCTTTTATAAAAGATGCTTAAGTGTTATCATAGGCTGTGGAGTGCCCAGAAGGTTGAAATGGGTTTCTCATTAGTAGCAAACAATTAGGGGTGTTGTTAGAACACCTCACACTTCTCAGGGAGAGGCAGGTTAGGTGGTGGTGCTTTCCCAAGAAATTGTCAGTGGTCAGTTCTGTGGAATTTATTTCTGCTGTTTAATACAATAATTGACAATTCACAGATTCATTCCACAGTTTAGTGAGCCACTGAGCTGTAGAATGAATGCATACAACAAGTATCCATTTTCCCATTAGCAAGTTATACTGTACTGCCACTGGGGGGACACAATCTTTATCTAACGTGATCCCCACCTGTTGTTTATATAGATACCTCTCCTTTGCTCTATTTAAAAATGTGTTAAATAAAGACAATTAGACCTAGTACCCCTCATCATGCTCCTCCCATCTTTCCCCCCCGACTTGCAGAGTTGCTGCTATTAAATAGATATCATATTGTTACACATACCATGCCTGCACAAGAAATTCCTTCTCTCCTCTCTCCCCTTTATCCATTCCTAGTGCTTTCCCTAACCCCTCTGATTGGTCTCTACTCACAAAAGCCAAATAACTCACCTTCTACAGTGTTCTATCTCCAATCCCCTACTTAATTCCTCGCTATCACTCCCTCCGCACCCTATGAACTATGGTCATATTCACCCTCAATCCCTAATGCTTCATTACTAACTGTCCCACCCTTCTTCGCTGCTTTTCATCTCCAGCTCCCCTATTCTCATGCGCACTACCCTGCCAGTTTCACTGGTTCCTCAACATCTAACTCTAACTGCCCCCAAGCTTCACTTCTTCATCTTAGCTCTACTCTTGCCCTCCTGTGGAGATATTCACCCCAACTCTGATCCATCTGCGTCTCATGCCATGAATGCTCCATTATCTACCACAGCCCTTTCTATTGCTCCTGCTGTCCTCCCAAAGGGTTTCAAGATCCTTTATCTAAATATACATAGTTTGTTACAAAAAATCGACCTTCTACAAACCATGGTGGCCATTCTAAAACCTGAGATACTGATCATCATGGAAACTTTGCTAAAGTGCACAATCCCAGATCTCTTGGTCTCCATTCCTGGCTACTCCCTCCTGAGGCAAGACCAAGCAGTTAGAGGTGGTGGCATCGCAATGTACATTTTTACCTCCCTCCAATATTCCATTATTTATTTATCCACTAGCCCAGCATCCAGTGATGCACTAGCTATTCGTTTAACTCTGCCCTTCACCCTCTCCATGTTTATTGCTGTCATTTAATGTCACTCAGATGTTCAGCCCTCTATTGCTCTTTACCTCATAACCTCCATTGCAGCCGTTTCTCACTCTGGTGAACTATAAATCTTAGGTGACCTAAACTTAAACTGGCTGTCTTCCAAGACGTGCAAAATATGTAATGATCATGGAGCCCTGAACCTCTCGCAGTTGATCTCAGAACCCACCACCCCTAACCATAAGAGACAAAGTCACTCCCTGATCGACTGGGCTCTTACCACCCACCCCCACAGAGTACTTAGCTCTGGCATCCTCCCAGATGCTTTCAGTGACCACAACCCAATATTCATTGTCAGGAAAATCCACAGACCAAAATCTCTGCATTAAATCTTGTGACTTCACTCCTTCAAATCCTAGACCTTGATGCTCTCCTGCACAACCTGTCTCTCTCTCTCTCTCTCTCTCTCTCTCTCTGACTGGTCTCCCTTAGACTCCTCCTTCTAAGTTGATAAGCCTCTAGCCACTTCAAAGAAATATTGCTTACAAATTGGAATGCCTTTGCCCCTCTCAAACAAACCTGGGTTAGGGGTAACCTTCTACTGTGGATTGCTCCAGAACTCTTAACCTGTCTTAGGGCCAGAGATTGTGCCTGGAAGAACCACAAATCCACCCAGTTTCCAAGTGACCTCAAGGACTACAATAAGCTCTGAGACACCTGTACCAGGGCACAAGACTAGCCAAGACTGATTACTTCAAAAATGCTTTCCTCAATAATATAAATTCCCCTTCCAAGTTCAGGAAGTTGGTTCTTCCCCTCTTTAACCAACAGTCCTGCCCCCCTTCCTCAGTGCTAATGGTAAACAGCAATCTTGTTGCGAACTCCCATGCTGTAGCTGCAGACTTTAATTCCTATTATACCTCCTATGCAATCAAACTGCTAAAGTCCCTCCATAAACCCCCCCCCAAATTTTGTGGCTGCCCCTCTATCCACCCCAAAAATTCTTCTTACCCCTCCTTCTCATTCTCTTCAGTCTCCCCCACCGATACTCTAAATTCCATCTCTGCCATCAACCCCTTAAAAGGATCATCCCCAGATGACCTTGACCCAAAACTCCTCACTCTTTCAGCCCCAGCCATTGCCTACCCCCTCTCCTTAATCTTAAATCTCTCCTTCTCATCCTCCAGTGTTCCTACCACATGGAAGCATGCAGTAGTCCTCCTCCTATCTAAAGGTGGAGACCACTCATCCCCTGGCAACTATCACCCAATCTCACTATTCCATACCCTAGCTAAACTACAAGAACATCTAGTCCTTGCTCAGCTCACCTCCTTTCTATCTGATACCTCCTTCTTCACCTATGTTCAATCTGGTTTCAAGCAAAGTCACTCTACTATGACCTCCCTACTTTGATTCACTGACTCAATCCTCTCCAGAATAGACACTGGCCAAATCTCCTCAGCCATATTTATCAACCTTGCCAAGGCTTTTGACATTGTTTCTCACTCCCTTCTCCTTGGTTCCCTCTCATCTGCTGGTCTAACTCCTTCTGCCCCAACTGGTTTAAGGCCTACCTTACTAGTAGGACCCAGTCAGTTAAGACCACAAATGCCATCTCGCTACCCCTCCCAAACTGCACTAACATCCCTCAGGGCTCCATTCTTGGTCCCCTTCTATTCTCCATCTTCCTTAATGACCTGACATCTGTCTGCTCCCACTCCTCTGCCATACACATTTATGCTAACGATACTGTCCTGTGTGCATCTGGCTCATGCCCAGCTGAGGTTACATTCAGTTTGCAGCACAGCTTCAGAAAGGTCCAGCTCTGTTTTGCAAACCATCAATTATTCCTCAACACCAAGAAGACAATCTCCATGACCTTTGGCACAAGCCAGAGACTCAATAGGCTTCCATACTGGCCCACTTTCCGCACTCTTGATAGAACTTCATTTGAGGATACCTCATCCTTCAGATACTTTGGGGTTTGATTAAACCAACACCTCAGCTTCTCTGGACACATTGACGCCATCCAGAATAAACTGTGTCCCAAGCTTGGTGCCTTGTTCAGGAACTGCAGTTGCATCCCTTCTGCAGCTACGCATGAGCTTGTCCAGAAGATGATTCTCCCCAATTTTGACTACTGCAACATAGTGTATAGTGCTGCTCCTAAGTCTTCAATGACCAGATTGGATGCTATCTTCAATTCCTTCTGCCACTTTACCCTTGATGCTCCCTCTTGCACCTACCATTGTGACCTCTATCGAGCCCTTTCCTTTTCCTCCCTTACATATAGACACCTCTCACACTACACTAAATCCACCACTAAACACCGACTGGGTGAAGTTCCTTCCTACCTCTCCATCTCATTTTTAGCAACCCCTCCTCCTTCCCACTCTGTCAGAACTACCAAGACTCACACTCTATCCCCTGCTGCTCTACCCTCTCCGGCCAGTCTGAATACTCTCACTGTTTCCCTAAAATATGGAACACTGTACCTCCACAAATCCAACTCTCCTCCTCCCTTTATTCCATCAACACTGCCATCTCCAACAATCTTGCAACTAACTGTTCCTGCCATGACCCACTTTAATTTCCTTTGTCTTGCTCCTTGCAGTTCATCCCCCTTCAGAATGTACCCAATGCCTCTATCGACTCTACTGCCTCTACTGACCCTAGCCCCTCCTAGGTGCTAGTTATCATACCTTTCTCACTTCCACTACTCTCTTCCCCTTTTCCCTAGCCTTCACACTCCCCTTGCAGGGTTCTTAGCATCCTGAATGGGTCCTATAGTGCCTAGGCTTGTCACATTTTCTTCCTTCATCTACCTATCCTTGGCCTTCCAGGTCTCATTGCAGGGACCCCAGCATCCTGGTGGGTTCTTTGGATCAGACCTCATCCCCTCCAGGTGTTATTTCTCATTCCTTCCCTCTCACTATCCCTCTGTAATTATAATTTCTATCCACGGGGGGGGTTTACAATTGCCTGAACTTCCCAGTCCCATTGCAGGGTTCATCACATTGTGAAGAATTTTCTTTTTGGGTCAAGCCTTATTTCCCTTCTTAGGTGTTAATCATGCTTACTCCCTCTCTCTCCCCCCCTCTCTAATCCCTACTCTAGTCCCCTGTTCCCTTTGCAGGGTTCTATGCATCCTGAAGGGGTCTCTCTGGGAAATGACTCTGCACTATCTGTCATCTTGTCCTCACTCTCCTTCACCCCTTATTTCATGATAGCATTTGTTCACTTATTACCATTGCACTTATTAATTGTTCTCACAGATTACATATGTATTCAAAACTGTTTGTAACAACTGCCTTAATTAATTGTATGCTATGTTTATCTTTGTAATTTGAATGTAACATTACTCATTCCACCGAACAGGGTGAAAATTCATCAAACATATGCGGAAAATTCCAATCTCTCCAAAGGCAGAACTTGTAATATTTTGTGACATTTACGAAATTTTGCAAATGTTCAGCAAAAGGAAAATTTGTAACTTCCACTCAGTTCTACTGTTAGTTTTTTACTAAAAAATGTATGTAAATCCCTTTTGCAGATTTGTTCAAATGCTCTTACTTCTGTAGATTTTACCTTAAATGCTGTGTCAGCCTGATTAGGTAATAGTGGGTACTGTATTGGAACTTGTTTTTAAAGTGATATTGTAAATGTCATTTTCTCTTAAATTTATACAAGTCAGCCAGGCATTTAAATTTTCTTGGTGTTTTATTGACAAGTTCTGTTATATTGTACCAGTCACTTAAAAACTTAATAGTGGGATTGATGAAATCATGCCTCAACATGGTATTAGTTAAACACCTGATTGATTACTTGTTTCCCTTGAAAACATGCCTTTTAGCATGAAAGGCCATTGGGTTGATTTTTTGCAAACTGAGGGGCTGTTGCACCTTGATAATATGCCCAGCATATTACGAGCACTTCAGTATAAATGTAAGTAAATAAAACCACTTTGCTTGCATTTTTGTGTTGGAGTCCTATCTATTTTCAAAAGTACTGTGTGTCCAAGATTTGCATTCCTGCCTTGTGATTTTAATGTTACCAAATATAACATCTTGACCATGAGTGGTTCTTTTACTGCAGAGTAAGTTATAAGCAGACACAATTTGCAAAATCACACAAATACTTACGTGTCATAGATTTTTTGAAAAATATCATAACATTTTGTGATACTTTTGTAGAAGCTATATCTGTAAATTGTTCCCAGTCATACACATGACATGCTTCAAAGGGTAAAATAAAAGATGAATAAAGTAGTTATTTGGCAGTGTTTATATGGATCTTCATAGTAAATGTATCAGAAGAACAGTTGGAAGTGTACTGCTTGGCCAGGTAAAGTGATTGTCATGGCTGCAGTACAGGTCAAATTTTTATGATCCACAGAAAGGTTTTGTTGCTAAATGATGGAGATGGCTGTCATTGCCTAAATTTCCAGAAATGACATACAGTGAAGCCCACCAGGATGAAGTGCAGCACTGCAGAATTCTGCAGTAGAGTTACTGCAGCAAACAATGCAATTTCAATGGGAGCTAATCCCTTTTGTCATGCAGTAAATATATGGCACTACACTTCAACCTGATGGGCTTCATTGTGCTGTAGGAAGAACAAGTCCTGAGGACATGAGTAGGTCCTTTACAGAACTAGAGATGTTGGTAAAAGAAAGGGGTGTACCATCAGGACAGCAACACCGTTATGACAAAATATCACCACAGCGACAGATCTCACCAGGTCAAGATCTTTCGCCGTGGTGGTCCTCTGTTAGCCAATGGAGCAATTCCCATAGTTGCACTCCCACCCAGAACCAGCTCTGACTCGGAGATGATTAATTAGAGATGGAGGTTCAGGGGGCATAGCCCACTGTATGGGAGGTCCAGGGGCAAAGCCCCCACACAGAGAAAACACTTTGCTCCATCAGGAACAATGCTGACAGTCAGCATTGTTCCCATGGATGTGCAGGATGTCAACATCGTTGTTGTCGACATCCTGTGGTGGAACCAAGGAAATCTATCCAGATCTTCTCCAAGAGTCTCATGATTCTAATGCCTGCAAGGAATGATAGCAGACTGTTAGGTAAGCTTACTCTTTTTAATAGTCTGTTGAAAACGGAATGGTGTTTTCTGGCATGCTCGAAATCATTCTGGAATAAGGAAGTACTGGTCAGGAAAATGAACAACAGGGCAACCAGGCACTTCAAACAAAAAGACAAGACATGCAGGTAAGTAAAGCAGGTTGCAGACAAAGTAGCAGTAGTAAAAACTTTATTTTTCAACAGGATATTAACTTTAGGTCTCAAGAGAATAATTTACAAAGCTGTCCTGCATTGGTCACAGTTTCACATGCAAGCAACAAAAACATTTTTAGAAGACAGTTGAATAACATACCTTAATAATAGGCAAAGCAGACATAAGAAGAGATTACCAAAAAAGAAAAAAAACAGATTATCAGCTCATACTGTTTATCACAAATAAAACATCCAGACATTATTTACATCACAAGAGAGAAATATAATGTTTCCCAGCAGACCACAAACATCCAGACATAAATCAACCTCCTGAAAGTCAACCAAAATGAGAGACCCACAGGTCATATACATGTATTGGTTCACCAAGATAAGGACAGGTGGGCTAGACAGCATGACAATATTAGACTCTCATTTGGAGGAAGAATGCAGAAAGTGACAGCAATTACATACTAGGGTTACATATAGAGGTAGCCAGTGATCTGATGCAGAACATCAGATGTGTCACAATATGCCACAGAATATTTCAATTCATTTCAATTGGATTTTCTCTTATATTTCTTGACATAGCCCACTATATTGTGTATCTTATTACCGGCTACCACTGTACTATGGTGGTAGGATACAAGTCCATAAGGGTCATCTAAAAAGTCCCTTTTTAAAATGTTTCATTATTCTCTTAGTCTTAATCCTATTTATATTGTGTTATATATCACTGCAGCCCACCAGAGTAAGAAATAATTAATTTTCTGGGTTCAGAACTGTCTGCTTCAATGTTTTCTGTCATGCCTCCCCTTATGTGACAATTTTCCCTCAAAACTTGAAGCTCTGATTAATCATTAAAACTTTGTTCCTTAGAGTACCATTTATATGGTATATATGTCATGTTCTACATTTTTATGTAGACTGTGGAGGTTTAAATTGAAGAACAGCTAGTTGTACAGAAATTATCTCAAAGCATGCATCAATTTGGGCTGGTAGGATAGCATTGAGGTTAGAGCAATTAACTATTAATGAGCTTGGTATATACGGGAAACCAAGGTTTGATTCCCAATCCCCCGCACACTGTGTGACTGTGAGCAAGCCACTTAACTGTCTCAGTTCTCATGGATCATGCCTTAAAAGAGGCACGTGTGCCTAGTGAGCAATGCTCAGTTAGCAAAGAATTTGATCACCTTTCTGTCCACCATTTTGATCAAAACTACTTCTTCCTTAAGACTGGGGGATCCAGAACTAAGAGTAATAGTTGAGATGTGGTCAGACCAAGGATCTGAATACAGGAAGGATCACCTACTTAGATATACTCCTGAAGTACATTCTAATCAATAATAAAGTAACATGTTACCTCTGCTTATGGCAATATTACAGTGAGGATTTACCTTAAAGTCATTTGTTATTACACACAGATTCCTTTGCATGATTTTTTGTGTGTTTGTTTCCCCCTGCAGAGTGCGGACATGCCATGATGTCAAAGCACCTCCATGCTATCATCTGCTGCTCTCCACCCCCTTAATGTGGCACCACTCATGCTGATTCCCTGATCTGCATTGGGGGCTGCCAGAGAGCAATGTGATCCTTGGAACCCACCCTGGGAGGGGAGAGCAGTCCTCTGGATACTCTATCCCCTCCTTCCCTTGCCAACCCCCAATGATTCGAGTCTGCTCACAAACCCAGGATGCCAGCATGCTTTGTGGTGTGGCGTCCAGTGCCTCAACCCTCAGCACCACCAGGCCTGCCTGCTATAATAATCCTTTTAAAATAAAAATTGCATAGGGCTGGTTGCAGTGCTTGCATTTCCAGAATGTTCAGATGCATGGCACTGTACTTTAGAACATGTCACAAGGTGGTTGTGGAATGCAGCACCAGCCTAAGGCATAGAATGTCAAGGTGGTGCACAATTTTAAAATGTTGGGGGGGTGGGGGGAGACACACAATCTCAGAATGTGACAGGGATGTGGCATCTCAAATTTGGTGGGACAATCAGTCTGAGAATGCAACAGGGACACATCAAGGAATTTGGTGGGGACTGGCAATTATAGAATATAGTGGGGATGCTATTGGAATATTACAGGACACACCATTTGTTCTGAAATTGCTTGTCCCTGCCACATTCCAGAATTGTACGCACCACCATATTTCAGAATTGTGCATCACATCCCCATCACATTCCAACATAAGTATCACAGCAACATTCTAAAATTATGCATCCCTACAAGAGTCCAAAATTGCACATACCTTGCCCAGTCACAAACTGCACATACCTGCCACATTCTGAAATGGTGCCTCCCTGTCAAATCCCATAATTGCACATCCTCTCCATGTTGTGTTTCAATGCCACATTCCAATATTGTCACTGCCATGATCCCAAATTGTGCATAATGCCACACTCTGAAATTATCTGCCAGCACCACACTCCAAATTTGAGCATCACTGCTACATTCTGATATTGAGTGTCACTGCCACATTCCAAAAATAAGCATCACCATCACATTCCAAACTTTGTGTCACCACCACACTGAAACTGTGCATCACTGCTGTATTTTTAAATTGTGCATCATCACCACACTCTGAACCTGTGTGTAACCACTGCATTCTGAAACTGTGCATCACTGCTGCATTCAGAAATTGAGCATCACTGATGCATTCTGAAATTGTTCATCACTGATGCATTCAGAAATTGTGCATCACCACCACATTCTAAAATTTTGCATCACCATCACATTCTGAAATTGTGCATCACCCCCACATTCCAAAATTGTGTGTCACCACCTCATTTAAAATTTGTGCATCACTGCCACATTCCAAAATTGTGTCACTGCCACATTCCAAAATTGTGTGTCACTGCCACATTCTGAACCTATGCGTCACCATCAGATTCTGACAATTATACGTCACCACCACATTCCAAAACTATGTGTCACAGCCACATTCTGAATCTCTGTGTCACTGCTGCATCCCAAAATTATGCATAACCACCACATTCCAAAACTGTGTGTGACTACCACATTCTGAAACTGTGTGTCACCACTGCATTTTGAAACTACATCACTGCTGAATTCCTAACTTGTGTATCACCTCCACATTCTGAACCGATGTGTCACCACCACATTATGAAATTGTGTGGTACTACCACATTCCAGAATTGTGCATCACCACTGCATTCTGAAATTGTGCTTTACTGCTGCATTCTGAAAATGTTCATCACTGCTGCATTCCAAAATTGTGCATTACCACCACATTCTAAAATGTGCATCACCACCACATTCCAGAATTGTACATCACTGCCTCATTCCAAAATTGTGTGTCACTGCTTCATTCCAAAATTGTGTGTCACTGCCGCATTCTGAACCTATGTATCACCACCACATTCTGAAATTATGCGTCACCACCACATTCCAAAACTGTGTGTCACAGCTACATTCTGAACCTCTATGTCACTGCTGCATCCCGAAATTATGCATAACCACCACATTCCAAAACTGTGTGTGACCACCATATTCTGAAACTGCATGTCACCACCGCATTTTGAAACTGCATCACTGCTGCATTCCTAAATTGTGTATCATATCCACATTCTGAACCTATGTGTCACCTCCATATTTGGAAATTGTGTGGTACTGCCACATTCCGAAATTGTGCATCACCACTGCATTCTGAAATTGTGCATTACTGCTGCATTCTGAAATTGTGCACCCCATCACATTCCAGAATTGTGCATCACTGCCACATTCCAAACCTGTGCATCACTACCACTTTCCGAAATTGTGCGTCACCGCCGGATTCTGAAATCATGGGTTACCACTGCATTTTGAAACTGAGTGTTACCACTGCATTCCAAACCTGTACATCACCCATGTCTTCCAAACCTGTGCATCACTGCTGCATTCCAAAATTGCTCATCACCACCACATTCTGAAATTTTGTGTCACCACCACATTCCAAAATTGTGTATCATTGCCACATTACAAAATTGTGCACCACTGCCATGTTCTGAAATTGTTCATCACTGCAACATTCCAAAAGTGCGCCAGTGCCAAATTCCAAAACTGTGCATCACTGCCACATTGTGAAATTATGTTTTCCCAGTACTTTATGAGAATATGTCATTGCTGTATTCCATTGTTATAACCTGGTGACATTTTGAAATCTCATATCTGAAGTATTTTAAAAATGTCAAACAACTTTGCCATCCTAATGTCATGTTTGCCATTGCATTCCACCCATCCTCATCACATTCTGAAGTACTGTACCTTACATCTACACATTTTTGAAAGTGCATGTTCTGACCCCCCATGCCAGTTTTCTTTTTTCAAATGTTTTGAACACCTACAGTTTTAAGTAACATAAGAGAAATAAGTCAAATAAGGTAGCTTGCAGGGAGGACTAGGTTATGAGTTCAGAAGATGACATCATCAACAGCTCTTCACTGAAAAAGGCTTTTTTGAAAAGGCAGTCAATTAAGGATTACAAAATTACTTGTAATTTTTAAACAAAGTACCTTACATATTTGATTTTTTGGCATGAGGCTGATTGAGGATATGCTGATCCAAATCATGAATTTGTTCATGTCAAAAGTTTTGGCCTCAGTCCCTCTCTAAGTCTAATGGTTTTACGGTCTGGGCTTAACATCACAGTTTTGATTTAATTGCTGTCATGGATACATGGGTATCTGACAAGATCCCCAATCCCCTGATTAATTTGAAGGGATACATTATTTTTAGAAGAGACAGATGTAGTTGTAAGGGGGGAAGGGTTGCTTGTTTTATGTTAAAAATCAATATACTGTCATTCTAAGTACTTTTCAAAATATCAAAACAACCCATCAATTTTTGCCCTTGAGCCTTGATTTGGGTCAGAAAGTGTCCCTGTCATTAGCAGCTATTTATGATTAAATGAGCTCTCAAGATATCATTATTGATGCAATTTGTAAATACAAGGAAACTTTTTTTTTACCTGTGAATCTCTCATTTTTGGTGCCCTAAATCTAAACAGGCTTTGAAAAATTTCAGCATGACAAAGGGATATCATCCCAGATCTGCTGCTTTCACACATAACTGAGGGATCTACAAGAACAAACTATTGTATAAGATTGTTACATCAACAACTGAATAGATTATGTCACCGACACTAGCAAAACAGTTCACTGAGGTCTATATATATAGCCTGAGAGTCTCAGTGACCAAAGCCCCATCTATTGTTTTGGGAGTGCCAAAAGGAAATTGGACCCATCAGCTTTTGTGAACTCCAGAAAAAAAACTGAATGTGCTGAAGTTTCGTGAGGCCTTCATGCTTATTGAATTTTCCCCTGTAAGTCAAATAATGAAAGTTAATAATGCATTAACTTCCTTCTGTTCTGTTTTTAATTCCATCGGTAACACATTTGTTCCTACATGAAAACTAAGAATAAGTGTTAACAAGTAGAGATGCAGCAAGTTTTACAACACTGGTGAATTTTCACCAAATCAGCAAATTCACTTCCACAGATCATTTTGCGAAGCTGCCTGCCTAATGCTGAAATTTGACTGGTTAACTTCACCTGGAAACATTACATGTTACATACTATAGCTTGCTAACTTCTCATTCTGTTTTCTAGGCAAAGTTAACCAAAAAAGGCCTTATCACATGTCTGCCTTTCATCATGTCACATCATGGCCAGGAAATAATAGAATGAGACAGGAAGTGAGCCCACTAGTTTCACTTTCACAGCAGCATTGGCATCAGTGGCTTACTCTGTGTCTGTCTCTGTGAAAGAGTAAAATATATAGTTGTTAGCCCTCTCTAATTGGTATAGCCTTATTTTTTTTTCCTAAATAACAGATCTTTATTTTACACTGGCTTGACTGAGTACCTAATTTTATATAAAGCACTTTGTCTGACTAACAGTTTAGTTAAGAGTTTTATTTAATATTTGTTTCTTATAAGTTTCACCTTCCATTCCTGCTTTTTTTTTCTATATACTATTAAAGAACACCTTTCATGATGGTGCAAAAAGATACATCGTGTAGTCATTATTTGCAGTACTGGAACTGAATGGGTGTGTACATGTGTTATTTCTGGCCAAGGTTTACTCTGCCTTCCATAATTTGGGTTTGTTGTGGAGCCCTGCTGCACTTGCCTTTGCTGTTCAGCAGCTGGGCTGCTGGCTCCCGATGACATCACTATAGGGCAGAGGAGTGACTCACACTGTGCAGTACAATGCAGTCACAGCAGGTCTGCAAGGGATAACTACCAGTACTCAATGTACATACTGTGTTCCCCATTTCCCAAGACACCCTGTTAGCAATGCAAAAAAAAAAAAACAAAGAAACACAAAGAGTAAGCACTCAGACTGAAAATGAACACACCAAGAATTAAATGCAGTTTGGAGCAAGTACCCACAGCAATATAACTCAGCACTTCGTGTCCTCTCCAGGACACTTCACAATGCATCATGCCAAAATCCAGTGCCTTGTCAGTATGTTTTTTGTACAATTGACTTACTTCTGCCTCTATAACAAAGCAGTCCCTTTGATTTTCATGCATAAATTACCCCATTTTATGAAAGACAGAACATGAAATTTACAAGAACAGCAGGTAAAGTTTCAACTGCTAGGAAAAGACATCTTATAAATTAAAGCAATATTTTGTTGAGAGATAGAGAAAGATTGAGATTTAAAGAGCATCTTTCCCAGTCTTTTTGACTTTCATGCATAAATTACCAGTTTTTACATTGATTCTGGAATTGCATTCATTACTGTTCTCTGCAGTTAGTTTTTTGCATTCTGAGCTGCTAAAAACTATAGGGTGTGTCATATCTTCTGTAGCAAGCCTGGTGTTTCTGTGGACCCAGGGCTGTATGGCTCACATTACTATATGGCAGAGGAGTGACACACACAAGTCAGTTTTATGAAAAACATACTGACAAGGCATTTGTATCTTGGCATAATGCATTGCTAAAAGGGGGGCTTGAGGAAGGGGGAACTCAGTATGTACTGTACATTGCATACTGGTAGCTTTCCCTTGCAAAACTGCTATGACTGCACTATGCTGCCCAGTGTAAGTCACTCATCTGCCCTATAGTGATGTCAGTAGTACAGCCATGGTCCACAGCAACATTAGGCTTGCTATAGAAGCTCTGGTACACCCTGCAGTTTTCAGCAGCTCTGAATACAAAAACTAACTGCAGAGTACAGTAATGAAATATAATTCCAGAATCAATCCAAGAAGGGTAATTTTTGCATAAAAGTCAAAAGAATTGGGAAAGGTGTGCTTTAAGAATTTTGAAAGAAGAGTGAAGGAGGTGAGCATAGAGGCCCAAGGATGCATGGTGGTAAATCAGTAAGGATTAATTGCACCACTGTATTTCCTCTTATTCAGGCAGTGGCCACCCCCCCAACCATTGTCAAATACAACAGTGGCAGCAGTTTCTGGCCCTGAATGGGAAGGTTGTGGAGCAGTGACTGTACTCCACCAGGAGCTGCCAGAGAAGCAGCAGCAGCAGCCTGTTTCATTGCACCTGCCCCTGCTCCTAGCTCTTCTTGCCCAACAACAGCTTGCCCCCTGCCTTCCCTGCAGAGCAGCCCTTGACATCTGGGCCACCCCTCACAGGCCTTCCCCAGAAGGTCCCCCATGTGGTAGTTGCTTACCACAATGGGCAACAATCCCAATGTGGTTAAATTTAATATCTGTTGTAAGCTAGTCTGTCATTTGAAAAAAGGCAGCCATTTTGGCATGGGTGAGCAACAAAACCACCATGCAGAAGGAGATGCCAGGCTGTGGGAGGTAAGCAGAATGGCTGTTTGTGCAGAAGGGGATGCTGCACATCATGATGAGGCCAGCCATCAAAAATGTGCAAAGAAGAGAAGAAGTGACACTACTCAGAGTGGGAGTGTAGAGCAATCAAAGGCACCTGCTGATCCAGCCACAGTAACAGCCTTGCCACCAGCAGCACCTGCAACACTGGTCACACAGGTGAACCTGTCCATCATGTGGGCCAAGTTCTATGACCTATATAAGGAGGTCACTGAAGGATGTCAGGAAGTCCAAACTGTTCTCCAAAACCAGGAGACAATAATAAGTCTTCAGACAGAGATATGTGATTGTCTGAATTAGTCACACTTGTATTATTGTTTTCCTTTTCAACAAGTAGTTGTAGTTAAATCTTGTTTACTTTTCACTTCCCTCCCCCACCACAAAACTAAAAAAAGAAAAACAAATTTGGGAAAAATTAAAAAACAATCTTGCCTGTCATCTGCTTTCATTTCTTGACTTCTTCTCCCTGAATGTTTCCTTCCCATTCTATTTTCCTTATCCTTACGTAGTCTGTTGTTTTTGTATTGTTATTAAGTGTTGTAGTCACCCTCACCCCAATAAACTACAAAAAAATAACAAAACACCCCCCCCAAAGTTCCTATCTTATCGCTATTCACATGCCACTACATCCAGATGCAAGCCTTACCATAGTTCAGAGTGTGTAACAGGAATTGCCAAAGACTAACAGAGGTGTCGTAGAAGTCCCTGACAACAAATAATGAAGATTTTTCTTCCATTAATGAAAATTTCTGCTGATCTACATTAATATGAATTACTGTAAACAGTTGGTCATAAATGCAGTCAAGCTGCTAGGTGCCACCTTTTTTTGGGCTGTGCAACTGCCAAGAGAAGTCGAGAAGATTGACATAAGAAACCATCATATTTAAAATGGTATTCTTCTCTGTTTGTTGAACATTTGTCCTGCTAGCCACAATTCTCAAGTAGTGTCCCAAGTCCAAAACTGCTTTGCTGCTGCTGCTACTAGGTGCCTCCTGTTGCTGTGTTGTGCAACTGCTGAGAGAAGTTGAGAAAAGTGACATGAGAAAGCATCCTGAGATTTAAAATATCATTCTTGTCTGTTTGTTGAACATTTGTCCTGCTAGCCACAATTGTCAAATAGTGGCCCAAATCTAAAACTGCTTCACTGCTGCTGCTTTTGCTACATGCCTCCAGTTGCTGTACTGTGCAACTGCCAGGAGAAGTTGTGAAGAGTGACATGAGAAAGCATCTTGAAATTAAAAATATCATCATTGTCTGTTTGATGAACATTTGTCCTGCTAGCCACAGTTGTCAAGTAATGATCCAAGTCCAAAACTGCTTTGCTACTGCTGGAGCTGGCTACCTCCTGTTGCTGTGCTGTGCAACTGTCAAGAGAAATCAAGAAGAGTAACATGAGAAAGTGTATGCCTTTGATCTCATGATTTCTGTAAATGGGAAACCTGAATAAGGAAGTGTTCTAATATGCTGATGTTGTTGTTGGATCTGCTGCTGCTACTACTGTTGTTCTTGAAGAACTTATTTTTGTTTCTCTTGGGAAAGTGATGTACAAATCTGAAGCTGCTGTGCAGCTGCTGCTTCGTGCTGCTGGTGTGACTGCTACCTGCTGTCTGCTGTGCCTTAAATCATACATACGCATGTAAGTATGTGTTGTCACCTTGCAGGATCAAGAGCATATAGCTTCTGTGAATTAACTGACTCTTCAGTGAAACATCCATTGAACTGTACATGTTGAAATAGGAAAAACACAAACCAACAAAAACTGTACAAGACTTACCTTCCAGTACTGGTACACAGCATCCAGAATGGAGAGGTTCATTGACAACACAACTGAATCATATACAGATAGATGGAATCTCCTGAAAAACTTGCTAGGGTGCAGAAATACAGATGTTCACATCACAAACACAGAGTTTTACACATTTGCTCATCATTTGCCAGAGAACCATGACAGAAAAAAAATACCTTGACCGTGGTCCCTCCCTCCCATCCACAACCACCTCAAAAAAAAAGCAAAGAAGACATTACATTAACTGGCATGATTGGAAAAGAAAAGCAGCAATTCCCAGAAAACAGCAGGACTAAAAATCATGGAAATACCTACAACAAATGAGATGAGACACAATCTATGATTAAAAACCCAATGATCAGTAGCACATCTTCTCAACAAAATTAAGGAACTTACACAGGTACAACAACAGGCACCAAATCTCACAACCCAGAGAAAAAATAACACATACTTGCTTTCCTGTGTTTGAAACATTTGCTTAATGACAACTTCCAAAGTGAAAAGATGAAATGAAATGGAACAGGATGTCTTCCTCTACAACTGTGCCTGCAAATAAAACAGTAAGGAGAGATATTTAGTAAGTAAACAATACTCCTTAGAAATGAATGGCAGATAACAAACATGCCCAAATGAAAATAAAATCATTTTTGTGAATTATATAGTACAGTACAACATATTAGGAATGAAAGTACAGTTGTAGGGACAAGGAGGAAAAAAAATTACATATTTTGTTACGCTTGTATGTCATTGAGGAAGCAAACTCTCACAGTCCTCATTACTAGAAATGTCTCCAGACGGGTATTTACTCTTTTTTTACTGCTTCATCCACTTTGATAATACAAGTCAGTTTTTGAGACTCCACTGTACTAACAGCACCTTCCTCTTCATCATCCTCTTCAATCTCATGGTGTGTTGCTACAAGGGACATGATCCTGTTGAGCAGGATGTGTGCCTCATTAATTTTAATAAATGTTAGCATGCTAACATTTAGTGGTGACAGATTGGTGCACCTGTCACACACAATGGCACCTGCTGAACATGAAGGCATGCTCTACATTGACAATCTAGGGTGGGCAGCTGAGATTTTTCATAGCAGCAGAGGTCAGTGGTTGCCACTCATGAACCTTGTTTCTCCAGTATAGGAAGGGCTTGTCAGCAATGGCTAGGTGCCTTGTAACTGCTAAATACATATCTACCAGGTGTTGTGCTGTTCTAAAATGCACCTCCTCATCATACTCGCCCTCCTCATTTTCCTCCATGTCTGCCACTCCAGCCTGACCCAGTATATCCCAAATGGGATTTGGCAGTTGTTTTTTTCAAGTTACCAGGTTTTTCTGCCAGCAAATGTTTGATGATAGGGGTGGCCATAACATTGAACCTCATGAATAAAAAACTTGACAGAAATAAAAAGAAAACCAGTCCAAATAGATATTTTAACTGAGCCTAGTGATATTGCTCAGGAATTTAATCACTTTTTCACAGATTTGTCAAATTACATTCCAAGTGATGGCAATGACTTTGCAGATGTAAATTAGATTTTTGTTGCTCCATGGCCCCTACAGTGTCAACATTTTATTTGTGGGCCTTATTCCCACAACATGTATCCTCATATCTAACAACAATTCATCCAAAACCTCTGGTGAGATTTGATGATATGGATTATTAAGTCATAAAAATCACAGCTGAAATTATTTGCCATCCATTATCTAAAATTCATAACTGCTCTTTTTTGTGTTAGTCAATTCCCCACTATGTGGAAGAGCACAGTTGTTTCTATTCATAAAGCTGGAGAATAAACCTGTGTCTGGAGCTATCAGCCAATTTCACTTGTGGCTCCTCTTGCTGAGGTTCTAGAGAAAACAGATTTTGAGCAATTGATTATCTTAATAGATATAATGTTCTGACACCCTCTCAGCACTGTTTTATCCAGGTCATAGTACATCCATGGCCTTGGTGGGGTTTACAGAGGTGATCCATGATGCCCTTGTTAAGGACCTTTATTCCACAACTGTGTTTATGGACTTCACCAAGCCATTTGACTTGGTCAACTATATACTTCTTGTACTATCTTTAGGTAAACTTAGTCTGTCACAGGTGTAGTGGGATGCTGTCAGAACTCTCTTCAGGGATGAACTCAATGCACCAACATGTCTAACATTTTA
Source organism: Neoceratodus forsteri (assembly GCA_016271365.2). Classification (NCBI taxonomy): domain Eukaryota; kingdom Metazoa; phylum Chordata; order Ceratodontiformes; family Ceratodontidae; genus Neoceratodus; species Neoceratodus forsteri. The sequence continues at coordinate 455,897,676 of CM028137.1, forward strand.
TCACCACCAACTACTGTCACTGTTTGATGTCCCCAGGGTTCCCTTTGTGGCCCTCTTTTATTTAGTTTATTTTTGAACACTCTTCCTTTACTGATGATGCAGTGATTTTCATGAGTGGACTCAGTTTACCTGATGTATCAAATTCAGTGCAAGTTGATTTGGTTAACATATTGGAATTGTTCTTAAAACATGAACTGTCCCTGAATTCATCCAAAAGTTAATCAATGTTGTCTTCAACTTTAGAAAGAAATATCATGTTAGTGCAATCATTTTACTCAAAATACTTCAGGGAACTGAGACTGAAATCTGTATCTAGTTATAGTCCTGTAAATATTTTGGCCTCACCCTGGACATTTCCCTCAGTGTATGAGGTCTATTTTTCCATCAAGACTGAAATAGTTCACCGACAGCTTAGGTGCTTTATACAGATTATATTATTCTTTCATTCCTATGCAAGAAAAAATACTATTGTAGAGTTTTTATTTTCGGTATTAGGTACAATGTTCTATATTACTCAGCAAGAGGGATTTCTGTCCAGGGTAAGGATCCTCTGTAACGATTTTGCAACATTTGCTTCTTAACTCCACTAACATACCCATCATCATTACATTTTACATCATCCTGTGCATTGGCCTTCACTTGAACAAAGATATCTAATTCAAACTGGCAGCCTGACTAAGAAGGTTCTTCATGAGAGAGTACTTAGATTTCTGCAAAATACTTTTAGGCACATAGTAATACAATTTCCTTCTCAATCAGCATTCCAGAATTACTTTACAACCCCCAGTAAAAGGACCTCAATGGGAAAGCGCTCACTGGTCTGCAGAGGTCCACTATTTTATTAAAATTTAACTACTCCAATTAGAGAAGTACCTGCTACTGTATCTAGTTATAAGGGGGTATTTAAAAGGTTTCTACTGGCAGGTGCTCAATGTCAATGTACATAACATGTTTGTCTGTATGATCACCCATGTAAATGGACTTTGTAGCCATTGGATTCACCAGATTTGAAAAGAACAAATCAAATCAAATAAACTAACATCTTCTATGACAGTGGACTGGGATTTTGCTTCAAGCCATGATCATCAGAAGGACTTGGTGGGGGGAGGATCAGGCATCCTAGAGGGTGATCTCCTTCTCTTGGGAAGGTGGAAACAAAGCTCTGCTGCAGCACTTTCACCTGGGTGAACAGGAAATACAAGCTAAATTGGAGGGTGGTAGATGCCCGACAGCTCTATGTGCTGACACAGAAGCCTGTGTGTGTGTTTGTGCGTGCGTGCATGCATGCGTGCACGCGTGCATGCACCGGAGCCCTAGAATACAAATATTCATGGGAAAGGGAAAGATCATACAATTCTCTGACCTCCAGCATGACACTGGTACATTCAGGTGCTGCACTGCCCACTGTAGCTCTCACTAGCCTTAGGTGCTGTGGTGAGGGGGTGAACTTGTCACAGTCTGGCTTGCTCTTGGGTAAGGAAGTTCTTTTGCTGATTTATAAGACCTTAAATGGACTGGGTCACCTCTACAGCCATGAATTGTTTTTTCCTACTCTCTTTATCCTCCTGCAGCCCCTTTCCCTTCCATTTGGCCCCCCCAGCCTCATCATCCTGGCTTTTACAAGACTCACCTCTCACACTAGCACGGTGCCAGCTGGCTGGGTGCAAAGACTGAAAGAATCTGTCTTCATCCTGCTGGTCAGCAATTTTCTTTCTCTTTTTTCTGCCCATTCCCTGAGCATGGCACATTGGCATACAATGACACCAATGACTCAGCCACCCACACTTCCATACATGGCACACAGGGTATCTTCCCCACATATACCCACTATGTGGGGGCACACTGTGCCATCCCCTAGCCACCACTAGGGGCCAGGCAGACAGTGGACTCTGTCCCCAACCCTCCACAGGAGAGGAGAGCTATCCTTCAGATACCTGGTCCTCTCCCTCCCCAGCTGACCCCCGGCACCCACTCACACCATGAACATGGGTTGCTGGTGTGGCAGGAGGAAGGCATGGTGCCTCAGCCTTCCATGCAACTGGGCCAACTGCATCCATGAATTGTTGATAACCCACCAGGAGGTTTGTCAGGATTCTAGAAGTCTTGGTTTGGATCCCCAGGGACTTTTACAAGTCCCAGCAACAAGACCAAACTCTGCTGTGGACCAAGCTATATTTGTGACTGCACCTAGACTCTGGAATAATAGTCTACTCACTAGCCACACTGCCCCCTCTGTTGGAAGTTTCAAATCTCAGTTAAAGACCTGGCTGTTTAGACAGACACTTTCAGGAGACTATTAAGGTATTTTAAATATTGTAAATTTGAGTTATATTTTATTTATTAGAGTAGACCTGATGCTGTGGTGATTTATTAATTGTATTTGATTTGTGGTTAAGTGCTTTGAGCTCAGAAAAGTGCAATATAAAGTTCCTATCCTAGTAAGCCAGGGGTTTAGAAACTGAGGGAGGCAGCCTAGGATCTCATGGTTGGGTGGTTGCCAGAAGCAGAAGGAGAGTCAGACCAGGATGAAAAAAGTGCAAATAAAAAAATCCCATTATCTATGGCGTGGCTAATTAGCTAGTAAAATTCCAATAAATTGGTCAGGCATGCTTTGTCCTTATTAACACTATGTTGTTTTATATCACTTAATGATTTACTTGGTACGTGATCATCAGACCCCTATTTTGAAAAGTACTGATATTTTGTCCACTACTAATGTTAGGCTAATGGGTGATAGTCGTTCACCTCATTTTTGTATCCCTTTCCATGGGTTAGATTAACAATGACCTATCCACAGTTAATGAGTTCAGTACAGTGCCCATTTTAAGAGATTCATTAAGCATTAGTGTTAGCTGCTCAATATCAGACAGGGCTTTTAACAGGACAGGGCAGATATGATCAGGCCTGATGATTCAGCTGTGTTTAAATCAAGAAGCTTCGCTTTCACAGAGTTCAGGTTATTAGAATACAGGTCATATGAGAATCACACCCTGCAAAGTTGACTAGCCTGTTGGGTTAATGCACTTGCAGTAGAAAGCCAGGGCTAGAACCACTCAAAATGACTTGGTGGGGAAATAAAGTGACTGATCACCAAGAAGAAGGAACTTAGGCTATAGTGAAAGGATAGGTCTCACAGGAAAGGTAGTTGGTAATTTCCCTTGTTAAGCAAGGTTATCAGTGCTGACTACAAGTAGGATGTCTGTAGGACAAACAGTTCTAGAGAGTCCAGTTGGGTCAAGCTAGGGAAAAGAGGACACAGTTAGAGATGAAGTGAAGTTAAATTCTGCCCGCGAAGTGGATGTGAAGTGGTCCACTTCTCATTACCATTCTGCTACGTAAAGTGGGCATTTAAAACCCTCACTTCACCACTTCACATTGTGATTATGACTTTGTGTTGTTCACTCCACCTTACCGCACTTTAAGGTGAGTGAGAATTCACAGGCAGCCCACACACATCACATGGCTTAGATAGTGTAGGTCACAAGCTTCAGGGAGGCAGTCACGCAGTGACTCAAGCTTAAAAGACAGTGTCACTTTTGCCTTCTAGTAGGAGAAAGAAGTTGTGTGTAGAGATGCAGAGAAGTTAAATTCCACCAGCAAAGTAGAGGTGAAGTACATCACTTTGCGTTACTTGATGGCTATGCGATGTGCCCATCGAAAGTGTTATTTTACCACTTCGCCTTGTGATGATGATGACAATGACTTTGCATTGCTCACTCCACCTTTAAGTGTGGAATGAGAATTTACAGGCAGCCCACACACATCACATGGCTTACACAGTCTAGGTCACATGCTTCAGGCAGGCAGAAAGTGAATCATGCTTGAGTTTCACTGCAGCAGCAGCCCCTGGCTCCAACAACACCTGCCCCCCTCACCTGTGCCTGGTCCTCCGTGCACCTCATTAGTGTGGGGGTTCTTTACTACACTGCCTGGGGACAGCAGTGCAGTGAAATGTTATCCATGTGGTGTGGAGGTGCACCATGGCCCCAAAGGAACTTACCTTGGCACAGGATGTCAGCACACCCACCTGTACAACCATCACCACTGTGTACAGTGGCAGGCCAAGGTTGCAGAACAGGGCAGTAATGCACCTGCTGGCCCTGATGGGGAAGAGGGACAGCACAGCATCCACCTGTGTGTGGTGGATCAAGCGGCTGCTTCACCACTTCAACCTGCAGCAGGTGATGGTGGCAACCCTGTCCAACTATCTGCCACACAAGCTGATTTGGCCCTAATGTGGAGTGAGTTGGAGGCTGTTAACCACTGTCTTGACAATGTTAAGCAGCAGTTGGAGCAAATTGAGGGGCACCAGCTACAAATAATGAGGATGCTTCAACTGCTGCTGCCGCTGTCCCATCAGAATGTTGATCTTTAGTTTTATTTTGTCCATGCACCCACCACCCTCTTTGTGAAAAAATAGTTCCTGATGTTTCCCCTGATCTGTCCCTCTCTATCTTCGAATTGTATGCCCTTCCTCATGGACATCTCTTTTTTGGATGCTGCTACCCTGTTGTACACTGTTAGTACCCTTTCGGTACTTGATATTTTCTATCATCCCCCCCCACCCCAGTTATCATTATCATCATCATTATCATCTTCATCATCAACAGGAACAGCTACATCACAACTTTTTTGAGGAGGGGAGTATTTGACACCAACAGTCCCAGACACAGCCACCTTGACTTTCTTTTTATCCGATTCCAATCAAGGTATCATCAGAACTGAAAAAGAAATAATTAACTGCTGTGATTCGTGAAGAACGTGATTTGTCTTGTGAAGATAGACTGGTGTGACATGACTAATGAACTGTATGCAAATACCTACAGCTGTACTTTCTTTATCTGTACCATCCCAAACCCCCTGACTTGAAAATACATATTAATGGGTACAATGGTCAAGCCAAAATACTACAAAACAGTGTGACATGCAACTTACAACCCAAAAACTTAGTTTTATAATTCATGAATCATCTTGACCATGAAGATGAAGAATGCAATTTGTATCATGAGTGACTCGTGATGATCTCCCTGACTTAAAAATGCACAGTAATGAGTACAATATTCACGATGAGATATGCACCACATGGTACTCTGAAGAGATGCCAAACAAACAACTGTGACTTAAGTTACAGATGGAGATTGGGCCCTAAAGAGATACAAATGCACAGACAGATTAAGATTTGCACTGCGCACTCAAGAGATACTGATGCAAAGGCACAACAACTCCATAACCAGTACTCACAAGTCACTTATTCAAATCTGGAAAAAAAATACCTTTTGCTGGTTGGGGGCAGGAACTGCAGTAACAGTCCAGTATCAAGATACCACAAAACAGTACAAAATATTGCCGGTGCAGTGGATAGCATGTTCATGGTGCTGCAATAACTGTGTGGCACAAAAAAATATGTCTGACTGGATGGCATACATCACACACACACACACACACACACACACACACACACACACACACACACACACACACACACACTCTACAGGTAATATGCAGCAAATTGAAAACTTCAGTAATCTAACCAAATATTTTAAATAAACTGAAATTATGAACTGCTGCAGCACAACAATCAGCAAAAAAGTCATAAATTACTGAAAATATTATTGTGTGTACATTAATACAGTTATACAAGAAAACGATTACCAAAGCAGAAAGACTGCTTTTCTTCCAGTTTACCTACCTCCCTCCACCACAGATACGCCTCCCCAAGCACACTTCAAGTGTCTGTCACTACACAGACTGAATATTCTAAATTAAGATTCAAAATCTACACACACAATAAACACTCGATGATATGAGCACAGGAGGGGTTTCCTACAATAGATGTACTAAATTTTGAGAAAAAATGTCTCTAAAAGGCTTTTTGAACAGCTTTTAGAGGGTTTGAATCTCAGAGCTCTGACAGCAAACTGTCTCCATCTTCCACTACACATACACTACACAAAACTAAAGCTGTGCAGAACAATCTAAAGCCCATGTAACCGGGAATCCCATGAATCATTGCAGAATCTGCCTTTGGAGCTCACCAACAAGGCGAAGTGATGCAAAGTTCATTGATTACAATGTACTTTGCATTAAAATTGGTGCAGAAGTGGGTGGGGAAAGGCGGAGTAATGCAATGTCATTGTTTCCAATGGACTTTGCATTCCTCATAATAATGCAAAGTACCCCACTTCATGTTCCGGATTACTCTGCAGATTCCACCTTAATTTGCCAATTGTTTCACGTAGCAGATTTTGGCCACTTCATCCACCACTAGACACAATAATAACTACTGTGTATATAGAAATTCAAAGAGTTCAGCAGCACTTGAAGCCCAGCTAGTCCCAGCTAGTTAGGGACATTAGGAGATAGACCAAATCAGATGTAGTGCTGATTGGTGTTTTGCAAAAATAAAATTCAGATGACTTGATGTGGAATGTATTTATTTTTAATTTCAGTGCTAAATAATGCTGCCCTCCCAGTAGCTGTGAAATAGAATAATCCACACCTAACATTTCTACATGAGACTACACAGTGCACAGGATAAACACACAGTGACTCTGTGTTAATTATCTGAAACTCATGCACATGATCAATAATTGTATACAATATATTACTTACATTATGTCACTAATTTGTTATTGATTTGTCTGCTACCACTGTAACTATCCCCTAGCACCAATATGGAAACTAGATGATCATCTAAATATAGATATACTGGAGTAAAAGATTGTAAATAAATACCACGTTCCCAGTAATTACCCAGCCACTAGAACTGCACTTGCAGATTCATTTAAAAAGAAAAAAAACTATATCAGCCCCTGGCACTGTACAACAGTCAATTAACATCTTTTAAATCATTACCTTGCTCTCTTATCTCTCCTCTCATTCTTGGCCCCTGATACATGAGTTCAAAAGAGGGGGTCAGAAATAGTTCATATCCCTGTTAACCCAATTGCCCCCAAACAATGTGCTTTCTCCATTGTATGTATCACATGGGCTGAAGCAAGCAAGTGCCTCAGCAGGAGGTAGGAGGTACAGCAATTTGCATCATTAATGCCACTAGGAACTGTGATTGTTGAGTCTGCCTACTCTAACATAATCAGTGATACAGACTGCTCTGGCCCCCAGCTATACACCTACTCACTATAGTGCACGTAAAACTTGAAGTGGGTGCACTGTGGGAAGGGACAACTGACTTAGCTTACCTATGAACTATTACTAATACCTCCATTTAAGCCATGTATCAATATGTCAGGAGTGAGGGGGACCGTCTTTCAATCACAAGGGTTTTAAAAATTGGTTGGGTTAAAGGGGGGGGGGGTTAAAATATATTGCCAGCTCCTAGCACAGTGCCTTGGGTTATTTCTTAATTAATTTTGGAAAACAGGAATGGAGATATAAGCGTGGAATTACTGGGATGGGGAGGAAGTGGCTCCGGAATGATGGTAATAGCCCTGGCTGCCTGAAACAGAGTAGATAAAAAAAAAAATGTTGGTCAAAAGGATGAAGACATACCTCTAATGTGCCAAAAATGTCAGCATCCCCTTTCAAGCATGAAATTGCTGATTTTTACCCTTCCACTGAAATCCAGTGTGACTTTGGTTCACTGATTTATATGTCAAGAAAAAATAAACTGAATATAATTGAATATAATTGTATACATTGACTATGATTGAATATAATTGTATTTCACCACTGTGTGTTTTTATTTTTTCAATAAAACTAGGGTGCTATATGAAATAACAGGACAGAGAGGAATTGTGGTTACTCGGTCAACATACCCTAGCAGTGGAAAGTATCTAGGACACTGGCTTGGAGACAACACTTCCAAATGGGATCAGTTATATAAATCAATAATTGGTATGTATTGTTTGTACGTTATCTGTAATAATAACTCTATTTTCTATTTTCAGTGTGTATCTTATATTATCATTTGTTCTGTTTTCAGACCACACACTGGCGCAGCAATTTATTTTTTGTTTAGACTATATATATATATATATATATCTACTGTATATATAAATATTAGATATAGATATAGATACAGATATAGATACACACTCTTCAATGCACTTGCTAAATGTACAAATAGCTTGCAATATGTAAAGATGTTTGAATTCAAGAAATAAAGAATAAGGGAGAACTAAATGCTCTTATGAAGTAAGCAAGGGTCAAGAAACATTACCGTATGCATAAGAAAGATTGTAGTTGATATATGATTTCAAGAATACATTTACAGTTTTTAAATAGGAGCCAGTGAGATTTATTATAATCAAGAGGCACCAAGGAAGACATTTCAAATGCTGCCACTGACTTCCCCATAGACTGTGCTCAATATGTACTGCAGGAGAGATGACCCTTAAGTAGAATCTGCCTGCATTTGCAGGTCTTAAGCAGAATAGGCCTGTATTTGCAAAAGGATGACAATAAAGGCTTGTTGTTTTAGAAACCACTTAAGTGGGGTAAGTTATGGTGAAATTTGATTAAACTAGTCTATTTCTTATTGAGTGAAGGGTAAATGAAAGAGCAGCCAGAGTAACCCACATTAAGGGGCTATATTATAAGGCATGTGTCTAGCTCTGCAGTTTGGGGAAGGGTGCTAATTGCCTGGCCTGGGGCCTCAGCTACTTGATAATGCTGGGAATTGTTCAGTGCAGTGACTATGGGGTGGCAGTTTTCAAAGAGATCATCTGGAGACTGTGGTGTTGTCCCATCTGCACACACCTCTCTGATTTGAGGGAGGAGATCACTAGACTCCAGGAAGAGTTGGCTAGGATTTGTGAGACCTCTCCCCCCCTCCCAGATGCACCAAGTCTGCCACCATTATGTCAGAGTATGCCAGGGAGGAGGAACTCCTAGACTATAGTGCTCTGAAAGAAGGAGGTGGTGAGACAGAATCACATTTTTCAACTGGTAACACTAATAAATTCCTACACCACCCTGGCGGGGTGGGACTGCAAGGAGGAAGCACCTGCAGTACTGACCAAGAGGATTGTGGGGGACCTCCATAGTGGAATCCCCAAATACGGTGGTAAAGGAACCAGAAGGTAGAGGAGGAGGGAGCAACTTCTGTTGGGGGACTCAACTGTGAGCAGGACAGATTTGGCAATAGGAAAGGGGGGAAGAGGCAGGTTAGGTGCCTACCTGGTGCCATGGCACAGAGGGATGGAAAGCAAATCCTGAGAATCACTAGGGTAATAATAATAATAATAAAATACTTTATTAAGCGCCTCTCAGGAACATCAAGGCACTTCACATACAGAATAAGTAAAAACAGGATAAAAAATAGACAAAATATAAACAAATGATAAGTAAGATCAATACAGATAGGCAGCATATGATTGGCACTATAGATATGTTTTTAATACCTGCTTAAAAAACCTCCATGGTCATGCACTCCTGTAGTGGACAGGGTAGAGAATTCCAGAAGCTTTTAAGAACATCCTTGGAATCTCTAGCAACCCCTCTTCAGCGAAGTGGAGTAATCGCTCGATGTGGTAGGAGGACAGAAGCTCTTTCAGGTAGTCTTGGCCAAGTCCTTGTAGGGCTTTATAAGTCATAAGTCTGATTTTAAAGGTGATTCACCTCTGAATCGGCAGCCAGTGCAGTTCGTGCAGCACTGGCGTGATATAACACATTCGTGGCATCCCCGTCAATGGCCATGCTGCTGCATTCTACACCAGCTGCAGGTGGCGGATATCAACCCCCTGTAGCACTAGGTAAAGGGAATTGCAATAATCAAGGCACGAGGTCACAAAGGCATGGACTGGTGTAGGAAAGTCACTGGGTGGAACAAGGTTTTTGACCCTAGCAATGTTCCTCAAATGATAAAAGGATGACTTGATGACTGTTGACATGTGAGATTGTAGTGTTAGCCCATTGTCAAGCACCACCCACAGGTTCTGCACATGTTCAGAGGAAAAAAGTTGGGAGCCCCCCAGGAAAAGTCCCGCAGGCTGACCAAATCCTGACCACCCTGTCCAGTAGCCTGGGTTCACCACCATCACCTCAGTCTTTTCTGAGTTCGACCTCAACCAGTTGAATTCATCCAGTCCTATATTTCAGTGAGGCAGTTATTAAATACCGAGAGTGCACTATCCTGGTTGGGAGCAAAAGACAGGTAGTGCTGGGTATCATCAGTATAGCAGTAAAACCTCAGCCCATACTGTCTTACAATGTCTCTGAGGGGCAGCATATACACCACAAACAACATGAGGGATAGCATTGAGCCCTGAGGGACCCCACATGACAGAGAGAGAGGGTCAGAGGAATAAATCCCTGACACCACCCTTTGAGTTCTGCCAGTGAGGAAGGACTTAAACTACCTGAGAACTGTACCAGACAGGCCACAGATGAGCCTCAGGTGCTCAAACAACACCCCATGGTCCATGGTGTCAAATGCTGAGAAGAGATCCAGAAGTACCAAGATGTAATGGCTTTTCCAATCTCTTGCCATCAGGAGATCATTGAGCACCCTAACCAGAGCAGTCTTGGTACTCTGTCTCTTTTGAAAACAAGATTGGAGATGTTCATAGATGCTATGGATGGTCAAATGGTTCTCTAACTGTAAGGCCACTACCTTCTCAATCACCTTACCCACAAAGGGAAGGATAGAGATAGGTTTGTAGTTGGCAAGGCAGTCTGGGTCTACAGAAGCTTTCTTCAAGAGTGGTGTCACCACCGCCTCCTTCAGGGAGCTTGGGAACTCACCCGACTCAAGGGAGCACCAGACTGTCCATGCCAGGCCAGGGCCAATGATGTCACAACAACCCATAATCAGGGAGGTTGGGCCTGAATCCAAACTACAGCACATAGTGCACATACCGTGGACAATCCACATAACATCTATGAACTCCAGCTGGTCAAAGGTACTCCAGGAAAAGAGAGGGAGAGTGACCGAGTGCAGATCAACAGCATCCCCCATAAAGAGTGCTGGTTGGATCTCCACCCTGATGTCAGCCACCTTATCCACAAAGAACTAAGCGAGCTCATCACACTCCAACTGTGAACAAGATCTTTGAGGCTGCAGGCTGGGTTGCACAGCCTGTCCACAGTTTGAAAGAGCTGAGCAGGTCAGTTCTGAGCAGCAGCAATCTCCCTCGGGTAGCACAATGGAAGGGAGAGCTGGATATCATTTTTCATCTGGGGACTAATATCCTGGCTTGGGACAAGACTGGGATAGTGCAGGGGGAGTTTAGGATGCTGGAGAGGGGCCTGAACAGGAAAATCATTCAGCAGCTTTCACTGAGGTGCTTCCTGTCTATGACAGAGGACAGAAGAGGCAACTCTGCACCAGGAACTTCAACTCATGGCTAAAGGAATGGTGCAGAGGAAGGGTTCAGCTACACTGGGGACTGGAGACCCACCTGGGAGGATAAGAGCCTAAACAGAGGTGATGGCCTGCATCCATCCATCCAGGAGGAGAACCATTGACTTTAGTGGACAGTTTAAATGTTTCTTCAATGAACACTTAAACTAGCTGGGGGGGGGTGGCAGAAGGAATTGGGAAGTCAGAAACTATGTCCTCCCACAGACTAAATTACACAGTAAGGGGAAACCGAAGGGAGAGGAATCCCCCAGAATGCAAATTAATAATGGGATCAAAGTGATGCAGTTCAAGGGAGAAAGAAATGGAAGAACTAAAAAGAGAGTCTGGAAGAAGGGAGACCAAAAAGGAAAAAAGGGGGACAGCAATCAGAGTAGAAACATAATCTGGAATGTCATGCGTGCAAATGCTAGTAATATAGGAAATAAGATTCCAGACCTAGACACCATTGTGGCAGAGGACAACCTGGATACTGCGGTCATTATTAAGTCAAGGTGCACTGAAAACAATGACTGGGACATGGTCATAATGGGTTATACTGTCTTCCAGAAGGACCGGGTGGGAAGGAAAGGAGGAGATGATGTTTTATGTGAGGGAAAGCATAAAAGCCACAGAGATACAGGGAATGCAGCGGCAGGCAGAAGTACTGTGGGTCACCCTGGAGATGGGGAATGGAGTCACTATTTGCAGTGGAATGATCTATAGACCTCCAGCACAAAGGAAGGAATTGAATAAGGCACTGGTGGAATTAATTGGCAAGATGGCAGAAAAGGGGGATGTGCTGCTGGTGGGGTACTTCAACTTGCCAGATGTGGATTGGAGCCTCACAGCAGTGGCTTTCGCTAGAAGCTGGGACATCCTGGACTCTCCAGGTGGCATTGGTCAGCAACTAGCCAGTGAACCCACTCGTGATGAGGCAATACTGGCCCTGGTACTCACTAACAGGAACAGTGTTGCAGGCAACAAGGTAGAAGGCCAGTTGGGGACAAGTGATTACTGTACAGTGTGGTTTAACATAAGGATGGGTGCAGAATCTAATCACATAAGGGTGAAGGTCTTGGACTTCAGTAGGGCAGATTCTAAAAAGATAGGTGAATGCATAAGGGATGACATAGAAAGGAAGAGTGGCCTGGGTGGGGTGAAGGAACAGTGGGCAAAGATAAAAGGAAGCATAGTAACGGCACCAAACCTCTGTGTTGATCAAGTGAGCAAACATAAGAGGAAAAAGGGGCTGCTATGGTTCTTGAAAGAGGCTGCTGAAAAAATAAAAGTTAAAAGGGTAACATAGAGAAGTTATGTGGAGACACAGAGGGAGGAGGGTAGGAAGGTGAATCAGGGGTACAGAGGGAAGCAGCGAAAACAGTAAGGAGTACAAAGGTGCAAACTGAAGAGAAAATAGCCCAGGAGATAATTAAAGGGGATAAGACATTTTTCAGATATATAAGTTAAAAGAGGAAGACCAGGGGTGAGATTCTAAGGTTAAAAAGGAAAGGGGGGTGGGACCATGTAGAGGGGGACCAGAAAAATACAGTCATTCTGAACAAATACTTTTGTCAGTGTTCACAGAGGAAGGAGAAGGGGAAGGGCCACAGAAAAGTAACAAAAGCTTTGGAGGGAGGGTGGTGGACACTAATCCTTGCATGGCGGCGAGAGTCCTTAAGTGAGTTGCTAATCTGTAGATGGACAAAGAAATGGATCCAGATGGGGTGCATCCAAAGGTATTGAGGAAGCACAGTGAAATACTGGCTGCAACTCTGACAGTTCTATTTACCAGCTCACTGGAAGCAGGAGTGGTTCAAGAGAACTGGAGGAGGGCAGATGTAGTCCCACTTCACAAAAATGGTAGCCGTGAGGAGGCTGGCAATTATAACCCAGTCAGCCTGACATTGGTGTTGGAAAATTAATGGAATCACTGCTGAAGAAAAAGATTGCGGAATATCTTGACTCCAGTGGGTTACAAGACCTGAAGCAGCATGGTTTCATAGGGTGGAAGTCATGTCAAATGAATCTAATAGATTTCTTTGACTGGGTGATCAAGGAACTGGATCAGGGCAGAACGGTGGCCATATCCTACCTAAATTTCATTAAGGCTTTCAACACCATTCCACATAGTAGACTAGTAAGCAAGCTGGCTAACTTCGGAGTGGGTCCTTATGTGGTAAACTAAATTCAAAATTTGGTTATGGGATAGGGCACTGAGGGCAGTGGTAAATAAAGTTCACTTAAAAGGATACCAGTTCAGTATGTCTCAAAAAGAACAGTGCAAGATAAATCCCGCTGTTGAAATGATGAAAACAATTACAATGATAGGGTTTCATAGCAGTAGGAAATTATCACTAACCCTGTCATTGTAAAAGAGATCTGGAGTGGATAAAGCAGCTGTAGGTGCAGTGCTTGGTTAAGCTGCTCCCATGGTGGAGTGGCAAAGGCACTATCACCTGATGGAGTGGAAGACCTGGGGACCAAGGTTTGGTTACCCATCTCTAGTCTTGGAAATGTTTTTTTTTTTAAACTAGTGTTTCCCCCCTCCCGAGTTTCTTCCTGTCCCTGAAGTCCACACCCCCTCAGAGTTGATTATATTAAGTCCATGTGTGTGTGTCGGGGGGTATAGGGGTACAGCCAACTGCAAACCAATAAAATGGTACTGTCGCTCCATAGAGTGACATTCTGTGGGCAGCATTTTGTGGTGGTTGGTATATTAACCAACCTTTTTTTGCTTTACATCATTTTGCTTGTGGCATTTTGTGCTGCCCTGTTATTATATGCAGAGTTATGACCACATAACCTCTAAAGCAGAGAAGGTGATCAGTGGGGTGCCTTATGGATCAGTGCCCATAAGTGCATGTCAGAGGAGCTGGAAGAGAGAATCTCCTCTTTGCGAATGGCACCAAAGTCTGTAATAGGATAAACACTCCATGGGAGATAGAATGGATGAACAGAGACCTGAGATAACAAGGGGAGAGTCCATGTAGGAACCCGGTGTAGACCACCACCTGCAACACAAAGAAAACCACAGGAAGGAGTCAGCTCCAGACAAAGCCTGTGTATGTCTCTACTGTTTCTGGAGTACATAGACTCACTCACCACTTATATTCTTTTGCTCTTTTAATTAAATAACCATTTGTCACAGTACTTTTAAAGTTGCCTGTCGACGTTTCAAAGGAAAAATCCCTCTTAGCCTTGACAAAAGTAAAATGTCAATATATAGTAAAATACTTGTTACCAATACCTCATGACTATCATAAAAATCTTATTTTCTAGCTTAAACATTTAACTGCCAAATCTTTTACTCAAAAATTAATCATGTCATATGTTACACACATACCCTATCATTAGAACAAATTGCTTTTTGAAACAATCACCAGCTACTCCTATTATGGCATTCAGTATAGTGCAGCTCTATCTATCTAATCATCTAGGCATATTAGTACACATTCATATTTATTTAAGAAAGCACACTGAATGGGTTAACCACAGGTTCTAAATACATTCACACCTGGCCAAATGGTTTTCTGAGCAAAGTTACCAGTTTTTTATAAACACATCCTAATTCTTAAAGAAAAACTAGGAGGCAACTACTTTCTGCATGCACACTTATACGTTACACATTTTAAAGACACCCTCAATGCTCTATTTATACTTCAAAGTATATTTATTCAAAATGTGAAAACACTTCCCCAGTACATTGCTTTTGTCTCTTTTATGTAGGTACTGGAATATTTTGAATTCACCAAACTAATGTATTTCTAAAAAATTCCATTAATGTTACTTTTATAACCTTGTCGCCTTTGTGGCTAGAAATTAGAGCCTTCTGCCAGTTTTAGTTAGTATGAAATAAGCAATAATGCATGACAGGGTGTGTGTCGTGCTGGGATAACCTCACGCCTGGGGTGGTTTGACATGAGGCCGCAGGCTGAGTGCGTCCAATGATCCCAGAAGTGAGGTCATCACAGCACGACACACACCCTGGAGTACATTATTGCTATTATAGAGTGGCTTGCTGTTATACAAAATAAAAAAAACAAACATTTAAAAAATGTTTTTAGTAAATTTTTAGTGTGACAATATATATTTGTTTCTGAAGAGAAGATGTGAGAAATCAATGACATCAGTATCATCAATACAGTGAGGTTGTACTATGGGACTAGACCTGTGATGTTGTACTTGGATAATATCATGGGTCCAGTCCCAGACTGACCAATCAGAGGCAAGTATTTTTTCTTGCCATTGTATTATGTATATTTACTACTACTGTAATAGTCAACTGTGTTATATATTTGATACCTTATTTTTAAATGTTTCCAGCATTGTTGGCATACCCAAAAAGATCTTGTCTCCTCTTGTGCTCTTTCCTAGAGAAAAAGATTATTGTGCACCATGCATGATCATTTAAAGCTTCATAATATAGTCAAGCATTGTTTAGTATCAGCCATTTCTAAGTGGAGCACTTACCCAGCCTCAACAGAGAGACCAAGCTGGCACCCTGTCTTCAAATTGACAAAGATGATCAGCCTTCCTTTCTAAGGGTTTAAATACTCTGTCCAACTTTCTTATCCATGTGTGTTTTGGGGAGTCTTGTCCTGGGAAGACTCTGCCATGATTGCTATGATTGGCTAAAGCTTTTCCTGAGCTGAAAGCTTCATTCTGTTAACCCATTAATCATGAGCACTGTGAAGTCAGTCAGTCTAACTAGAATATGTCTAATACCAACGGGAAGAATCTTCTTTAGATGTCCTGGTACTTAAATAACACTGTAATGTATGGGGAGTGCTTATTATGCACTGCCTGCTATCCTTTTTTATGTTGTAATCTCATCATTCTGACATCAACGCTGTAAACCTAGCTTGCCTATGTCAGATCATTGAGACTACAAGATAGTACTGAACTCACCTGACAGCATTCTTTTTTCAGAATGGAGTGCATAAGCATACACTTGATTTAAAACCTCACAGTGCTATGGAATAGCAGTCCATGCTTACATGACCCATGTCACATTTGGAGGGATGGGCACCACAAAAAATGAGGGCTTACCCGATACACTATAAAAGATCATGCCTGATGTTTGGCTGTTAACTGCAGTGTAATCACCTCGAGCAATTGTCATGTTGACCATGTAGACTTTGAGAGCGCAGACATTTATTCAACAAAATTATACATCATCAAATGGTAGGATATTTTACTTTAAAGTAGCTGATTTTATAAAAAGATCTTGTCTCATTTAACACAGTTCCGGGGAAGGAAACAAGGAAATCTCTATCCAGGAGAACAGAAAGAGTAGCAGTGGTTCTTAATTATGTGTGTGTTTGGGGGTGTTGTAAGTGTGTGACAAACATTGTGTTTAACATATAATCAAAATGATGGCCACTTACCTGAATACAAGTTAGAAACCTTGTGCTCCATTTTCAAAGCCCAGGAAATGATGCAAGGTGCCTGCATCAAACTTAAATGGCACAAGTGGTACCTTGTGTCAAAAGATTCGGCAATCACAATTTTCAAATGTGGTCTCTGTCAAAAAAGGGAGCCATTGCGCAAAAGTGTCACTTTGCCAGCCTTACACCATAAAGTGTGGTTCACCAGGTCACAAGGCGGCTTGTGTCATGGTTGGGTTGCAATATTTCCATTGTTCCAATTTTACATGCCCCACCATGGATGCAGCAAGGGGCTCCACTTAGACCAGCCAAGAAGTTTCCTAAGGGACTATGCTAGAGCCATGCACTGTAACGACTGGGGAGAAATGTGAAAGTGGAAAGCCAGTGCAGAAAGGGCAAGGGGGGGGTACCCTAGGACTGTGGCTGCCAAAAGTTTTAGAAGCTGGCTGGTGTTTAGTTCTGCTATGTGTGGGTATATACTGATCAGAAAACATACTGTAATTCTGGAGGAATTACATGTTTCTACCAGGTGGATGGAAAAATATTACATTTTAAAAGCTAATAATTTCTTCAATCCATATTGGTAACCTAAAATCATCAAACCTGATGGCAATTAGGAGGGTAAGGTTTATCTGTTTGCAGATGACACCAAGATCTGCAACAGAGTAGATGATCCAGATAGGGTGGCCAGAATGAGAAGAGATCTGGATAAACTGGCAAAATGGTCGGAAGTGTTGTAACTGATGTTTAACTCTAAGAAGTGCAACATCATGCACATAGGGAAGAGAAACCCTGAAGCCACCTATAGGCTGGGAGGGGAGTTGCTGGCAGTCACAAGGAAAGAAAGAGACTTGGGCATCATCATCACAGATGACCTGAAATCATCAAAGCAGACCACTTAAGCAGTAGGTAAGGCTAGGGGGATGTTGGGGTGTGTTAGTAGGGGTATCACAAGTTGGAAGCGGAAGGTAACAATCCCTCTTTACAAGACACTGGTTAGGCCCCATCTGGAGTACTGCATGCAGTACTGGAGGCCACACCTTCACAAGGACATTTTTATTTATTTATTTATTTAAAAGTTTTACCAGGAAAGACATACTGAGCAGACTACCGCTCAATTCCAGATGTGTCCTGGGGGAGGAGGGAAAACGGGATATAACATACTAGTAACAATAAATTATAGAACAGCAAAATTTCATAGGTAACATACAATATGTACAAGGTTTCATTTTTACAGTGAATAAAATAATCGAGGAATAGTATGTACAGGAGGCAAGAAACAGAGTGAGCAGCATAATAGTAGGCAGAATAAGGATAAAAGGTAATGGCAATCAAAATTTGACAGTTAAGGGTTTGAGGTGGGCAACATAGATTGTATTGGGTGGTTGGTCCTTACATTGTGTACACCAGATTGACATGGCCCATGCTAGTGTACATCAAGTTGACATATGCAGCTTATGGGGACTTGACCTTTTAGAAGGGAGATTTGTATCCGAGCATAGGGGGAGAGCCAGATGTCAGCCGGCAGGGAGTTCCATAGTTTTGGTAGACGGACACTAAAAGCCGACTGTCCAGCAGAGGTGGCCATATGTGGGATTTGTAGTAGGCGGGAGTCAAAATTTCTGAGTGAGAATGCCGATGGTTTTTGGGCTGTTAGGGTAGAGGCTAAGTAGGAGGGCAGTAACTGAGTCCAGAATTTGGCTGTGAGTCTGTTGCAGTGGTAACGGCGTCTATTTGCGAGGAAGGGTGGGTTTAGGTGACTGTATAGGTCACAGTGGTGAGTGGAGGGAGGACAATCCAGTGCAAAGCGGCAGAAGGAGTTAAAGAGAGGATCCAGTCTAGCCAGGGTGGATTTAGGGGCAGAACTATAGACTACGTCCCCATAGTCAAAAATAGGGAGGATCATTTTCTGTAGAATCGCTTTGAGGGTAAGCAGAGGGATGCAGCTGCGGTTCTGGTATAGTGCCCCCAGCCTAGGGAGCAGTTTTTTGTGTGTTGCTTCGACATGCGTGAAGAAGTCAAGGTGTTGGTCCAGCCAGACCCCTAGGTATCTGAAGGAGGTACAGACTTCTACAGGGGTCCCATCGAGTGTTTTGAGAATGGGGAAAGCGGGAAGGCGAGAGAGTCTTTGTCGTGTGCCAAAAGTCATGGCAATCATTTTTTTGGCATTTAGGATAAGTTAATTTTCATCAAAACCAGTGCTGTACTTCAGTGAAGTCTTGCTGGATCTTGGATGCAACTCCCAGAGGGGAGAGACCTGATGGGTACAGGACTGTGTCATCTGCGTACATGTGAATGTCAGCATGCTGGCAGATCAAAGGAAGGTCATTGAGAAAAATGGAGAATAAGATAGGACCGAGGACAGAGCCTGGGGGACTCCAATGGAGACAGGGAGGGAGTTTGAGGTGGAGGCACCAATTTTTACCAATTGGGACCGGCCACACAGGTATGAGTTGAACCAGTGCATGGCCGCACTGGAAAGGACTGCCTTAGAGAGTTTAGACAGAAGGAGGGTATGCGAGACTGTGTCAAACGCCTTGGCTAGGTCGATGAAAATGGCAGATGTGATGTGCCTTTTATCCATGCCTGTGAGGATGGAATCTATGAGTCTGAGGAGGGACGTGACAGTGGAGTGGGATTTTCTAAAGCCAGACTGGTAAGGGGTGAAGAAGGAGGAGGAGTCAAGGAAGGTAGAGAGTTGCGAGAGGATAAGATGTTGCTGGATTTTGGCTAGGGTGGGTAGAAGGGAGATTGGGCAGTAGTTGCTTGGAGAGGATGGGTCACCGCTTTTCAGGAGGGGGATAACTGTGGCGTGCTTTCATTTTAAAGGTATAGAGGCAGTAGTGAAAGAGAGGTTGAAAAGAGACGCTAGAGGCATGGCAATGGCTAATGCAGAAAGGTAGAGCATTTTGGCATCCATGCCTGTGGTGCATCTACCCTTGGAGGGATTTAGGGCAGTCAGGGCTTTGAGTACTTCTGGTGGGGTAACCAGAGAGAAGGAGAAAACCGGGAGAGGGGTTGGCGTTGGTGGGGATGAGGGTGTCACATTTTGTATGGCAGGTGGGGGGTTGGAATTGTGAGGGGACCCACTGCTAGAAAACACAGAGTTGAAAGCCGTGGCAACATTAACCAAATTGAGGCAGTTCAAAGAAGGGCAACCAAAATGCTGCAGGGACTGCATCAGAAAACGTATGAGGACAGATTAATAGAGCAAAGGAGGGAGAGAGGTGATATGTTCTAAACATTCAAACACCTTAAAGGCATTAACAAGGTGAAAGAGTCTAACAGGTTTCAATATAAGAAAAAAAGCAGGACAAGAGGACACAGCATGAGATTAGAGGGAGGCCGATTAAGGGGTAATGTGAGGAAGTTCTTTTTCACAGAAGGGTGATGGATGCACGGAACGGTCTACCTCAGGAAGTGGTGGATAAGAATACAGTGCAGGGCTTCTGAAAGGCATGGGATAGGCATAAGGGAGCAATACAGATGAATATGAATAGATAGACCATTGACAGAGCAAAGGCCAATGGCACATTCATGAGGTAGAAAAAGAAATGGGCAGACTGGATGGGCTTTGCGGTCCTTATCTGCTGTCAATTTCTATGTTTCTATGTAACAATACCTAGGATGTGTCATGGAGACTGCTGGCATCCCTGCCATGTGCCACATCACTCCCTGTCATACCCATTGTCTCCACAACATCTATCTGCCTCCCCCCCACTCTCTCTTCTGTCACCCTCCGTCCTGCCCCTCCTTCTCACCAGTTGTCCGTTACTTCTTTTTTTTAATTTATTATACTTTATTTCTTTTTCACAACAATCGATAAACCAGTAACAGCAAACTAAATAGGACAAACTGTAACAAGACACTGACAATAAGACAAACAACAAGCACCCAACCATCCCAACCTCCCTCCTGAAAGCTCAGCAATCCTATCTAAGGAGATAAAAAAGGAATCCACAGGAGAAATAGTTTGCAGTCAACAGAGGCCAATAGTTTAATCTGAAATTGTGGAGCTCAAGATCATGACCTCATTGTGGATAGGGATAACAACACATTGAGGGGTTCCCATCTATCTCAAAACTGCTGTGAGCACCTACTCAGTGATGCAATCTGTTTCTTGACTAATAGGGTGTTTAACATCTTCTGATGCCATTCTCTATAAGAGGGAATCATATCGTCTGTCCAATGATGCTAAATAATGAATTTTGTGATGAACACAATTAAGGCTATGTGGGCTTTACATATACTTATTAAATCCATGGGGTACAAGCCCATGAGACAAATATCTGGCTTAAAAAGGATCGTCTAAGCCCAAAAAGGGGTCAAAATATGCCCATATAGCTGACTAAAAGGGTACCACCTTAGCACAATTCTAAAGAATATGCCTAAGATGTCATTCAGCAAGACCACAGTGTGAACATAAAGCAGAAGGGAGTCTGCCCATTTTATTGAGTTCATACGAAGTGTAATATAAGTTGTGTAGAACTACAAATTCTGTCAGATGCAGTCTGCTTATCTGAGGTATTTGTACAAGTTCCGCCATACAGAGTACCTTACAGTGAGATCCTCTTACAGACTGAGGGCTTGCATCCAGTAGTAGCAGATTCAGGTTGGGGTACTGGTATCAAGGAGCTGAAATAGAGGGTATAGTCTAGACACTTGGTGAGGCTGAGAAACTGCCTAGAATGCACCTTCATAGACCATCCAGCAGGTTTGTTTGAAGAGAAGGGGGTATTAGTGATGATTTATTATATAGGAGACTGGTAAGTTGAATTCAAATGTGTCGACAAACAGAGTGCTCCAATTTTAGTCATAGAGTCATGTAGGTAAGGCCAGTCCAATCACTTCTATGGTTACCCCATTGGTAAACATGCTGACAAGAAGGGCACAATAATATAAAACAATATATTTGGAAGACATAACCCACTCCCTAATTTTGGCAATGTGAGTTTGAAATATGAATGACGGGTAGCTCAGCTTTTCCACAAAAATTAATTGAAAATACTTTGCACACGAAGAAACTATGACTTAAGCAGACAAATACAAAGCCTACCTTGTGGGGTACAACAACTGTGGCAAGATATTCATTTAAACTATTCTAATCCATTCTATAAGGACAGCGGTAAAGATGACCATCTTTGCAAGTCCATTTTTATGGTATGGCGTAAGGAGGAAAGGTTATCCTTAATCAAAGTTGCAGAGGACCAAGAAATATTGATGCCCAAATAAGTTCATGTCTTGGGCTCCCAAGAAAAACCCATACTAAGGATATCTTGCTTGTTTACCAAACTGTTCAATGGAAAGACTTTTGTTTTATCCAGATTTAATTTATAGGCAGAGATTGATGAAAAACTGGAAAGTTTATCCAGGGCAGCATGGATGGAAATGGATGGGTCAGTGACATGTAATAAATAGTAAGTCATCTACATATACAGGCAACTTATTGGTGTTTCCTCCCACAAAAATGCCTGTAATCATGGGATTATTTGAAGGTTGTAGATCAATGGATCTATGTACAGGTTGAAACTTAAAGGGGAGAGGGGCAGCCATGCCTTGTCCCATGTCGAAGGGGGAAGGAGTCTGACAGATACACTTACACCATATCCAGGGGATCAGATTACTGTTTAGAAGTTAGATCCAAGTTATAAATTCAGCAGGGAGGCCAAATGTTTTCAAAACAAAAAAGAGGTAGGGCCATGAGACAGGGTCAAATGCTTTTTTTCTCGTCGAGGGAGACCAGAGCCACAGAACTCTAGGTCTCCCTTGACACAGAAATAAGATGGTGTAATTTCCATAAGTGATCACTGGAAAATTGCCTTTTCATAAAACCCACCTGCATTGGGCTGATGAGAGTATCCCAGACTGCGGCTAACCTGTTAGCCAAACTTTTGGTTAAAATTTTCAGATCCGAGTTTAGTAATGAGATTGGTGTGTAATTAGCAGGACGCAAGTCATCTTTACCCATTTTTTTTAATTAATGTTATCCATGTCTCTGAGAAGGAGGGATTTGAAAAACCTTGAAATCTGCAAATAATTGTATAATCTGGTCAGGAAGTGGGTCAACTCTGAAGGCAGGCCACATAGAAATTGTTGATAAAACCATCAAGCCCAGGTGCCTTGTTTGGTGATAGTTGCTTAATGGCCTCAAAAAACTCAGGGAGTGAAATGGGGTATTCAAGCAATTAATGCTGGGAAGAGGAGAGGGTTGGGAGAGGAAGGGGGTCAAAATAAGAGGAGATTCGGTCCTCCAGAGAATTGTGTGAAGGGTCATCTGAATAGAGGGAAGTGTAAAAGGTGTGAAAAACCACTGAAATTGCTCAGAAATGAGTCGCAACAGCAGCCTCTGGGCTAGGCTGAATACCAGGAATAATTTTGGAGGTCTCTAACTGGCACAGCCAAAAGGCCAATAGCTTCCTGACCCTCTCCCCTGACTCCAAATACAGTATCTTGGTGTGCTGAATTGCTAATTCAATTTTCTATGCCAGTATTTCTGCATACTGGGTTTTCAGTGCATTTAAGTGGGACCAGACATCATCAGGAATATCCCTCCACACAGCATGCTCTATCAGCCTAATATCTTGTAAGAGCTGGTCAAGGTATGAGGCATGGACCTTGGAGTGTTCGGATGCTAGCCAGATACATTCCTCCCAGATATTACACTTTGCAGCTCCCCAGAGAATGTTGAGGGCTTGGACTGTACCTTCATTCATCTGAAAGAAATTATTTATACATGTTTTTATTGAGGAAAGGGTATAAGGGTCCTTGAGCATCTGTGCATTCAAACACCATACCATGTCACTATCCACTGACCCACTAAGGGAGTGCCCTATGACTCACTGGGGCATGGTCTGATATAGTTGTTTGATGAATAGAGGAAGAGAGGAGACTGTGGAGACTTTCTAGATTTATTAGGAAATAATCAGTATGGGAAAAGGTCCTGTGGGGAAGGGATAAAAGGTATACTGTCTGACTGAGGAGTAGAGGAGGTTCATGGGTCTGTCAGCCCTAGGCCATCTATCAACTCCCGAAGCCCCCATTGCCCCAGAGTCAGACCACAGCTATTAGAGTCTGATTTCTCCACATCAGATTGGTAGACCATGCTCCAGTCTCCATCTAACATTATGAAAGAGCGAGTAAAAGGAGCCAGCAGAGTGACAAACGTAGTAAAAAAAAAAATTGGAGTGTCAGCATTGGGTACGTATATTGAGCTGAACATTAACTCAGAAAAGCCCAGTTTACCATGCAACAAAATGTAATGCCAATCAGGATCCCAGTAGTTTTTAATCAACTGAAAGGAGAATTTCCATGCAACCAAAACAGCTTCCCCACCCCGTTTGTTACTACGGCCAGCCCCTTATGCCTGCACCACCCTTCCCTCCTAAGGTGGGTTTCATGGAGATAGGTGACCTCCACATGCAACTTTCTAACGTGTCGCAGCACCATATGGCACTTACAATTTTCCTGAGCACCTCTGATATTTCATGTTATCAGGGTGTTTGAATCTCCCATAATTATACAAAAAAGAAAAAAATGTTGATGGGGATTCCTATCCCTACTATGGAGTATTTGAAAGTCCAGTTGGACTGCTGAGCAAAATAGCCCCCCTCCCATCAGCCCAATCAACAATAATCGTGTAACACTGTGTTGGGTCAGCCAGCACATTTAACCCCCAAATACCCCAAACATACCCAAATAAAGAAGTAACTCTCCCAAAGCTAATAAAACATAACAACAAACTCGCATAGAATAACAGAACCCCCCAAAAAAAAATCTTAGAGGTTAACCATAAAATGCATACCACCAGTCCAAATGACAACCACTCCACTTCCCTTAGGTCCATGATGAATCTCCCAGACCACCCTATGCTCCTCCTCCCCCTCCTGATACAGATAACACTAAAACTCAGATAACACTTAAAGGGAATCACTGTCCCATTGGGAAGAAGCCAGTATTGCAACTGAGCTAACTATAACTGTCAGAAAAATAATAATAATAGTTTACATGAGGAAATGAGTTTCCGTATTGTTATTGTAGTGTGAACCAAAAAGATAATAGTATAACACAAAAACTAGACTGCAGAACTCTACAAAGTACTGCCGACCATAATGTCAAGAAATAAAAGGAAAAACCCACTACACCATACTAGCACTGCAGTATACTAGACTGGTAAAATTAAAACTGCCACATAATTTTCCAGGCTTATGAAAGTCAGTGTAAAGCAGAAACAGAAATTGTCAGCAGATAAGGACTGCTAGGTCCATCTAGTCTGCCCATAAGTCCTGTATTTTTTTTTTTACTTTCTTTATTATTGACTTGCTTGATATATCTCTCAGGCATTCCCCCTCAATTACAGATCCTAACTCCCCACCTGAAATTCCCTGACCAGGGAATCAGGGACAGAGACACCCAGATCTATTGCCTCCAGGGTGGGGTCACCCAATGCCTTACCTGGTTGTCAGTATGGCTCAGTTGGTAGCGCATCAGCCTCTGGACCAGAAGGTCATGGTTCTCATCCCACACCAGGAATGGACTCATACCATCACCATCTCCTCCTCTGAAGGCCAGGGTTTTCCATGTTTGCTTTCCCCCAGAGTATGGAAGTACAAGGATGTCTGCGTATGCTGCATGCTCATGTCTGCCTTCTGTCCACCCATCATCATCGGCATTGCTCCATGTAATGCCCCCGTTCTCCATCCGGGGCCACTAAGGAGCAATTTGATCCCCTGAACCCACACCAGGAGAGGAGAGCAGTCCTCTGTTTGCTTAATCCTCTGATGCCCCTGACGACCCCTGGCAGCCTAAGTCTGTTTCCGAACTAGGGTCGCCAGCTTGTTGTGAAGTGTGGCATCCAGCGCATCAACCCTTAGTGTCACCAGGCCAGCTAAGCCCTGTACTTGATTACAGTATCTGACTCTCCAATTCAAAGCAGTCCTTGTGGGCGAGAAGAGAAAAGAAATTCAACCATCGCAGATTTGCATAGTTGCTCACCATGGCATTGCTTCTCTGTCCTGGCACTGAAACAGTCTAGCACTGCCCATGAACAATACAAATGTACCACAATCAGGATGCCCTTTCCAGCTACACTGACATTCCAAATAATTCCACTGGGATAATAACCAGTGACAAACACCTAGTGGGAAATGTTGATAGTAATTCAAAGGCCTCCTAGGTTTGTATATTGGGTCAGATTATCTGACACTGGGCAAATTGACATCAGAAAACTGCATTTCACCGGGGCCTAACTTTCAGCTCTATTGAGTGAATATTCCAGCTTCACTGCTGATAGTATATAGGGCAGGTTTGTCCACATTAAACACAGGTAATGCTCACCTGGTAGAATAGGCATCAAAAATATAACATAGCCAGGGAAAGGCACTCAGGTAATTCAGGAAAGTGAATCCCCATGCTATGGCAGTCCATCATTATAACTGACCTTTGGGAATCCAAGGCCAGTGAAGTATTAGAAAGCCATTGTTGTTTCTGACCCCCGGGACGCAGGCGTCACCCAACCCATAGCAGAGGACTCACCTGAAAGAGTACAAGGGCAATAATCAGTCTTGTTCCAAAGAAGTCACACAGAAGCAGGCAGTAAATCATGGAACCAGAGCCAGAGGAAAGGGAATATAAAAAGCTCAGTGAACACAAGAGTCTCTAACATAAAATGTCTCTCAAACAGGCAGAATCATGTTGCAGGTTTCAACAAGTCTGGGAACAGTTTAATGAGTTCTGTCTTCACTTATTCATGTGAATTGAGCTGGCTGGGGTTCAAACCCAACCCCCAGCATGTCTTCTTAGGTTTACTCCGTGTACATGGGATGACCTTTTGACATCCCAAGACTGGCGGGAGCAACCACCTCATTTTGAAATGTTGCTTGAATGAAGAAGTCTAACTGGGTGTGCATGATGGCATGCACTTGGTTGCGTGTTCAGTTAAAACCACACAACCTCAATCATGGTATAGTCTATTTGATTAAAATTACCTTATACTAAACCTTTATAGTTGTTTTTCTTTTAATATTCTGGTACAACTTATATATACCAATAGTCACAAGCAAGCTTTACCCCTATATTGTAAGTCAACAACTTTATAAGTAAAAACATTTAACCAAAACGAAATACCAGGAAATGTCATATTGTCTTAATTCTTTACTTAAAAAGTGGTATACAGACTTAACATCATTTGGATCAGCAGAGCAAGCAAACAATCTATCTTTAACTGGAAAGGATGTCTCTCCTACGTTTAGATACAATCATATAAAAAAAGTAAAAATGAAATAAACATAAAATGCAAGTATCATCCCTCTCTGCTCATAATCAGAGATAACAGCAAATTATAAACACACAGTGCCATACCTTGATATCTCAAATGAAGTCCTAGGCAGAAAGATGTGCTGTCACAGCTCCTTCCTGTGTTCTGCCCTCCTTTAGCTTAAATAAGTCTAAATTTACATGTTTTTTGGATGTACCTCATGTCATACTTCTGGTAGAAGTGTGTCTCGTGATGCACCTCTTGCTGTAGTATACCCCGTGGCCAACTTCTGGTAGAAGTATGCCCCATGACCGTGACGCATTTCATGTAGAAGTGTATTAATCATGCAAGGTGGCAACAAAAATATCTTATTTTAAAAGTGGAATGTCATCTCAGATTTTGCTTTACTGGAACATTGTTTTGTAACTTCTGTTTTTTTGCTACTGAGGAAATTGTGGTTTAGCTAGCATTCTGTCTAGCACTTCCTTGAATACAATCTCCTAATTTGATAGTTAATTTCAAACAAGACATGCAGATATATTGTTTCTTTTAAAACTGTAAACTGTTAATATCACAAAAAAGCTATAATCATTCTTGTTTTAAATGCATCTTCAAACTGTTTATAAGGCACACCAAATAATAATGTTTGCAACTTACAAATGCTAATGTTATAACTTATGTGCAATAGAGGAAACTTGTTTTAGCCTGCTGCTTTCTTGAAGTGTTCTTTTTCCCTTTTTGAAATATATTTTCCCCATTCTACAGCTAGTTTTAAAACAAGACATTTTCTTTGACCTGTAAAATGTGAATGTTACAACCAAATATTGCAAAGAAGTTATAATCATTTTTGATTTAAATATATCTTTAAACTATTTTACTTTAGGACACACTCAGTTTATTGGCTAAACAGAATTATGCTTGGCAATAAGGATATATTTAATTCAATTTATGACAAAGCAGAAGTAAAGCATTGTTTACAATTGTCATTATTTAATTTTGAGAAAAGTCAATAAGTCAGATCTATTTGTTGATTTGTCTCTGGGAAATAGCAGGTTCTTGCTCCATCATGTCCTCTAGTTCTAGGAAAAACTGCTTATTTGGAATATTTGGATCAAGCAGTCCAAATAGGGACTCAAGGGGGATTACAGGTTTTGCTTCTTTGAAATATTTGGATGAGGCAGTCCAAATAGGGACTCGAGGGGACTGCAGGTTCTGCAGAATCAAAGTTTTTTAAGCTCCCTGATGAATTTTCTGCAACCTGGCTGAGTAGAGCATCCTAAAGCTGATATGCATTGCTAACAACTTAAAAATGAATGGGTTGACGCTGCCCTTTTTGCTCGCACCGTCCGAGAAGATCCTGCACAATGTGGACTCTGTGGCCCTCCCAGGTGATCTCTTGAAGCCTCTGGATTTTAAAAAAGTAAGTGCTGGTGACCCAGGTAGTGTATAAATTCAAAGATTAGAGATTGAGAGTCCGATTCTGCTGGGGGCATTTGACTAAGGGCCCTATGTGCCCTTTCTATAGTATACGTTGTTCCATTGGGTGACAGGTCTGCAATTTTCTCACAGAATTTCTGGGTGAATAAAAGAACATCTGGGCCCTCTGCTCCTTCTGGAAGGCCAAACACAACAAAAGAGTTTCGCCTGCTGTGCCCTTCAATGTCCTCTATATGATCATCCAGATGTGTAATTCTTTTGTCTTAGAGAAACAATCTCTATATCCTGTCAATTCCATCAGTCCACAAGGGAACTAACACGGGCTTCAGCATTGTTTATCTGATGGGAAAGAACCTCCATGGTAGAACAAATACTTTTAAGTTCCTCTGTAATAGTTAGTTGCAACTCTTTTAAGGGAGAGATCTCTTGAAGAAAACAGTCCTCCATTAATGCCACTGGGGAGGGAGCAGTACCTTTAGAAATTGGAGCCTTAGCCTTTGAACATTTATAGCCCTTATCGCTTTCCGAAATTGATGGCAGAGTGTGGTGCATAGCCACAGTTTTCATTTCTGCCTCCATAATTACTGGTGCTACCTTCAGATGCAGATTCCAGGAGCAAACGACAGGTAGGATGAATCAGTCTGTCCTGAAAAATCCAAGATTTAGTGAAGGAAAATGGTTAAAACTGGAGGGCAGAGAGGAGAGGAGAGAAGTCAGCTCGAGCTGTTCACTTGAGGTGCATCATGTGACTCCCCCTGTTACTTCATAAAGAGCTATCCTGGTCCGCAATCCTCAGAAAGATGGAAGCCCTGAAGGCCAAGACCCCAAGCGTCTTCACCTTTGTGCCCCTGCCATTGCCTCTCCTATCTCCTCCCTTCTCAACCTCTCCTTATCTCAGTCCTCTCTCCTGGACACCTGGAAGCATGCAACCTTTATACCCCTCCCAAAGGGGGGTGATGTCTCCTCCCCTTGAAACTACAGACCCATCTCTCTACTAATAACTCTATCCAAACTTCAAGAACATATAGTAGTCTTGCAACTCTCTCCATTCCTCGACTCCTCCTTTTTCATCCCTTTCCAGTCTGGCCTCTGCAAACACCACTTCACCACCTCCTCCTGCTCACTGACTCTATTCTGACAGGCATGGATCAGGGCCTCCTCACTGCCACCATCTTTGTCAATTTAGGCAAAGCTTTTGATAACACTTCACACCCTCTTTTCCTTAGTAAGTTAAAATTTTCAGGTATCTCTGACACCACAACTAGCTGATTCAGCTCTTATCTAATGGGAATAACTCAGTCAACAAAAATTGGTAAGTCCCTGTCCATTCCCCCATCAGTACCAGCATCCTCCAAGGCTCTGTCCTTGTCCCATTACTGTTCTCCATATTCCTTAATGACCTTTCATCTGCCTGCTCATCTATCACCATCTATATGTATGCAGATGATACAGTCCAGTTTGTCTCTGGGTATTCCCCATCTAGTTAACAGCCAGGCTCCAAACTGATTTTGACGTTGTCAGCATTAGTTCAGCTCAAATCAGCTATCCCTCAATGCAAAAATAAATGGTTTGTATGTTCTTTGGCACACATCAGTAACTTACCAGGCTCCCTCCCCCTCCCATTTTTCTAAACCATAGATGGGGGTCACAATTGATAACATGCCCTCATTTAAATGCCATGGGGTTTGGCTCAACTGACACATTGACTCGTCACAGCACACAGACACCATATGCTGTGTAAAAAGCTCCACCACAAGCTTGGTTTTCTATTCAGGCATTAAAGCTGCATCCCTCTACCTGCCCACTGAGATGTAATTACTAAAATGATCCTTGCCATTATTGATTATGACCACATAGTCTTCAGCACTGTTCCAAATTCCACCCTGGACAAAGTGAATGCCCTCTTTCACTTTTTCTGTTATTTTATCCTGGACTGGCCACCCCACATTCACCATTGCTCCCTATATTCTGTGCTATCCCTACCCTCCCTGGTTTACCACAGTGGTGGGCAAAGTTGGTGAAATTTGTTCCATGAAGCCCTCTGTAAATTTTGTTTGACTTTCATTCACCATTGCCAGCAATTTGCATAGTTTTTGATAAGCAAAGTGCACAATTTTGTGGACCAACCTTTGCGAATCACTAATTAATGAAAATTTGTCAATTCATGTTGCTTTTGACAGACAAAGTAGGAACTATCAAGCAAAAACTACTCAACTCATGGCTATCCTGACACCGTTGGCACTAAAAGATGCTCTGAAAGGTGTATTCACCCTCCCCACCCCACTGTGCCATACAGTCCATCCCCCACCTCCCATATAGTTTTTTATAATGAATCCCCCTATCATCACCAACAAGAACCCTCCTTCCATCTCCATCCTCCCCATGCCCCAGTAAATTAATATAGATATTCTTTTACACCCAACCATGTGCCAAAACACACTCATTCCACCTCCACCACACAAACATATCCCAGTGATTAATGGTTCTTCCCTCATCCAACCCCCTCTGTCCCACACCACTCTCTTCCTTCCCTCAGCATCCCAAAAATTAGCTTTGGTTGACCTGTAGATCCACAAAAGATGAAGCTGTTTTATGGTAAACACTGTCATTTTGATTCTCCCTAAAGACCTGCCAGTTGTTCACAGATGATCTTACAGTAAGGACATGAAAAATAATAAATATGATTGTATCTCCAGTTGCCCACTACATGTATCCCTTGGACAGCAGGCAAGAAGGAAGAAATGGGAATGTAAAGAAGGGTAGGAACATAATTTGGAAGACCATGTGTACAAATGTTCATGGTATAGGAAATAAAATCCCAGATCTGGTGGCCATAATGGCAGCGGCTGTCCTGGACATAGTTGCTATTTTCAAGTAATGGTGCAATGTGAACCATGACTGGGATGTAGCCATACCAGGCTATACTCTGTTCAGGAAGGACAGGGTGGGTAAAAAAGGGAGAGAAGTGGCTCTTTATGTGAGGGGTAGCATAAAAACAACTGAAGTGCAGGGAGTACAGGGAGGGGTGGAGGCACTGTTTGTCACCATAGAGATGTGAAACTGAGTTACTGTTTGCAGTAGTGTGATCTACAGACCTCCAGCACAAGGGGAGGAGATGGACAAGATTCTGGTGGCAGCCATCTGGAAAGTATTGACTAAGTGGGAGGTGTTGTTGGTGCCAGATGTATATTGGAGCACCCCAGCTGCAGCTTCAGCTAGGAGCAGGGACAGTCTTGATTCCATGCAGGGGGCATTCCTCAGGCATCTAGTAAGATAGCCCACTTATGAAGGAGCAATATTGGACCTTGTACTCACCAATTGGGACAGTGTTGCAGGTGTCACAGTGGTTGGCCTCCTGGGGACCAGTGATCAACGTATAGTGTGGTGCTGTACAAATACTGTGGCAGAGTGCAACCACACAAAGAGGAGGATCCTGGACTTCAGGAGGGCCTATTTTACAAAGATGGGGGAATGCTGCAGGGATGCCATGACTGGAATCAGGACTTGGATGGAGTGGAGGAACAGCAGACAAAAAAAAGGGGGCCATAGTGAAAGCAACAAAGAGTAAACCTCTGAGTTAGGCAAGTTAGAAAAAGCAAGAGGAAAAGAAGACCACTATGGTTCTGAAATGAAATGGTTGGAAAGGTTAGGGCCAAAAATTTAGCATCAGGAGGTATAAGGAGACACAGAGGAAGGAGGATAGGGAAAAGTATCAAGAGAAGCAAATGGAGGCAGGGAAAGCAGTCAGGAGAACAAAGGTGAAAACAGAGAAGAAAATTGCCCAGTCAGTGAAGAAAGGGAACAAGACATTTTTCAGGCAAAGGGGAAAAACCAGGGCAGGGGTTGTAAGGCTGAAGAGGGAAGGGGGAGAATGTATGAGGGGAACAGGAAAAAGTTGATGTCCTGAACACATATTTTTGTTCAGTATTCATAAAGGTAGGGGAAGGTGGGGGACCACAGTTAAGGGAGAGGGGCATCGAAAGAAGAGAGGTGGACACTAATCCATTTACAGAGGATAGAGTCCTGAAGGAACTCACAAATATGAAATTGGACAAGGCAATGGGACCAGATGGGGTACATCCAGTGACATTGAGGGGAGCATAGCGAGGTTATGGTAGCACCACTGACAGTCCATTTCAACCACTCAATGGAGAGAAGAGTGGTTCCAGAGGACTGGAAGAGAGCAGATGTAGTCCTACTTCACAAAAGAGGTAGCAGGGAGGAGTCTGGCAACTACAGGCCAATCATTCTGAGTTCAGTGGTGGGGAAATTAATGGAATCCCCACTGAAGGAAAGGATTGTGGAATATCTAGAATCTTGTGGCTTACAGGCTCTGAGGAAGCATGGATTCACTGGAGGGAGGTCATGTCAGACAAATCTGATAGATTTCTTTTACTGGGTGATCAGGGAGTTAGATCAGGATGGAGCGGTGGATGTGGACTACCAAGATTTCAGTATCAAGCAGTTACAGGCAGCAACTGAATGTACTGGCCGAGCTCCAAACACATAATTCAAAATTGTTTTGGCAGGAGTTCATGCTTAGGCGCCACTGGAAAGCAAAAACAAAAAAAAAAAGCTTGGGTGTCTGATTCAAATGCCACATTTGTTGCTTAAAATTCTGATGTAGCTGTACAGTACCACAATGAAACTATCGAATGTTTTCAAACACCTCTCTTGTGCTCTTCCTCAAGTTCTCTTGAGGAAGAGCATGAGAGAGGTGCTCAAAAATGTTTTGCAGTTTATTTCTGTTACAGCTACATCAGAGCGAGTGGGACAGTACCTGTTGGGGTGGGGGAGGGGCATTAGACCACCAGGGAATAAGTTAAAAAAAACTACATACCGAGGATCAGGGATAGGTAGTGATGGGGGATTCAAAGGACCACCAGGGTAAAAAATATTTTACTATATGGGGGATAGGTATGGAAGGGTGTTACATCGCTGACTAGTAATTAACTGGACATAGGCAGGTGATCAGGTGGGGGGGAGGGAACACTAGCCACCGGGGGGGCAGTGACACTTTGGGTGGAAATGGAGGGGGTTACATCACAGAGTGACACTGACTACTACTGGACATGGGCTCTTGATTGGGTGGGGGAGCAGGGACCGCTAACCATCAGGATTTATTTTTAAATATACTTTGGGTGGGCAGGTGATCAATGGAGAAGAGGGGCTGCTAGTCACCAAGTATTTATTTTATTTATTTTGGGAAATCAGGCAGTGATCAGCAACCAGTTGGGGGTGCACTAGACAACAGGGATAAAGTGGGGTGCAGTACAGGGAGAATTTCCACAAATGTCCACAAATAGAAAGTCAGACTTTTGTTAAATTCCACCTGTGGAACTGTTTTCCCCATACCCCTATTCCTGCTGTTTTTACCATTTGAGAACACAAGATTTATTTTTTAAAATTTTTTCACCAATTGTAACATCTCTGTATCAATTATTTGTTGTACTCTACTTTGTTATCACCTCACTGTTATATATTCCCCATCATTGTATACATTGTCTGTTTCCTTGATGTGGAACCTTTGTAAAATAACCCCTGGGTCAAAGGTTTTTGTAATACAAGTAATGAATAAATATGAATGAATGAATGAATGAAATAAAATAAGTAATATTTGTTATTCCCTCATTCAAAAGGCTTAATGGTCTTCAATATTTTAATAAGTATGCATCCCCTTAAAAAAAGAGAAGATAAGTTATGATCTACTCATTGATTCTGGTATCTCTTCTGATGTTAACATGTCTTTGAACTCTTGAACTAACAATGGGACCAGCTGCTGTTTTCTCTTTTTGAAAAACTATACCATACATAAGCCCATCCAGCCCAGGGGATTAACCAGACAGACTCCAACTGCTGGATCTATGAACTTCCATGGTGCAGGGTCAGTGAAAAAGGAAAAAGGGCAGCCAGCCCAAACAATAAGTCAAGTTCCAAAAATCTGTGCACTCTTACAGAACTCAGAAACAACGAGTTGGAACCTGCATGTGTTTCAAAAATAAAATTGTTTATTACTTGCATAAAACAATCACAATGTGGACTGAATGATCACACAGTTGTAAATCAGATGGCTGCTGCCCACCACATGAAACCCTGGTGCCCCTTGAGAAAAAGTAGGTTGGCTTGAAGTGTCGGGGTTTTGTGTGGTGGGCAGCATCTGTCTGATTTACAACCAAGTGAACTTTCAGTTCATGCTGCAATTGTTTTATGTGAGTAATGAACAATTTTGTTTTTTCAACACACAAATGATTTCCTGCTCAGAGGGTCTGACTCCTGAAAATGCACAGAGGAGGAGCATATTGTGGCATGCGGCACCGTACCTGAGGGAGTTCTGCATGGGGGCCACATTCATGAAGACTGGCCCCCACCTGGCTCCCCCACGTGGCCCTGCCCCCCCCCAGCATGCAGGTCTGTGTGGGGGGAAGGGGCAGGCTGGTGTGGAGCATGAAGCCTAGTGGGTAGTCAATCAGCTGCCTAGGCTGGGAACTGCAGAGGATCCTGAGCATGCTTCTAGTGCCTTTTTGTCATCTGGCATGCAGTGCGCTAACTGAGCTGTGACGGTGGTCCTTCCCACCTGTCTGACCCCAGCCCCCAGAAGTGCCCCTATGGCAGGGGATACACTGTTAGGGGGGCCTTTTCCCCTCACTGTGCCTGCTACCTCCAGAGGCAGCCTCCCCAAGGGGGATACCTAGCTGTCCCTGGTGATTTATGGCTGCCTCCCAGATGCAGCATTGGAATCCCCCATGCACAGCACTCCTCAAGGTTGTGCATGCCACAGAGTGCTGGCTCACCCCACACACCACTCTCTAGTCTGCCCTTGTGTGGAGCTATGCTATTGGCTGGGGATTGTGTGTGTAAAGGGGGCACATCCATTATGGAAATGTGGCAGATGGGGTGCAGTGTGTGCAGGTGGCTGTGTGGTGGCTACGTTCCCAACTTACACAGCGCATAGCCACTCCAGTCATTCATGAATAGGCCCCATTAATCAAAGAGGGTACTCAGATTAACTGTATTATTGGCTCTGTACAATTGTTAGTATTACTTTTTGAAAATAGACGTGTTAGATGAGGTGGGTATTTACATGGTGGAATTGAATGAGTGGGAGACATCAGGTCAATCTAGGGCCATCCAACCTTGACTAAGTTTTTTGGAAATATGAAGTAATGATTCCTCATTAGAGCAGGAAGGGGGGTCAGAAAGCAACCCTGGTTATAATGTCCTTAATTGGAATATAACAGGACTCCATAATAAGTTTGTGGATCCACAGTGGGTTGCTTTTATTTCGCGACATGAAGTGATTATTTTTCAGGAGACATGGGTTTTAACATCTCCTTTCCTGAATAGATATGAAACTAGTTTTACGCCAGCAATTAAAGGGAAAAAACATGGGAGGAACAAAGGAGGTCTGGTTACAATTATCAAAATTAGGGAAGGATTAAGGGTAATTAAAATTTACTCTCCAACTCCCGAGATCCTTATGGTAATGGTTAACTGGGACCTTTGTATGGTTCTGATTGTTAACATTTATATTCCACCATGTTTTCACACTTACTCTACATATGATTTTTGGTCCAAACTATCGATGGAAATAGATTTAATGATGCAGTTAAATTGGATAGATACTGTCCTTTTAGCTGGGGATTTTAACACTAGGATAGCTGAGTTCAAAAATTTATCATTGTTACAAGAACTATTATATATGGCAGATTTGGAAAAAAGAAATACAACAGACATGATTGTAAATGAGGCAGGGAGACATTTTAGTACTTTTATCACAGAGAATAATCTCTTGATTCTTAATGGGAGATTAGAAGGGGATCTTCGGGGTGATAGCACTTTTTTCTCCCCAGTTGGTAAGAGCGTAATTGATTTTATATTATGCTCTCCTTTTAG
Organism: Neoceratodus forsteri; assembly: GCA_016271365.2. NCBI lineage: Eukaryota > Metazoa > Chordata > Ceratodontiformes > Ceratodontidae > Neoceratodus > Neoceratodus forsteri. The sequence goes on from CM028137.1 coordinate 455,933,947, forward strand.
CTATCATTTCTGCAGGGGATTATATGTGGCTATGAGAACAGAAAGCGATCATGCAGCAATTTTGCTGGACTTTAGGACTTCTGATAGTGACATTCCTCCCCCCAATAAGCTCTTGGCGGATATTGAGATTAGTGGGAAAAAAAGGTTAAGATTGAATAATGAATCGATGCAAGGAGTTTGGAACCTTTTATACTCTTCTATTTTTGTTGAGTTATTTCAGCAGGTACATAATGGCTCCAAAGGTGAAAGGATCAGTGAATTATTAAACATAGGGTATCAACAGATTAAGACACTGATGTATTCAGTTAATAGTGTTAAGCCCCAGTTAGTATCCTGGTTTGATGAGTATTGAAGGAGAGAGAAAAGAAATTTGATGAGGGCCATCAGGCAGGCAAAAAAAAATCCGAGTAAGATGGCGATTATAAATTTAAATAAAATGCGAAGGGAGTACAAGGAATTTCTCTGCCAGAAAAAAAGAGAATTTACTGAAAAACAATGGGGTGTTATGTACCGAGTTATTAAGGAGGGTGATATTAAGCTTTTTTGGGCTTTGGTGTCCAAGGGGACAGCTGATCAGAATTCTAGACCTCCCATATATATCCCCAAGGAAACTTGGATATCATATTATAGTCTACTATTTAATAGACATCCTACCCACGATGATGATGTGATAGAAAATTTTAACATTGAGGGAGAATACACATCGTTAGTGTTTTCATTTGGAAAGGTGGAAGAAGCCATTGTGAATTTATCAAATAATAAAGCACCTGGACCCAATTTGATACCGGGAGAAATTTACAAGGGGCATTTGAATTATTGGGTAGTTTTTTTTACTAATTTTTTCAATATCTGTTTAAAAGAGAGATTTATTCCATTATCTTGGACAAGAAATATAATAGTTCCAATTCATAAAAAGGGCCAACTTCATTTGCCATCTAATTATCGTCCAATCAGTCTTACTGACATTAGTGGAAAAATCTTTGCTAAAATAATATTACATAAATTACAAGATTGGATAACTGCAAACTCCCCTTTATCGATCTTTCAAGCAGGTTTTAGTAAGGATTTTTCTATGACAGATAATATTTACATCCTAGCCCATCAGATAGAAAAATATAGATCATTTCATAAAATGAAGCTGTATGCTGTGTTTGTAGACTTTTCTTCAGCATTTGACTCAGTTAATAGAGCCAAGTTATGGAAGATATTATTAAATAGATGCGTGCCATTAAATTTATTAGCCCCCATTATTAGGTTATATTCTCACACAACATCAGCTATTAGATATGATAATAAGGGCAACATTTCTGACTATTTCAGTACAACTTCGGGAGTTAAACAGGGATGTCCCCTGGCCCCCCTTCTTTTAAATTTGTAGATTGATGCCCTTCTGACTTATAAAGATATAGATATTCTTGATTCCCCAAAAATTAAGAATATCCGAGTACATTGTCTGGCCTATGCAGACAATTTGATTATTTTTGCTTTATCTGCTCAAGGTTTACAAAATAAAATAAATCAGTTTTGCTCTAAATGTAAACATTTGGACTTATTAATAAATATGAAAAAAACTAAGTTACTGATTTTTGCACCCTTACAGGGACATCAGATTAAACCAATGATTTATTTAAATAACAAACTTATTGAAGTGGTATCCTCTTATATATTTTTGGGGGTGAAGTTTGCTTCGAATGGAAATTGATAGAGCATTGAGAGGACAAGTGATAAGGGCAAAACTGATTGTTAGGGCTCTCTTGCGTTTCTAGAAATATGCAGGATGTTTAGTCTCGGCGGCATTGATAGTCAAGCAGGCCAAAATTAATCCTATTTTTTTGTATGGCGCAGAGGTCTGGAACAACAATGTCCCTTCATGGTTGGAGATCCCACTTTCTCTCTATTATAAATCTTTATAGCAGGTTCCACTTGCCACTTCTAATGTCATAGTTAGGGCTGAATTGGGTAGAGTACCTATTGTTACAATAATTGATATACATCTCATGAGTTACTGGGTCAAAGTTATTAATCAACAAACTAATATTATGCCTCTACTATGCCTTAGAGAAAATTATCTTGGCATAACAGAATTTTAGGTCTCCTTGGGTCAAAAATATTCAACGTATTTTGGGCAGTGTTAATATGCTTCATCTTTGGACAGATTGGGAGAAATAAATATCAATATCTTATGTGTTTAAGGAGTATGTTAAAAGAAAATACTTAGGCTTGCCTATGATAAGCAAATGGAGCTCCTCAGAGTTCAACGTCAGGCCGGGTGGTTAGCTCAAAATAAAATTGATGTATTTATACAGAAATATCTTACTCTTGGGCTGTCCCTGTTAGAAAGAAAAATGATTACTTGGGCAAGACTGGGAATCATCTGTTCTAAATATGCTTTTTTTAATAAGACGACTCTACCCAATTTAGGTTTGGAGTTTTGCAGATGTAACAAGGGTTTTCAAGAAGATCTTTATCATATTACGGTACAGTGTCCTTTATATAAAACCCCACAGTTTAATCTGTTAAATGATTTCCTTATTAAATATGTGAATGCAAAATATGATATTTTATTCATACTTTTTCACCCTCAGACATTGGAGGAGGCCAAGATGGTTTCAAGTTTTTTTTTATCAAGTGTTGAAACACAAAGAAAAACGTCTCTCTGCCTATGACAATGAATTTGTTCATGGATTTTTATGTGTCAAAATTTTAAATGTAATATTAGATTTAATTTTTTTTTCTTCTTTTTTGTACATAATTTTATGCTTTTAGTATGTTGTAAAGGCTTGATTGCTGAACAATAAAACATTGAACCTTGAACCTTGAACCTTGCCCCATTAATTCTGAGCTCTATAAGAGTGCACAGATTTTTGAAACTTGACATTTTGAACCAGACAGCAGGGCTCCAATAGTAGTCAGGATATGGTCTGCTATGAAAGGTTCTAGTAGTGCCTGTTCTTCCATTTGCCTGAGTTTAAAATCAAATTTACTGGAAACAATATGCTCTCTGGACCCTTTGTGGAACACTGGGAGCCAAAAGTGTCACCTACATGTGTCTGCACTAACTTTTGTGATTCCTTTATTTCAGTGTGCAGTTATCCCTTTTTCATTTGTAAAAGTTGCCCCTCTTCCATTTGTAAACCTGTAAACACCCTATATGCAACTCTATTTTGGCACATTGCAAACACATTTAAAGATTGACTTTTTTGCCTGAGTCCCAATATTTAATTCCACATGTAGGAATTACCTTATCATCCTCTAATTATTTTATTTTCTATTTTAATTTTGTTATTTATACCAAAAGACCTAAAATTCTTTAATTCTATTTGGAGATTTCTGAAGCCCGTTGTCTTGTTTCCATAAGTTTAAATGCAATAAGTACTGCAATTTAGCCCTCTTTTGCCCATGTTTAATGAAAAAAACTGTTTAAAGTCATGTTTGGTGTCCTCCTACCATATTGTGATGGAATCAAAAAATATCTGGGTCATAATTATGGCTCTATTCAAATGACACCATATAGTCCATATATCAATGTCCTTTAGGTCAATGCTATTTAGATTCCATCCCACCACTCCATTTTCAGTATTATAAGAAGGTGAAAATGCATTTAACCATGCAATGGTCTGATGTGGCAACTGGAAGAGCTACTGCTGACTTTACTGGTAGATTTCTTGATAAAAAGACTTAGTTCTCATTGATTGTTTTCGTCTATGGTAGGTGCACCCTACCGCTGAGAGTAGTACATGGCATGTGTCTTTTAACCCCACTGTATCTATCGTACATTTAAAAAAGGGGGCATGACATCATTGTTTTCTGTTGTTCAATTTATCTGCCAATGATAGGCTGTAGTTCAGATCCGCGCATAGCAGAATCTTTCTACTAGTGTGTAGATAGAGTTGTAGTATTTTAAAATATGCACCCCTCATGGCTTTGGTTTGGGGGACATATACTAAAAATATGCATAATTACATTTTTCACCAAAGAACATCCTACATCAGCACCCTCCCTGAAAGAATGCCACTTAGTCTGGAGACCGAAAAATCAGAGTCCTTGAACAGTATCCTCACCCCAGAATGCAGATCCTTCCAAAGTGACCAAAAAGATGGCCTCCAATACCAGGCATACTCTGTCAATGCAATGTCATGCAAAAATCTGAGTCTGGAATAATTTATGCATATTATATCTGCATCAGTATCCCAGAATCCTAAAAATGTTGTCAGTCTAGGACTCCAATTTTTAATACTATTGATGTTGCAGGTTGCTGCTTTCAGTGGACCTGACAATGACTCTTGCATGACTATAGATATCAGAAAGAAGAGCACCACCCCAACATAAATCCATCATATTTTGCTCTGTTTTACATGTGAAACTGACCTTCTTCATCTTTTACTTGTTTTTGTTTATTTGCTTTTGGTAACCGGGTTAAGTGCACTAGGCAAAGCTGCCTATTTTCAGGCACGACCAGGGAGAGTGCAAGTCAAAAAATACAGGGAATAACAAATGCATATACTTTCCAGTACAATAAGAGAGTCAACAGCTTTACAGAGGTGCAAGTTAAATAGTACATAAATGGATAGAATATATCCCAAGAAATAAGAGGTAACAAAACAAACAACATTTGTACACTATGGGATACAAAGGTACAAACATGAAGGTGCAATAAGCTGGGTCTTGTAGGGGGCAGTTACTTGGACTGAAGCAGAGAAACCTAAGCACTTAGTAGTTTGGGAAGCGAGGGGAAGGGTCAGTAGTTTGGGAAGTGAGGGGAAGGGTCACAGTAGACACAGAGATATAAGTGCAGGGCAGGGTCAACTGGCACAAATCGTGAAGCTAAGGACATTTACATGTGTCAAGGGAAGCATGGTATTTGAAAAGGGCTTTCTTAAATGCTTGGTGGGATTTGGAATATCTGAGGTCAAATGGTAGTGAGTTCCAGAATTTGGGGGTGAAGAAGGAGAAGGCAAATTCCTCCATCCTGCTGGAACATTTGTAGACAGAGAGCAGAGCTGAAGTTGTGGACTGGAGGGATTGAGGTCACAGTCAAAACAGGTGAATATGCCTGCAAGGGCTAGACTCTAAGGATTCTTGAAAGGAGATATCTGTGTCAGACAGTCCATTCTTTTGACAGGAAAGCATAGATGGGGCTTCTGACTCATCCCCTTCACTGCCTGTATCATCCCATTGGCCTGATGTGCGTAGTGATTCAAACTTATTGTGTGTTTCAACGGGAGTAGTTTCCCATTTATGGAGCTTGGTATTGTTATACATTGACCTGTAAGTTTATCTCTTAGCTGATTTCTTATTACTTTTGTCTGAGGGGCTGTTGGGAGCATCAAGTGTACTGAGTCAATTAAGACTTATTTCTCTTGTGTCCCCTCCTTCAGGAGTCAAGATTTGTTCTCTGGAAGTATCCTGATTAGGATCTGTGTCTGATGACCTGAAAATGGGGAAGGGGTTCAGCAGCTATTGTCCACTATGTATCTAAACCCTTGGGTGTAGGGTCATTGGGTGGGGGTGTTACTCTGGTCAGGCTTGTCAGAGTAGTGGTCTGGAGGGGTGCATTCCTATCTTCATATTCCAATCTGTTCTGCATGATTCAGAACAGCATCCTGACAAATATCCTCCTCCTGATATAAGCTGCTGTTAGGCATTGGTGATAGAAATGGCCCTTTCCTTCACAGACATTATGTTTGTATGGGTTTGGGCAATATGGCCATATTCCAAGCATGCCCTACATCTAGACATTTCACATCAGCTGATTACATGGGGCTGTGAGCCATGCTTGTGGCATGTCTTTGGTTGCCAAGGATAAAAGCAAAGCGCTTGGTCTTTTCCTACATAAAAACTTCTGGGTAGCTGAATGAACCCTTGATCTGATTTAACTAGTCTGATTTTGACTTTTCATCACACCCCTCATCACAACATTATCAGAATCAATGATCTGCATTGGTTGCTCCAATACATTTCACCTCTTTTCAGGTAAAAAAGTAATATCAGATATGTTCACCCCCCCCCTTCATTTTTTAGTAAGATGGTAGCTATTTTTATTGTGGGTTTGGTGAGAGGAGTTTCCACAAAAGGACACCACAAAGGGGAGTGTTACAAGGAGAGGTACTTGTGCCAAAACATATCTAATTATGTTAGTGTGTTGAAAGATACAGTACGTTGTATATCACTTCTCATATGGAATGGATTAGAGTGTAAATTTTAGATGCAAAAAAGGGCATTATTTTTTTTTAAACAGGGTCCTCGCTACTGAATGTAAATCTTTTCTGTGGTTTCCTGTTGTCCAGCCCTGAATTTAAGGAATACAGCATTATGGTGCTGTACAGGTTCATCTCTGGTATTAAGCAGATCCACAGTCCTTTAAGGGGGCAGTGTCTCGGCATAGGTCTTGCTTTTTCCTCTGTGTGTGAGTGTGGGGGGGTGGCTAACTGGTCTTGAGCCCCGTTAGGTGGGGGCATCACCCTGGAAGTACTGAAGCCATTCTCCCCTGTTCCTAAGCCCATTTCCTTGTCCATTGCCACCTGGTTTGGTTGTACTTGAAGGAATGCCTTATGGCTCATTATACCCCCTTAATTGGGCATGTTTCCACCACCAGCTTTTCCTAAGTTCCCCTCTAAAGCAGCCCGAACCATACATGCAGCTGTTTCTTTGTGCTGCTCATTGCTCTCAGATGTGTTTTGATGATTCTCCATCTCCTTGCTGCTCTCCTAGTCTTGTCTAGAATCTATTATGGTTTCCTCTGTGGCCAAACTGTCATCTCCCGATTTTTCCAGTCCCTAAGGATGGTTTCCATTGCTTCTGTACATTTGCTGCTGATTATCTTGGTTCCACTCTCTTCTCTGAAACACTCTGCTGGAGGGAGGGTGGTGGGAGTAATGTTATGTCCCTCACTTCTTGTTGTTCCTGGTGAGGTACATTATTTTCTTTATGCACACTAACAGGAGATATTACAGTGTCTTGTGGTAAGTCCATTTCACTGTTGGTGCTTTCATCTGAATCTTCATTGAGCACCTGAGACCCTGATTCATGCAAACATTGCTTTGTTAAAGTAACATAAAGGTACTCAGAAGGGGTTTCAGTTTCGCAATTAATAATCAGGCTGAGCTCAAAGAAGTCATAGTCCTGTGGTCTGATTAAAAGAGAAGAGTGACTTGACTCTCATGTTTCTACTGCTGTAGAACATTTAACCAGCAGCCATTCTTCAGATGTGCCAGACCACTGACACACAGCTGCTTCTAAAAGTGCTTCTGGGCTCCATGGTTGCATCTCCAGTACCGGCAGTGTGGGGGCAGGCATCCTTTCTGGAGCTCCAGCTACAATTTGCTTCCCGTGTTTTGGGCTGGAACCCCATCTAATGTCCCAGCTGCATAGTTTCTAGTTTTGCTTTCCTTGCTAAAGGACCTTTCCTTTTACTGACAACCATGGGTTTTGAAGACCCATGGTCCAAGACCAGCCTTTCTTCCTTCTCTGCTAGCAGTCAGAGGAGGTCTGTTTTCATGCAGACATTGCAGAAGCTATGCAGCATCCATCTTCTCCTTCTACTGCAGTGTCCACTTCTTCCTTCTCCAGCACTTCCTCCATGTTACCTTCAGCTGTTCATCTGTTCATATCCCCATTTCCACTCTCACTGATTGTACCTGGTAAGTCTATTTCTTCCTCATTCACAATCTCTTCAATAGCAATGTTTGGCTGGGGTAAGGAATCTCACTCCACCACATCCTAATAATCTCCTGGCTACTCCATTCCCTTTACAGGAAACAAAGTACTCCTCCTGCCAAAGAGATGAGGCATGTTCCCAGTGCCCTGGCCAAATTAGCCACATTAAGTAAATTACTACCAACAGCTAAGCCTGACTGAATATTAATCAGTTCATATCTATATCTCCAGCTACCCTGGAAGAGGCTGAAAATAGGAATAATTGTCTAGACCTCCTTTTCTAGTCAACAGAAATCAAAATTTTTTTTTTTAAAATAGGTAAGAAATAATTTACAAAGCACCCAACAGCAAAGAATGAATGCAAAAACAGTTGTGTAGATAACTTTTTCTTACCATTTATTGAAACAAGTCACCATAGTGCATACAAACTAACACCACATGACCAGGAGGGATAACAACCACCTCACAGGCCCCAAATGATGATGTGCGAGTCTAATGTTTCACTCAATTACCATCAAGTTTCATCAAAGTAATAATGCTAGTGTTTCAACTAGTGTGTGGTAATCATGGCAACAGTCCACCATGTTTATCTTAAACATTTATTCAGTGATGCATAATGTCAAAATCCAGTAAGCCAGAACATTTAAAATAGATCATTGTACAAACCTGTCCAGGCAATCATGAACAGGCACTATACTTAAACTATCAATAATTAGCACATTCTGGCAGAAATTAATATGTGTGACAGAAAGTTATCAACAGTATTGCTATGAATATTGCTCCAACCAAAGTTGTATGTACACAACAAACAATTCATAAGTATCCCCATATCCATTATATTAACATTGGTCACACATAATCTCCACTGTACCAAAGATAAAGAGTCTCAAAAAATATGCCCATTGCCTATGGATGCATTGGATTGTGAACATTGAAAACAAAAAAATTGCAACAAGGGAAAATTATCAATATCCACAAATTTCACACAACAAAAGACCAATGCTCTGTATATGATATTGTGAATGGCACATACTGAGACCTGTAGTTAAATAGTATCACTACCCTATGTAAAAGAGAATCACCCACAATGTACAGAAATTCATCCAGATCAATAGATTCATTAAGCCCGATCCTTTTCAGGGCACCCAAAGTATAAACACAAGATGGTTCTCTATGTCCTATCTTTTGTTCCCAGTTGCTACAGTACCACTGGGACCTTGGCTTCCCTTTTCTAAACCCATAAAATTAACATCATGGATACCCTGTGAGACTCTCTGCAAGTATTTCACTATGGTATAAGAATTGTCACCCCACTGGATAGCCCAAACATGTGCAGCAATTCTCACTTTGTATTGACGTATGGTTCATGCAATATAAAAGGCACTGTATGAACAAAACAAGATGCAAACAACACCAAATGAATTACAGTTTATGAAATCTTTCACATGTGCTTACATACCATTATTTGGATTAAGAAAATACAATATCACACATGCCCCCACAATGCAAAGCATCATGGGCTGCATATGCAAATCACCACAGAATGTTATGCTGGTCCAACTTTAAGCAGAATTGCATGGTGCCAAAAGGCCTCTCACACAGTTTGCAAAGGGTGCTAACAGAAGACATAGACACGTGTTTCGTCCTACCAGGACTCATCAGTATGCCTCGTCTGTTTGACACCCCAGGGGAATGGACCAGCTACCCTTAAGGCAGTGTGCCTTGGATATATTGTGGGATTATTTAAACAACTCTTTCAGCTTAGGCTTATATATAGACTAGAGACCACCTTTTCTCTAATTGTTGGTGGGTGTCTAAATACCAGTATTGGTCCGGCCTTAACCACATCACTCAACTTGGATTCTAGGCTAAGGATACATCAATAATAACAGATAATCTGCCTCACTTCTCTTAATCTCACACTGTGCATGGTGACAAAAGGTTAAACAGGGGTGCCTGTTTCTTGATTTCTAGGGCAATGAACTAAAGTAGATTCCCTAGGAATGTTTGTTACACATTGTTCTACATTAACTACAGATACCTTAGTATAGCCTTTCTCATTAAACTGATCAATCTGATGTAATTTTTCTACTTCAAAATCTTCTTTAGCAGTACAATTCCTATGGGTATGAATTAGTTAACCTTTCTGAATCTTTGCTGCAACATTGGGAGGATTACAACTATCAAATCTAAGTAGGACGTTCCTATTTGTAGGCTTGTGAAACTCGTGCCTAATTGTCCATCACCCAACTTTTTCATATTCAGGTTAAGGAATGTAATACTGTCATTGTTAATGGTGTACTTAAATCATAGACAGGGATTCATACATTCCAACCAGTCATCAAATTAATAAAATTCTGTTTCTGTACTCTGACAAAAAAAAAAGATATCATCTATATATTGCTGCACACAAATCCATACTATAGAATTAAGATTTTGTTGTATCACTATACAGATTGTCAGACTCCCAGCTTCCTATATACAGATTGGCATAACTGGGGGGGGGGCTCTGGCCCCCATTGTGGTACCACACTTCTATTTGCAATAATGTGTTTTAAATATAAACATGTTACAGTCTAGTGCAAATCCAACCATGCTGACAAGAAATCTAGTAAGGAAACTGACACAGGATACCTCATCTCTTCTATCCAAATAACACAACAGTGCTTCCAAGCCCTCAGTATGAGGAATAAATGTATATAAGCAATTAGCATCCGGAGCTACAAAAAAACAGTCATTCTTGATGTCCACATTTTCAGCTAAATTGATTACCTTAATGCTATCTCGTATGTATGAAGCAAGGATTGTACAAAGGTCGTAGTTGTTCATCCAAAAATCTTTGGGGGGGCTCTGTCAGCCACTCCTTCCCTGATATATTTGGTTGACCTAGAGGGCATTGTAAATATTTATGTTTTTAGACAAAACATATATTGTACGGATAACAGGATAAGCTACTGTCAATGCCGTATATGTGTTCTCTTATAAACAGCCCTTTAAAAAGCTCTTTAAAAAAACTCAATTTAGTAAGGAGTCAATACGTTTCTTAAAGAGCTACTGACACCTCGAAGAAAACTTTGAAAAACATAATAAATATGCACAACTCAGCTGGCATTCAATATATATTCCATATATTTCTCTTCCTTATTATTTGTTACAAAGTAAATGTGCATGACTACATGATCTTTATCCCTTAGAGTTCCCTTGAGTTCATCTGTCTCTATAGGTTTATAGGTTACTCCCTACTTCAAGTCATAATCCTGTCTTGTGACATCACAGTGTTTTGCCATGAGAGCAACTGGGATGTCACAAGCAGTGCATTATAACCTTAGGTAGGGAGAAAACAACCAAAATAGATGAACTCATTAGGAACAAAGATTTTGTTTTAATACAAATGACCTCAGGAATAAATAACGGGGAGCAGGAATACAGAACGAATCTGAAACACAAATTGTGTCTAAATATTCTGGTTTCTTAAAGTTGTACTAAAGGTGTCAGCTGATCTTTAAAGTAAGCAGTTCTGTTACAATGCAGTTTGGTATAAACTTGCTGGTCTTGAGGCTGACACACAATCTTCTTTCATATTGCTGGTGTCCAAAATAACATTCGCATTACCTTTATCAGCAGGTTTGATTGTGATAGTTGGTCTTGTCTCTCCAAATGGGAGGTAATAATTCTATGGAAGCTAATGCCAATCAGTTGGTTGTGAGACATAAGTCAATGTATTTTCCTTCACACAGTGCTGCAATTAATGTGTTTTGATTAAGTGTGAACTGCACTTGGAAATTCTGAAGAATACTCTGATACCTATGCATTTTTAAAACTGCTCCTGCAAACTGCCTTCTTCTATTGCTACTGTGCATAATGCTCACAAGGTGGTATACTCATACATGAGCATGGCATGCCATGAGTGTACAAACTATGTAGGAATATAACCCCAGAGCACAATGAAAGTAATTCAATAACAGGTTTTCCTTGTCACAATGCTGTAAACCTAAAACCTCCCCAACCAATGAAGGGTATGACACTGGACAGAGAACAATCAGGCTTAGTGTGAAACATCAGTTAGTGAATACCAAACATCTTTACACTGTTGTGTAAATGTGCTGCATGGTATTTGAATGTCCAAATGCAAATAAGTCCATTCCCCATTCAAGGCAATATGGGATAAGTACGAGTTCAGCATCCTGACATTTCAGTCTCATAGGCTGGAGCCCAATGTTACCATATAATGTGGTAGATACAGTGACAGCACAGCACAGTACTAAATAGCTTTGTATCTCCAATACTTTTGTGCTGTGACTAGAGTGCAGTTTATACCTTCAAATACATTATGTTTGTCAAGAGATGTAGTTTGACTGGGATTTGTGGTACCACATCTTCATGATGTGCACATCAGAACATAGAAACACAGAAAATGAGTTGTGTGAGCCACAATCATAGAAATGTTTTATTCTCAGTAAGGGCTGTCGAATACCAATTTATTGCATGCCTATGCCTTTCCATGCATTCAGAGCCTCAGTCTTGAATGCACCATTTGTATTTGTATTTTTATTTATTTTAACAGGAAAAAAAGCTCAGCTGAGCAGTGTTCATTTACAAGAAGGTTCTGGGTAGGATGGGCAGCATAGAGTGACTTACAGTACTAATTTATGAGTACAGAGACTTAAGAAAACAATCCTTAACATATGTAAACTAATACAAAGTAAGAATAGCAGAAATTATTGAAAGAAAAAAAAAATGATGTCAAAATTATGTACACTGAATACTACTAAAAAATATAAAAGCTGCAATATCCAATAAAGATGCATAACTAAAGTGTCCTCCATACATCATGTTTAGTTCAAACATGGCAATATTTGTTTAAGGAATTGTGTCATATATTTTTATTAACTTACATACTGTCGTGTATATTTATATTGTGTGATACATGCTATTTTATATTATATGGTGTTGCACTGTACACTATACATATATATGTTCAGAACTGCTGTTTTACTATTTCCAACAGAAGGGATCTGTGTTTCCCTGGTTAATTACCCTGTTTAGTTCAACTGTGCTCAGCTGGCCCCCTGGCTGAGTGCTTCAGTCAGGGTAATAAATTGAGCTGCTTGCAAGCACTGGAAGATCCTGCTCTGTATGCCTTCTATTGCTGTAACATCTTGCTGAGGTGGACTGACCTGCTGCTGAGTGAGTGGAAACACTGTGTTTAACTGCTGACTTTGAACCTGTTCAGAACTGCTGTTTTACTATTTCTAAACAAGGGTTCGGTGTTTCCCTGCTTCATTACCCTGTTTAGTTCAATGGTGCTCAGTTGACCCAGTGGCTGAGTGCTTCAGTCGGGGTAATAAATTGAGCTGCTCATGAGCTTGAGTGGTGCAAGCATCACTCAGCAGAGGAAATAAGGAAGATGTAAAGGTTACTGACATTTTAAAACTACAAATTGACACTTAAATTTGCATAATCAAGTGTTGGAAACATTTTTAAGAATGAAAATACAAAAGTGCTTAATAATGGTGGGTTGTGTATTGGGGCTGATGCTTGTGGATTCAAGTGTTTGGATCCTGACAAATAATGCAGTGGGTAAGTTTGAACAAGGTAGATTCAAAGATAATTTTATATACTCAAATCTTCTTTGCGAATTTAGACATAATATGATGTTAAAATTAGAAGTGGTAGGGTTGTTGAACAAAAAGTCACATAATAGAATAAGTGGTTATAGTGTACCAATTCCTAACTTATGCCCAAATATTGTATTGTCTGTTTGTATTGGGTTATTGTTAACTCTATCTGGGGATATAGGAGTAAACCCAGGTCCCAATCTGTATGGTGATCACTTAATTTGGGAGAAGGGGGGACCTAAAAGTGACACACTTGAATATGCGTAGCTTATTTCCCCCAAAAAAACAAGAGTTAGAGGCTCAGGTCTTAAAAAATGAACTTCTTGTTTTGAGTTTAACAGAAACTTGGTTAAAACCTTTAGTAACTAATGGTGTCTTGGCCTTAGATGGTTATAACATAATAAGAAAAGACAGGGCAGGTAAAAAAAAGGGTGGAGATATACTTATTTATTACAAACAAGAATTAACTGTGTCTGAACTGGAGTTAAAGGTTGATTCCCCATTAGAGTGTGACTGGTTATTGACTGAGATAAAACAAGGGGATAATTATAAACTTAAACATTGCACTGTTTATAATCCACCAACATTTGCACATAAAGGCTTGAAGAGTTTTTATAATTTGTTTCAAATTACCAATTTAGTGGTGACTTTTTAGTGTTAGGTGATTTTAATATTCATTCAGACTCATGTGATGCTTCTAATATGGAGTCCTTGTTGATGAATGCAGGTTTGTGTCAGTTAGTACAAACTTTTACACACATGAACCTGAAGACAAATAATCATTCAATTTCGGACTGGATTTTGACTAATAATCATACTAAAATTATTAAGATTGGAGTCTTACCAGATGTTATCAGTGACTACCTGGCAATATATTGTACTTGGAAATCAAAGAAAATAAAGCCTCCTCCTTGTTTGATTACCTATAGAAAGTATCCCAAAGACTTAGATGATGGATTAAAGTCTGATTTAAAAGATGTTGATTGGTCTTACTTGGATGAAATATCTTGCATAGAATCTGCAGTAGATTACTTTAAAACACAAATTTTGGAGTTACAAAATAAATTCTGTCCAATACTAGCAAGAAGAATAAGGGGAAAAGTGAATAAATGGATTACTGCGGAGATGTTTAAATTGATGAAACAAAGAGATCAAGCATGGAAACAATTTTGCTTGAGTAAAAATATTAGTGATTTTCAAAGCTATAGGAAATTAAGAATGAATGTAAGGTAAAATTAAGCTTATGTAAATCTGATTATTATACAAAACAAGATCACAATTTGTCAAATCCAAAAAAATTCTGGTCTTCAATCAAATCTTTTGTGTCTCCTCCCATAGAAGTACAAACAGGTGATTTCTGTGTTGAAGGAGTTACAATAAAAGATCCACAAGAAATAAGTACAGCCTTTTTACAACATTTTTTGGATACGGGTAAATATAGTATAGATAAGGATGCTCAGGACTTAAAGAATACAGTTATAGCATTTCAAAATGATTTAATATTTCATTTTAAAGATATAGAGCCTGATCAGGTGTAAAAATGTTGAAGAAAATTCCTTTAAAAAATGTTGGACTTGATGATATTCAGCCAAGGTTTTTGAAGTTAATATCTTCATGCATTTATAAGCCTTTGCCAACAATATTTAATTTGTCCTTAGAAATAGGGATCTTTCCACAACAATGGAAAAAAAATGTAATAAAACCAATTTTAAAGGGGGGAAATAGTAACGATTTTGGGAATTACCACCCTATTTCGCTTCTCCATCCCTTAGGTAAAATTTTAGAAAAGATAACAGAGGTACAAATTAGTGATTACTTACAATTGACTGGGCTTCAGGCTCCTGAGCAGCATGGCTCTAGGAGTTTCATAGTGCAGAAACTGCCTTTGCAGGTTCAGAAACCACAACAGTGAGGCTATGGAGAAGGGTGAGCTCGCTGGTGCTGTTTTTGTGGACCTGTCTGAGGCATTTGACCTTGTTGACCATTGCCTGCTGCTCAGAAGTCTAGCTGCCAAGGGATTATCCAGATTGTAATTAGAATGGGTGGAGAGTTATTCATCAGGTAGGGAACTACAAGTTCTTTATGAGGGTTCAGTGTCAAAGAGTAGAATTTTAGAAAAGGGTGTACCTCAAGGGTCAATCTTGGGACCCCTATTGTTTTCCATATTTGTGGATATTATACCAAGTAAAATTCTTAAGGCTAAGATTATCTTATATGCTGATGATATAATATTATATAATAGCTCTAATTCATTAGATAAAATTGCCCAAGATTTGACTGTAGATTTTCAGAGTCTAAAAAATTGTTTGTTGGACTTAAAATTATCATTGAATATTTCAAAAACCAAGAGTATGATATTTGCCTCCAAACAAAAGTTGGTTAAATTAGGGAAACTGAATATTTTTGGTAAAAATGTAACTAATTTGGAGCAGGTGCAGTGTTTTAGATATTTGGGAATGAATCTGGACTCAAATTTAACATTTTTAAATCATATGTTGACTTTAACAAAATCAGTAAATCAAAAATTAGGGGGATTATTCAGACTACAGAATATGTTAACTTTACAAGCCACGAAACATATAGCCAAAAGTATGCTACTTTCTCAACTGAATTATAATTCATTTTTGTTTGCTAGCTTGTCTAAACATGGGGGCCCAGATATTCAAACTGTGCCAGGCTGTGGTGCAAACTTGGGCGCAGCTCAACTTGGCTGCGCAAGGGTGTGGACAGGGCGATATTCAACAGAGCTGTGCCATGGCTCAGCAGCTTTGAATATCACACCCTGGCCACCCCCAGTGGGCATGGAGCAGTGGTACTGCACCAGCATAAGTGGCCAGAGTGGAGCATGGAGATACACTGGCACAAGTTCCATTGCACCATGCACAGCAACCATGATATTCAAAACATTAAGGCCCCATTTGCATGCAGTTGCACCGATCCCCGATGACTTGCACCTGGTGGCCTGCCAGGCAGCAGCCATCAGGGACCGATGCCCCCTGCAGCCCAATCACAAGCATCTATATCTAAAAAGAAATATGTCCTATATCCCTGGTGGTCCAGTGGACTGCTATCTGCCCAATCGTGGGCATTTGTGAAAAAAAAGGTCCAATATCCCTGGTGGTCCAGTGGACCACTATCTGCCCGATTGCGGGCATCTGTAAAAAAAAATAGGTCCAATATCCCTGGTGGTCTAGTGGTACCCCCTCCCCTCCAACCCACTGAGCCCCGCTCCCCCCGGTCAGCCAGTGGGCGGCAGCACCCCACCCACCTGCCACCCCGCCACCCGCCGACTGACACCATTGGTAGGGCTGTATGCTCATTGGTTCACAGTGTGAGCCAATGGGTGTGCAGCCCATACTGTACTACACATTCCAGATATGTGAATGAATCATGAATTGATCGGGCAGATAGCGACCCACTGGACCACCATGGATATTGGATCTTTTTTTTTAAATGCCCACGATCGGGCAGATAGTGGTCCACTGGACCACCAGGGATATTAGAGGAAGTCTTCTCTTTTATACAGATGCCTGCAATTGGGAAGATAGCAGTACACTGGACCACCAGGGATATAGGACAAAGTCTTCTTTATTTTACAAATGCCCTCGATCGGGCAGATAGCAGTCCACTGGACCACCAGGAATATTGGACAGTTTATTATTTTTTTCACAAATGCCTGTGATTGGGCATGGGGGCACCGCCTGGTACAGCCAGAGCTCTGTTGGTCACCCACATGTGGCAGCTGCCAAGATGCACCCTGCAATGTGACAGCTCACCTGTGGGTGTCCATCAGTTGTTCCTTTTTTTTTTGGATCAACTTTGTGTTGGTGCAGGTAGGGGTTGTGAATGCATGGTTCTGCACATCCAGGGCTGAATATCGGGCTGTGCAGGGTATGCATGGGCACCCCCCCCACCTGCGTTTGCATACATTACTGATGCGCTCCGGTGCATCGGGATTTGTGCAGTGCACTTTTCCCTTTTGAATATCGCGCCGGGGCTCATCAGTGGGTTGCGAGTGGCGCAACAGTGTTGCACCATGTGCAACCCTTTTGAATATCTGGGCTGTAGTAAATAATTTAACAATGACTTTTCATAGTATTTGTAGATTTGTTTATAGATTGCCTTATAGAACACATCATTGTACTTTATATCAAGTTTCAGGGTTTCTACCATCTAACTTGAGTTCCATTTACTCTCTTTGCTGTAAAACAGATAATGTATTATACAAAAAAGTCTCTCTCCTTTGTATTCTCTGATATCTGTAAGGGAAGCTCCGAGAAACTTGAGATCAAATTTTCTTTCTTGTTTAAATTTGAAAGTCACTAAAACTAAAATGGATGCTCAAACTTTTTCTATCCAAGCACCAAAATACTGGAATGCTCTTCCAGTTGAATTGAGAACTATGAGTAGACATAATTTATTCAAAAAGAAATTGAAACATCATTTATTGAGTAGCTTGCAATGTCACTGCTATTGTAAATAATTTGCATTATATTATTTGTCTTATATGTCATATATTTGTATTCCTGTATTAATTGAATGTAAAAGTTAGCTTTTTGTATAACATCTTGTGACTATTTTATAGTCTCAGGTCACATATGAAAAAGGGCCTTGGCTCATCTGTTTACCTGGTTAACAAAATAAATAAATAAAAAAAATTAAATAAAATAAAATACAGAGGTTTAACCTGGGTAACATGGTGCAATTGACTGTTTCAATTACTGTCACTTTAAGGAGCTACTTTTTAAATAATCACCTACTGTACATTGTACCAATAGCATTGAGGAAGCACCCATGTTGGTGTGAAAACATTTAGCTGAGGGATGAAGCAGTCCATTCTGTCTGCTGCTGCTTTTAACAAAAGTTTATCCTGAACACAACTTGAGTGCCTGTACTTCTTCAAGTGGAAACCAAGGAGCCAAGCTCTCTAGTGTCTCTAAGTGTTGCGTTTTGCTTTTGACTCAGGTCCTAGCCATTATATGAGTAACCATCTTTTGGAATTTTTGCTAAGGTAAAACACACCTTTCAAGGTTGGTAATTTGTGCAGCACAAAAGTACCCTTAGTACCATCACCATGCATCAAATATAGCATATTGCATTATATACAACTACACTCAATTGCACATATTCAGGCTGTAACCTTGTCCCACCATATAGAAACATAGACTTTGACAGCAGATAAGGGCCGCTTGGCCCATCTACTCTGCCCATTCCCTACCTACAGGATAAATTGTAGATCCAAGTTAACCAACAGCTTATTTCTTCCTACCCCACCATAAGAATTACCTTATGTCTGTCATATGCATTATTGAATTCTCCCACAGTTTTAGACACCACAACCTCCTCAGGAAGGCTGTTCCATGCATCCACCACCCTCTTTGTGAAAACATACTTCCTCACATTGCCCTGAGCCGTCTACCACTATCTTCCAATTGTGTCCCCTTGTTCTTGCACATCTCTTTTTCTGAAATATGCTACCCTCTTGGACTTTGTTGATTCCACTGAGGTACTTAAAAGTTTTTATCATGTCCCGCCTCTGCCTCCTTTCCTCAAGGGTATACATATTAAACTCTTCTAGTCTCTCCTCATATGGCTTCTCTTGCAGACCTTGCAGCATTTTAGTTGCCCTCCTCTAGACTGCCTCCATCCTGTCTATGTCCTTGTGGAGATGGGGTCTCCAGAAATGGACACAGTATTCCAGATGGGGTCTCACCAACAGTCTGTACAGAGGGATAACAACTTTCTCTTTTCTGCTGGTGATGCCTCTCCCTGTATATCCCAGTATCCCCCAGTCCTCCCTACTGCCTTCTCACATTACTTGCCAACCTTTGGGTCATCTGATATGATTACCCTAGGTCCCTTTCCATTTTTATTGTTATTACTACTCCCTCCCATTGTGTAATCTTCCCCTGGGTTTTTGTTTCCCAGGTGCATTATTTTGCACTTCTTTGTATTGAATCCAAGCTGCAATACTTCTGACCATTCCTCCAGCCTTGCCAAGTCTCTTCTCATCCTTTCCACGACCCCTTGTGTATCAACCCTGTTGTAGAGCTTTGTGTCATCTGCAAAGATGCATACTTTTCCTTCCAGTCTCTCTGCAATGTCACTTATAAAGATATTAAAAAGGACTGGACCCAGTACTGACCCCTGCGGTACACCACTAGCAATTCCTCTTTCTTCAGAGTGGATTCCATTTACAATTACCTTCTGTGTCCTGTTGTCCAGCCAGTGTTTTACCCAGGCTATCACCCTGGGACCCACTCCCAAGCTGGTGAATTTGTTTATTAATGTTTTGTGTGGGACTGTTTCAAATGTCTTGCTAAAGTTAAGGTAGGCCATATCCACAGCCCCTCCCTGGTCTACCACTTTGGTCACCCAGTCAAAGAAATCAATTAGATTTGTCTGACATGAACTTCCCACTGTGAACCCATACTATCTTGGGTCTTGTGCCCCACTGGCCTCTAGGTACTCAACAATTCTTTCCTTCAGAAATGATTCCATTACTTTCCCTACCACAGAGGTCAGACTGACAGGTCTGTAGTTTCCTGCCTCTGTCTTGCTCCCACTTTTGTGAAGGGGAATCACATCTGCCTTCCTCCAGTCCTCAGGTACCACACCCTCCTCCCATTGTTAATAAAGGTAGTCAATGGTGTCATTAGTTCTTGCCTTAATTCTTTTAGAATTCTTGGGTGAATCCCATCAGGCCCCATTGCTTTGTCCACCTTCAGTTTTAGGAGTTCTTTCAGAACCCTTTCTTCTGTGAAAGGACTGGGATTGACCTGTCTATGTAGAGTTCTTCTGTTATTTGGATTAGGTACCTTCCACTCCTCCTCTTTTGTGAATACTGAACAGAAGTATTCATTCAGTATCCCTGAGTTTTCACTGTCCCTCTCTGCCCACCCACCGTCCATTCTATTCAGGCTCACTATCCCCTCTCTTTGTCTTTCTACGCTCTCTGATGTACGTATAAAAGCGTTTATCCCCCTTCTTCGCCGAGTTGGCTATCTTTCCCTCAGTTTGGGCCTTTGCTATATTGACTTCACTCCCTGCTTCCTTCTGCCATAACTGGCACAGTTTTCTGTCCTACTCCTTCTGTGTTTCCTCATACTTCCTAAATGCTATCTTTTCCCCCAACCTTCCCCACCACCTCTTTTGAGAACCACAGTGGCTTTTTCTTTCATTTTGATTTTATTTATTTGCTTCACACAAAGGCTTGTTGCCTCTGTGATGGCAGTTTTGATGTTTCTCCATTGTTGCTCCACCCCACCTTCTAGCCACATGTAACTTAGTTTGTGCCATGCAAACTGACAATTTCAATATAGGAAGCCACATAATACCTCCAGACTCAAGGCACAGCCCTCATTTCATTTGGCACAAATGATTTTGCACAGCACTAAAACTTTGAACACCTGACCAAAAATGTTTGAAAATTAAAAGAAAAAAAGTTTAGACAAAACAATGTGTTTCAAAGTTTAGAACACATTTTAAACATTATCAGACTTTTGGCTAACACAGTATACATAACAATAAAATGATTAGTGGTATGAAACTGTGCTTCCAAAAGTGTCTAATCAATTTTCTTAAAATCTTTGTTTCCAGTCTAGTAACCCTAAAATTCCAGACCTTTTGCAGCCTACACTTGTGAAAGTATCTGAAGGTACAGTAATACATTAATAAAGATGGTAAAATGACTTCTGGATGTAATGGTGGCCAGTTAGCTGTGGAATTTTCAGCTCCATAAATCCCACCAGTGATTAGCTACCAAACTTGCTTTCTTACCTGCTCTGAGTGCAATAAAAGGTAGCCAAGTAGTTCACCAACAGACTTCTTATCCAAGATCCACATATCGTCCCATACATGGACACGGAGATGAAGCAACAGCCGCCAAAACACATGCCGCCACCATCCCCGGACAAAGTAAAGCCAGCAAAGTGCAATAAGGGAGTTGGTGCAGGGGAAGCAGCCCACACTAGCCCCCAGGCTGCACTGACAAAAGCAACTTTTTTTGAGTGGCTTGCCCCAATTAAAGAGTCCTTGCAGACAGTGGTCGGGGAGCTTAAAACCTTAAAAAGCTCTCTAGATCAGCCTGCCATAAGAACCAGGGACAATAAAGTGAGAATATCCTCCCTCAATGACTGGAGGGCTAGAATGGAGCTGGAATTTGCAAGTATGAGACAGAGACTGTGCAAGACTGAAGAAAAGCTGGAGGACCTCGATGGTCATTCAAGGAGGAATAATTTTGTAGTCCTAGGATTGCCAGAAGGCGAAGAAGGGACCAACCCCATAATCTTCACGCAGAAACTATGTGACAAACTGGCTGGGCCCTCGTCTTACAACCCAACCTATGTTGTTGAGCGAGCCCACCATTCCCTGCGACCCACTCCACTGCAAGGTTCACCACCACGACCATTTATATTTTGCCTCCTCAAATACCTGGATAAGCAGCTGATCTTAGACAATGTTAGAGATACTAAAGATATGTAGGAAAATAAAAGAATCTAAGTGGTGCAACATCTTCCTTTTACTGTGCATCAGAAGCGCACCGCAATGCACCCCCTTGTTACCAAACTCATAGCGGCCGGAATCCAATATAGAATGCATTACCCAGCCACACTCCAAGTTAATAGTGTATGTCAATGGCTCTCTTTTGAAAATCTGGACAGGTCATCCAACGAGCTGAAGAAAATTGTTCCTGGATCTGTTTAAATGAAGGGGAATACAAGTGGACACTGTCAAAACCCCAGGTCTCTGGTATTAAGCTGAGTGTATTTGTTTCATAGGTTATAACCTGATCATGGCACTTTGCTCCTGTTAAATAGAGATCCTTGTTAGCTATAAGGGGTGTCATTTGGTGAAAGGGCTGGAATTTATGCTTACCTTTACTGGACTTTGCAAGATGAGGACTAGGTGTCACCCTGAACTCATCTGTTACCAACTTAAAAGGCTTGTAATTCTTGAGATCCTCCCTGTGGATACATGTTACTGCCACAGGAGGGCATTCACAGACTGATAATGCAGAGACTGCTCTGATAAAAACTTTTATTTTATAGATTATAGCCCGATCATGGTGCATTCTCCTGTTAAATAGAGGTCCTTGTTGGTTGTATCAGGTGTTATTCGGTGCAAGGTCTGGAATTTATGTTTACCTTTACCAGTATTTGCAAATTGAGGACTATGTGTCACCCTGATATCATTTGTTACCATCTTGTAAGGCTTGTAGGCTTGAGCTCCTCCATGTGTATGTGCAATTCTGCAATAGAAGAGTGCTCAGAGTCTGGTAATGCAGAGACTGCTCTAATTAAAACTTTTCTTGTTTCCCTCTTTTTAGTGCCCTTGAGGAAAGGATGGAGAGGGGGGACATGATAGAAACTTTCAAATACCTCAGGGGAATCAACAAAGTCCAAGAGGGTAGCTTCTTTCAAAAAAAAAAAAGATGTGCAAGAACAAGGGGGCACAATTTGAAGATAGATGGGGATGGCTCAGAGGTAATGTGAGCAAGTATGTCTTCACAGATAGGGTTGTAGATACATAGAACAGCCTTACTGAGGAGGTCATAGAGTCAAAAACAGTGGGTGAATTCAAGAATGTGTGGGACAGACATAAGGCAATTCTAGTGGGGGGTAGGAGGAAGTAGGCTGTTGGTTAGTTAGGATCTGCAGCTCATTTGTTAGGTAGGGAAATGGGCAGACTAGGTGGGCCAAGCGGTCCTTATCTGCCATCAAATTCTATGCTGCTATGTTTCTAGAGGGGGTTATGTTTTCTGTCTAGCTGTAGTTATTTCTTAAATCTTATAGAAATACGGTTATTGATGGTTATTAAAGTGTTGATCAGTTCTTCATGGATTCATACACACACCAGGAGGAGGGGTGCAAGGGCACTCTGTCTGGCTGTTGGGAAAATTACAACCATAGCTTTGGACAGAGATCAGTCATTTGGACTAGGAGATTTAAGATTTTTTGTTGAGATGGGTTTTGGGGGCATACAGGGGGTGTAGTTAGTTATGACTGGATTATTTTTGGGGAGGGTCATCAGGGGATTGTGAGGGTCTAGATACAGTATGTAGTGATTGGGGTTTGCAAGATAATGTTGGAGACTCACCAGCTGGACCGTACAGGAGGCAGGCCTATTTTTTATCAATTGCCCCATTCCTCATTCTACCTGGCACTGGGACTAGGAATAAATAATGGGGTATATATCATGGAATATTAAGGGAGCCAGGAACCAAATTAAAGGATATCAAATCTTAAAACATTTGGAAGCCCTGCAATCCAATATAGCTTTCCTTCAGGAAACACATTTAAGGGAATCAGAGGGGAATCTATTTAGAAGGTGCAGAATTGGTCACATTTTTGCAGCAGTAAATGCTATGGCTCAAAGAGGGGTTGCGATACTCTTAACAACGGGAACTCAGTTTCAAAAAAAGCGACAGCTAGCAGACCCGTTAGGGAGATTCATACTGGAACAGGGCATGTTGGACCACTCCGAAGTCTTGTTGGGCTCAGTTTATGGTCCCAACACGGACTCTTCAGAATTTTTCAAGGCTCTGGCAATTGCCTTAAGCAAATTTCCAAGTTCTCCAGTTATTTTAGCAGGGGACTGGAATTTAATTTACTCCCCAGAATTAGACAAGTCAAATAATAGAAGAACCATCCTTATCCAGCACAAAATGCACTCAGGGAACTTATGACAACCCATGGTTTCAGTGATCAGTGGTGCCTAATTAATCCCAATACCAGGCAATTTACCTTCTATTCCTCAGTACACCACTCATTGGCCCATATTGACTACTTTTTGGTTAATAATGTGGTCCTAGTGGGGATGGCAGGGTGCAGTATGATCCCGAGAACCATGTCAGATCATGCCCCAGTGTGGTTAGAGGGAACTATTTCATCTAATATTTTAAAAGAAAGTAAGAGGAAGCTAAATTTAATGTTGCTCCAAGATCCAGAAATAGTCCAGGCCCTTAAACACACAATTGATCAGTTCCTTCAGCATAATCAGGGCACTGTAAGTCAAGAAGACAAACTATGGTGTGCACTAAAATGTGTACTGCAGGGGGAATACATCAGATTGGCATCAATTAGGAAGAGAAAAAGGGAAGCACTCTCCAGTTTGCTTCTTTCCCTAATTAAATCCTTGGAGGCAGAAATACTGTGCAATCCAAATGAGCTGCCCAGATCTAACTGACTCTCCTACGAGATAGGTATTCAGAAACATTGCAAGAGCAGGACCAATATCCCCTTTCTAACACTCAGGCCCATTTTGTGGAACAAGTTGATAAAGCCAGTCACCTGCTTGCACTATGATTGAAAAAGCAGGAAAAGTCCCGGATTGTGGCGGCACTTAACTATCTTAAGAATAATGCCCTCCTGACTACCCCAAAATATATTATCTACGAGTTTGAGGAATACTATAAAGGGCTATATTCACCTCCAGACAATGCTCTGCAAAGTGATGGCATATAAGAATCTCTAAATAAGTTCCCCCTTCCTACTTTAACACAGGTTCGGAAGTATTTTTATTGACGCATAGCACAACTGAGCAAGAACTCTTGGAGGCCATATGGTCTCTCCCGGATGGGAAGGCACCTGGACCAGATGGCTTTCCCCCATGTTTTTATAAAGTATTTGATGATCAGTTGTCACCCCCACTACTTCAGATGTTTAACTACATCTGGGATTCAGGAATCTCAGATTTTTCACTACTAGAAGCACTAATTATAGTACTGCATATACCAAATAAACCTCCCAACAGAGTTAGCAACTATCACCCAATTTTCCTTAAGAATTATGTTATTAAACATTATGCCAAAATTATTGCCTTCAGGCTGGCAAAGGTATGGACCCACTTAGTAAGTCAGGAACAAGTGGGCTGTGTCACAGGAAGAAATTCCTCAGATCATTTACAGAAACTGTTTCACATATTCTCCGTGTCCAGGGGGGGTGTCACATCCTATGGCTTTGGTCTCCCTGGATGTGGAGAAGACCTTTTATAGGGTTAGTTGGGCATTTTTGTTTGCAGTACTGAATAAGTTCAGGTTTCCCAGAGCCTTTATACAGTGGATAAAGACTGTATATATGCATCCCACAGCTAAAGTATATTGCAGTGGAGTCTTTACAGCCTCCTTCCCCTTATTCCCCGGAATATAACAAGAGTGCCCACTATCACCAAACCTTTTCAATCTATACCTAGAGCCATTGCTTTATCAACCCAAGGTGGTAGCCTGGATAAAAAAAATGGCTAAACAACAGGACGCAAAGGGTAGTAGTAAATGGAGTCCATAGTGAAGAAAGGAGGGCAACTAGTGGGGTACCGCAGGGTTCAGTACTGGGACCGGTCCTTTTTAATGTCTTTATAAGTGACATTGCAGTGGAACTGGAAAGAAAAGTATGACACTTTGCAGATGGCACAAAGATCTGAAAAAGGGTTGATAAACAAGATGGAGTGGAAAGGATAAGAAGGGACTTGGCAAGGTTGGAGGAATGGTCAAATATATGGCAGCTCAGATTCAATGCAACGAAGTGCAAGGTAATGCACATGGGAAACAAAAACCCAGGGGAAGAGTACACAAAGGGGGGTAAGATACTGACAACAGTAAAAATGGAAAGGGACCTGGGGGTAATTATATCAGATGACCTAAAGGAGGGCAAGCAATGTGAGAAGGCAGTAAGGAAGGCTGGGGAGATACTGGGATGCATAGGGAGAGGCATCAATAGTAGAAAACAGGAAGTTGTTATCTCTCTGTACAGACAGTTGGTGAAACCCCATCTGGAGTACTGTGTGCAATTCTGGAGACCTCATCTCTGCAAAGACATAGACAGAGTGGAGGCTGTCCAGAGGAGGGCAACCAAAATGGTGCAGGGTCTGAACCAGAAGACATACGAAGAAAGACTAAAGGAGCTTAATATGTATACCTTTGAGAAAAGAAGGGAGAGAGGGGACATGATAGAAACTTTCAAGTACCTCAAGGGAATCAACAAAGTCCAAGAGGGTAGCATCTTTCAGAAAAAGAGATGTGCAAGAACAAGTGGGCACAATTTGAAGATAGAGGGGGGACAGCTCAGAGGTAATGTGAGGAAGTATTTTTTCACAGAGAGGGATGTGGATGCATGGAACAGCCTCCCTGAAGAGGTTGTGGAGTCAAGAACAGTGGGGGAATTCAAGAATGCATGAGACAGACATAAGGCAGTCCTAGTGGGGGGGTAGGAGGAAGTAAGCTGTTAGTTAACTGGGATCTGTAGTTTATCTGTTAGGTAGGAAAATGGGCAGACTAGGTGGGCCAAGCGGTCCTTATCTGCCATCAAATTCTATGTTTAACCTAATAATTCACCTATAATAAAAGGCATACTCATAGGTAAACTGGATCTCTGCTTTTCAGCATATAGGGATGACATTTTGTCACACTTAACAGACCCAGCTGTTACTCTTCCAGAGGTGCTGAACATAATAGAAACTTATGGGAAATACTCAAATTACAAACTAACTGGGAAAAATCCACAGTTATGCTACTGAATCCCCATACCCAAAAAGCACATATTGCAGGTCTACAGCTGGCCTGTGCTACATAGCTCATTTATTTGGGATTTAAGCTAAACCCAGACATAGCCCAAGTCAAAAAACTCCATTTGGATTCCCTCATCGGGACTATTGCCTAATGACTTGGAAAGATGGGCTCCATTATATGTGTCCCATCAGGGAAGAATCAATGCTGTCAAAATGAATATTCTCCCCTGAGTTTTGTATCCCATCAATATGCTCAACTTTTATCTCCCTCAGTCTTGGTTTCAAAAACTCCACAAAATAATCTCCAATTTGTTATGGAACAAGAAACCTCCAAGGCAATCTTATGTAAGGTTTGGGGCTCCTAAGCAACTAGGTAGGTTAAAACAGCCTAATTGTTTTCATTATTATTTGTCCAGTCACATGGCAAAATACCTACAATGGTTACCCCTTCCCCTCCTGGGGAAGAGTCTGAATATTTGCCTGTATGGCTGCAACTAGTGCGTTGCATTATAATTCAAAGTAGTCTCTCTCCTTATAGCTTATTGTACATGGTCCCAAAAACTATCTCATTTTTGATAGATAATGAACTACTACAAATGTCAGTTAAAATGTATACCCAGTTCTGCAGATCCATTAAGTATGTCGACACTAAGGATGTCTCATGACCGTTGCATCTCAATCCTTATTTTATACTGGATAATAAATGTCTAAAGCCCTCTAGGGGGCACCCCTTAGTGAGGTCAGAATCTCAGATTTACTAGAACAAGGGAAGATTAAATCCACTTCTGACCTACTGACTCTTTTGCATTTCCCAAGGGCACAGATTTTCAGAAGCCTTCAAATCAGTCACCTTCTAGTTAGTAGATTCGGACAGGGATTATGGTCCATTGACCAGTCTGAACTATTTAAGGTATTATGTAGCAAGGTTTAGCAGCTCCACTCAGTCTCCTAGATAGTCTCTGTTCTTTTCCCTATTTTCCATCCAGAGATTCAAGGTAAGTCAAATTATTGGGCCTTCAAATTCCCTTTGATTGATTTTAGATGGGATAAAATTTGGAAAGCGGTATATTCTTATACTGCTAATGACAAATTGTGCATAATGCAATTCTATATACTGCACAACTTATACTATACCCCTGCTAGGCTAGCAGGAATGGTTCAGTTACAGGATCCAAAGTGTAAGAGATGCAGACAATCAGATGGCACGTTGAATCATGTGTTATGGGATTGCCCGATGATCCAGCCCCTGTGGATGGAAATACAGGCCAAGGTAGCCCCCCACATTAGGCCTAGACTCTCTATTCAAGCCATAAATTTGTATCTTAGGGGATTACTCTCAAGTTTCAGTTAAAGAGAGATGATTCAGTATGTCCCTTATATCACAGTCAGTTAAAAAGTTAGTTATGAGTCACTGGAAGAATCCTGTCATGATATCTTACACACAGTGGTTAAATGAGCTGCTTACTAACATGTGGCTGGAAAAATTGATAGTGTGTCTCAGATATCAGCTACCTAGTTTTAATAGAAAATGGGACAAACTTCAAACTTTATATACCATTTGTCAGTAGTTGGTATTACAACCTGGTAAATCTAAATATACCACTTTCTATTTCTCCCAGTCTGTATAAGTCTCCACCCTTATGTGTCCAACAACTCTTAAAGAGAGGCTTTGGTAGGAATCCCTAGTTTGATGGGACAATGGCTATGAAATTCCCACATTTTCCAACCTAGTATCCCAACTAGACTCTGTGGGAGTTGGGTTCAGGGATGGGTGTGTTGGGAGTTATGAAGGGGGTTTGAGCAGATGGGGGAGTAGGTGGCAGGGGCAACTTGTTATAAGTGAACCAATGCTTCTTTATGGCACAATGTATTCTGTTTTATCCTTGTCATGTCAAACTGGGCACCCTATATCACCACAGAGGATGTATCCACCTGCTAATCCACAAAGCAATTGTTCAGAAAATGATCCCCCTGATTTTTGACTATGAGGACATAGTATATAGCATGGCTCCCAAGTCCTCACTAGCCAGGCTTGACCCTCTCTTCATTTCTTTCTGCCATTTTGCCCTGGACTGCCCACCCACAACCAGCCACTGCGACCTCTACAGGTCCTTAGATCTACCATCACTGTTGGATTGGAGAATGGCATACTGCGCTAGGATAACAGCGAAATTCTGGGCCCAGTCCCTCCCCTCTAACCTTACAGCTGCCCTAACAGCCCAATCTTCTACTACATACTCCCTCTGGAACACTGACTCCTGGCTTCTGTCCTTCCCACATAGTCTTCCACCAAAGGACAGCATGCCTTCAAGTACTGTATGCCTAACACTAACGTATGGAACTCTTTCCCAGCAGAAATAAGGCACTCCGCTATCACTCAGCAGCTCAACCTTCTCCTCAAGCAGCATTTCATCACTTTCTGCTCATGCACCTAGCCCCAATAGGGCAGCCTAGTGTCTTTTTGCTCCCAGTCAATGATTATATGTATGAATGCATGTATGATTATATTGTTACCTAACTTCTATGCTGCTGCACTTAGCATTAGTGCAATCTCTAAGTCATTCATTTGTATTTTAATCATTTCCCCTGCCTTGAGACAGGTAGTACTTTGTACACAGGGGGCTGGATCACAAAGCTTTTAGAAGGTGCAAAACCTTCCCTAAGTCCCCAAAACGGCCTCAGCTATGGAAAGAAAGGGGAGATTGCTCTAAGTGCTATTCACAAAAAACTCCGCAGCTTCGGAAAAAAACACTACGGATTGTGGAAAAAAGTGCAGCTGTGGAAGTTCCTGAGGAAGAAAAGGTGTGAGATAAGTAAGGCACTGACCCTGAAAGGCTATTCTCAGCCAGGTTTTTTCCACAGTTGGGGAAAAAATGTTACACACAGTGGAATGAGGTGTAACTCTCCCTCAGCAAACTGCAGTAGTGCCCCAACAAATGGAATCAATTAAGGTGGAGGTGAGACATTTAATAGCATCGCAGATAGTATAGCAGTGGCTGTTGGTACAGCAACAAATGCACACAGTGCCATGATATGACAACAGGCAACAACCACTAGACCCAGTGCAGCCAATGACTGAGCCCCAAAGGCAGTAGAGCCTGACCAGCCTGCAGCGAGTGCTACCCCCTCAGGCCATAGGAACACCCCAGGGAGGGACAATCAGCAGTGATAGTTGGCCACTGTGGTACCATGATATCGCTGGTACCTGTGGTGCTCAGTGGTCCCAGTTGAGGGACTGGTTGCAGGTCTCTTTGTGTGTGCTGTCAGCTTCATATTATGGCAGCAATGTTAAAGTCTGCTGCTTCAGCTACATGGATTTACTAATTTTGTGCCTCCTCAGCTATTTCCACCGCTGCAAATCCACAGCTGTGGATTTTCAGCATTTGCGTGATTCCTGCAGTTGCTGGAAATCCACAGATGCAGGACTTTTTGTGGATTTCCCTCAGCTGCAGGATTTTCTTTAGGAATATCACACAACTGCATTTCCACAGTGCTGCAAGCCTTTTTCCCACAGCTGCAAGATTTTTGCTTCTTCTTTGAGAATCCTGCCCCATGTATCTCTCGACAATGTGATCTCTTCTTTATCATATATTATGTTGTACTTCTGTTCTCCATTCCCCCATCCCCAAGATGCATCTGGAATCTAGTGTTGCACCACTCAGTATGCCTTCCTGGTAAAACTTTTAAATAAATAAATAAACACATTTAATTATCTGTAACCATGTGTATCTTGTTATGTGGAAAAACTTTTAATAAAGTATACTGAATTAAAAACAAATAAAGTGTAAAATGAGTTTTAAATATGTCTAATGTAATATTGTTTATTTTTGTTGCAGGTATGATGGAGTTCAGCCTCTTTGGAATTTCATATGTAAGCTAAAGCTTTTTGACTGTGATAAAGTAATATATCTCTGCCTGACAAAACAGTTAAACTTTGCATCAACTAGACCTAATTTTTTTTATTCTTAAACTTTCAGACTGGTGCTGATATTTGTGGTTTTTTTGAAGACACAACCTATGAAATATGTGCACGCTGGATGTTGTTGGGATCATTTTACCCTTACGCCCGGAATCATAATGGAAAAGGAAATACGGTACATTCATGATATATAACATTACACTACGGTGGATTTCATGCTTTATTAGTTTGTAGGTCAACATACTGGAGAAGCACCTAGGCACAGCTTAACCCCCAGCATTCCAATTGACTTAGAACATGATCAGGGTAGAACCATACTGTACTGTAAATCAAAAATAGAAAAATTGGGGTTACCCTTGTTACCAGCAAGTCTCTGCTTTTACTAAATGAAAACATTCAGTGTCAGGACTATTTAATAAGATATCAATATTAGAAAGCAGAATTTTAGAAAATATATATCAAAACTGTAAAAGGTTAGTAATACCATCTTTATTTATATGTTATGTATTGAATAGTATTCTGAGGGTCTGGGTTCAATTCACAGATAGGTTACATTATGTATTTCTAATTACACTTTGTGTTTTAAAGCAGCAGTATTTGTTAATTAGCAAAACATTTCATCATCTAGTTTTTATTTTTTTTACACAAACTGTATTTCTGACATCCTTAAATTGATATTCAGTGCGTGTTTAGTTTACTCACAAATTTTTAAAACTTTTTTTTAGTTATTTGGTAATTAATGACTTCCATCATTAAATATGGCCACCACTCACTGTTTTTAAAAGTTTCTAATGCTGAGGTTATGTGTGGAATGTACATACTAGATCCATGCTGAGAATGTATTAGGATTGTGCTACCACACGTTTCTGATGGTAAACAGCACAGCATTATCCCCAGAGCACCACCAATAAAGACATAGACAAGTTGTGTGTGGTTGCTCAGTTTGGCAATTAATTTACTTAATATTTCCAGATATCACTGTTTACAATACATAGTACATTCCCATCACTTTTCAGTTTACAATCTCTTCCAATTAATATTTACGTACATTATACACAGACAATTCTTTTCCAAGTCATCACTTCTGTTACTTTCTTCTTTTTCTTCTGCCCCCCAGATGTTCATCATGGGGGGGCTGTCCTCTTCCTCTTTTATTGGAAAGGGGCATAAGCATACACTCCATACCCCTGTTTCTTACTTATCGGTCCTGTGTCACCTTTTAAGGGTTTTCCTTTTTATCACCCCCTTATTTCCTGTCCTCATCCCCCCTTTTCCTTTTTCTTCTATCCACCTATGGCAGTCCAATCTGTCCTACCACTGTGCTCCACCTGCTACAGTGGCACACTGTGCTCCACCGGACACAGTGCCCTCATGCTACTTCTCTAAGAGTGGTTGGGTGGGAAAATCTCTTGGAACAAATTTGTGAGCTCCCCTGGCTGTGCAGTCCCTTATGACTGCCCCATTAAGCCCTGCCCTTTGGCTGGTCTCGCCATTCCTGAGTTGCCACCTCACTTTTCCCACTCTGCCCCCTTTCCCACCTCTTTTGTGACCTCATCGGGTCCTCCCATTTTGTGACCTCATGTCCTTCCTTCTAGCCCTCCCCCATCCCTTCCTCCCTCCCCTCCCCTGCCTCCTGACTTTCCCACACCACTTTTCTGGGCCTTGGGACAATAGGTCTGCCCCTTTATTTGGGCAACCCTCTTTATTCCCAGAGCCCTACCAATAAAGACATAGACAAGTTGTGTGTGGTTGCTCAGTTTGGCAATTAATTTACTTAATATTTCCAGATATTGTTGTTTACAATACATAGTACATTTCCATCACTTTTCAGTTTAGAGTCTCCTCCAATTAATATTTATGTACATTACATAGAGACAAATTTTTTTCCAAGTCATCACTTATATTACTTTCTTCTTTTTCTTCTTCCCCAGATGTACATCGTGGGGCCCTGGCCTCTTCCTCTTTTGTTGCAAAGGGGTACAAGAGTACACACCATACCCTGCTTGTTACTTATTGGTCCTCTGTCACCTTGTTAGTGTTTTCTTTTTTATACCCCCCTTATTTCCTGGCCTCATCCCCTTTTTTCACTAGTCCACCTCCAGCTTGCGATGGATGGTAGACTTCTTCCCTTCCTCCCTCTTCTTTCCTCCCTCTTTCCCCTATCCCCCATCATATCCTTACTTCCTTTTTTTATTGATTGTGTTTATCTCAGTGCTAGCCATGCTTCAATGGCATCAGCAATTTTTGAATTAAACAGGGTTAGGCCCAGGCCTGAAAAGTGTATCCTGTCTCCACTGTAGTATTCATCTACCCATTCCAGTATACCATGGTGTATGTCCAAATCTCTCATACTCTCAAACAACCTGCCCACCCACGCATAAATGCACTTCTTAGCTCTGTCCATCCCTTTGTGTCTCTCCACCTGTCGCCACACCATATGGGGCATGATATCAGACCAGGCCAGAGTAACCTCTGGTCATCACTCTTTTATTTTCTGAAGGTCCTGTTTTATTTGATAAAATATGTCTAGCCAGGGCCTCCTCCTCAGATTGTTTCCCCCCCAGATGTACCACAATCAGGTCTGTCCCTCTATGGTCCGTCCTGATCTCCCTCAACTTTGGTAGCAGCTGGGCCCACTTCACTCACTGTAGACCTTTCTATAGCAAATGGATAGTATTGCTATTCAGGTACAGCTGCTTCCCCCTTGTCACCTGGCTGCCCATTTCTCTGCCCACTGTATAAAGGAATGCCCATAGATCCATACTTTGAGCTTCCTTGGCTTCCCTGTGCAATCACAAGCACACTGTTTGCATAGTATTCCTTTCACCTCTCCCCTTCCCCACCCTTCGGTTACCCCTCTTCCCCCCTTTATTTGAATCTGCTGGGGGAAAAATGAGACATTGTTATTACTTGATATTACGGATGTACTTTTTATAACAGTCAGAAGTCCACCTGCCCTTCTGTTTAATCTCCCCCAGCCCATTGCCTTGTGCTGCCATAACAGAGGCCACCCCAGTCCTGAATGAGTGGGAGGAATATCTCTCCACAGGTTCCCCCCAAAATCTTAGGTTCTTTTGCAGTAGGCTGTCACCTGGTACCTGGACACTGGCCTGCCATCCCCATTTATGAATAACAGGGGACTCCCCTCTCTTGGGCAGTCTGCCGCGTACATGTGCAGAGCCCCCACGTGGCAGATGACTGCATTATTGTGTTTTCTTAACCACACCTTGGTACCCAGACCCTGCTGATCTGTCTTTGACCTCCTTAATAGCACTGCTATCATGTCCCTAGTCCATTCTATGTCTTCCCAAAGTAGATCCCACCTGTGCACCTTCCTGCCGTGGCCTACCAATTAGCTAAATCTAAAAGCCCTGCTACACATCATAGTGTACAGGGCCTTGAAAAATATGGCTTCTTTACTTGAGTTGCAGATGCGGTGTAATGCCTCCATCATCTGTGTCATCAGCCCCTCTGATATCAGTTTCCTATTGTCTTTCTTCTTATCTGATCCCCGCAACCAGTCTTGCAGCATTCTGCAGACCAGGTTGCACTTGGTAGGGTCTTCCCACCCTCTCAGTGTGCATATCAGCCCTATTGAAGCCAGATGAACCCCCATGGTCATCTGCGCCATGTTCTGGTTCCACCCTGCCACTATGAATGTGGCCACCTGCTCCCTCATCACTGCCCGAACTACCTGGCCACCGTACTGCTCCCGGAAGTTTTGAAATGCCTTCCAAGAGGTTTTGTATGCTCTACAAGTCCTGGGGGCCCAGGAGTTGTGGAACAATATTTTGGCTGTCCAATCCAATTGTCCATACATATGCCGGGATGGTTGTCTGCTAGCACTCTGCTCCGGGTGCGACGGTCTGAAATTTGTCCATCTGCAGTTTAGAGAGGGAATCCACTATAACATTATCTTTGCCATCAATGTGCTTGACTCTAAATGACATGTTCAGTGTCAGCCTTAGTCTTACCATCCTGCTCAAAACCCTCATGACTCTGTTGGACTTCATCTTTTTCTTGCTCAGGACTTCCGCCACTGCCTTGCTATCACTCCAAAATGTGACTTACCTATTCTGGAGTTCCCCACCCCAGATCAGCATGGCTACACATATGGGAAAAATTTCCAGAAAGTAGATATCTCTCATCACTCCTTTCCATACCTATTCTTCGGGACAAGGTTCAGTTAACCATCTCCCCCAAAGATAATCCTGCATGCCTATCCCACCTGCCACATCAGTGTACAGCTGCAGATCAGTATTATACTTCCATTCCTCCTGCCAGAATGTCTACCCATTGTACATCATGAGGAAATGCTCCCATATCCTCAAATCCTCCCTTGCCCCCTTATTGATATCTACTCAATGGTGTGGCTGTGTTGACTCCTGGGTTGCCCATGCTAGACACTGTGTGAAAGTGCATCCAGGGGCGATGGCTCTGCAAGTGAAATTCAAATGCCCCAAAAGCTGCTGTGCTTGATGGAGCTGCACCCTCCTTCTACATCTGACTTTCTGCAGGAGCTCCTGCAATTTAGTGGCCTTCTTCTCTGGTAGTCTGAATACCTCCTGGAACATATCCAGCTCCAGCCCTAAGAATTCTATTGTCTGGCTAGTCCTTCTGTCTTATCCTCTGCTAACCATACCCCCAGTTCATGGCACAGACCCTTGAAATCCCATAGCATTCTTTCCATCTCACTTTGCCCTTCCCCAATGAAGAGCAAATCATCAAGATAGTTTACCACCATCTGATGACCGTACCTGTTTTGGAACACCCACTGCAGCCATGTGCTGAACATCTCAAATGTAGCGCATGCTATAGAGCAGCCTATGGGCATGGCCTTGTCGAAATAATACATGCCCCACACCTGGAATACCAACAGATCCCAATACATCAGCCTAACTGGTAGTAATTGGAATGCTGCTTCTATGTCTGTCTGGGCAAACCAAGCACTCTGCTTGGACCTGATTAGCCGGACCGCCTTCTCCAGGGTGTTGTATGCTACTTTGCTATCTTCCTCCCCAGTGTAGTCATTAACTGAATCCCTGTCAGGGTAGGACATGTGATATATCATCCTGTACTCACCTGACTGTTTCATGGGTACTAGCCCCAGGGGTGAAATTCTCAAGTTGGCAGCAGGGAGGGGTGGCAAATGGTCCCTCCACCCTTACCATTAATACTTCCTTCTGTATTTCTTGTGCTTGCATTTCTTCCTCCCCATATGGATTTGAGGTTCCGTGCCCTCATCCCCCTCCTAATTCCCCTAAACTGTAGATTAAAACCTGACCAAAAGCCTGCGTGCAATCTTTGTGCCACCTCCTGGTCTGGGTATTCTCTCAAACACCCCTCTAAGGCTTTAACCCTGATGGGTGTGGAGGCCAGCTGGAAACTGCTGCTTGATGGCTGTTCAGTTGTCCTGATGCCAAGTGTGGTAGGTGTGCCCTCTCCTCCCCTCCTTTCCCCAGTTCCCCTCCCCCAATGCTGCCCCCAAAGGTACTTTGTTTGTTCCAAAAGGGTTGCTGGTATGAATTGTCCTGACTTTGGACCCTTTTTCCAAGCTGTTTCTACATTTCAATGCTGGATGATGCCCCTGACACTTGGAACACACTTGTTGGAATCAGCAGTTAGGCCAAAAACAAACTGCCCTGCTGAAGCCCCAACAAGCCTTCAGCATCACACACACACACCCTTTTTATCTATTTGCCTGGGGTCCAATTTCATATCCCCAAAATGTGCCATCCTTTTCCTGAATTTCTCATCATATTTCAGCCAAATATGGCCCCCTTTTTTATACACAATCTTGATTATAAACGAGTAAGTCAGGGGTGGGGTGGCAAGTTCTGGCTGCTTCTCAATAACAGTCGCTGTGAAGTAGGTGAAACCTGTGGACCAGTTGTCCCAGGTCTTCTCTTTCCACAACTTATCCTCCTCCCCCTTGCCTACCAGCACTACTGCCACTGCCATGTCTTTCTTTATGAAACTGTCTTTCTCTTCATATTTATTCATGTTTCGATGTTCGCCAGGTCTAAAATGTCAACATATTCTCCCTTCCATATCTTTTCTTTCATGGCTGTGGGCACATTGTCCCCAAGCCATACACCAGGAACTCCAACTTCTCTCCCCATCATCAGGCCCCCCACCACATGCCCCCTCCACCCCTGTCTGTTTTATTTCTCCCAAAGCCTTCTCTAACTGCCCGAGGCCATTATCCCCCATGGCTTTCAACATCTGCACCACATACTTTTTGACAGTACTCTTGAGTGTCACCACCTGATTACCAGCTGTGGTTGGCTGTGGGGTGCTGGGTCCTGGCCTGGGCTGTCCTGGCAAGCTGTATGCAGGCATCGGGACTGGTGGTGGCAGAACCTGATCTGGGAAATGTGCCTGGAAAACAGGCATAGGAAGCTCAGGAAGAGGTGCTGGCATGGGCTCGTGTCGCAACGCCCAGGGCGGGGTTATGGGGTGGGGGTAGGTGCCG
The DNA here is from genome assembly GCA_016271365.2 of Neoceratodus forsteri. Taxonomy (NCBI): domain Eukaryota; kingdom Metazoa; phylum Chordata; order Ceratodontiformes; family Ceratodontidae; genus Neoceratodus; species Neoceratodus forsteri. The sequence goes on from CM028137.1 coordinate 455,971,118, forward strand.
GTATTGTTATGTTCCGGGTCACCTGGAGCTTGTGGCACCCTCTTGTACCTCTCATGCCCTTTTCCCTGCTTCCCCTTTCACTTTTTGAATTTTTCCCCTCCGTCTGGCTCTGCCACCTTCAGTAATCAGTTTGCCTTATCCACCAGGTGCATCACCACTCAATAGATAGGCTTCTTTGCTTGGCTTCAATATTCTTGGTGCCATCTTTCTGGTTTGGAGTATCTAATGAAAATCACACAGACATTAATGCCTTGAACTGACTGGCTCAGTATCACCATACACAATTGGGGGTTGATGGGATTCGAACCCATGTTGCAGGCACCTGCTTAATATCTCCATGCCTTTCTATGCCAGGCAATCCGCCCTGGCTAAAATTCCTGCTGTCCCCCTTTGTTTGTTTTCTTTTTTTTTTTTAAACTTTGCTTTGCGTGGCTACAGATCGGATGGTACCTGATGTGCTCTACTGCTGCCACACAACCAGCCCCCTAACTTGTCCCCTTAACTATCAAGTGCCACTACACAGGTGCAGCCTGCCCTTCTGCCCAACCTGCCTAATGTCTGGCCTAGTGTCCCCATTTCACCCACATCCACGAGCTATGACATCATCCATGTTCCCCAGGCCAATCATCCTTTGCCCAGCCAGCCAACAATGCCAGATACTCTGTTGCCCCCACTGGCCCAGCAACCACAGGCCTGCCCAAATAAAATGAAAAAAGCTGCTCCACCTCTTTTCCAGACTTCCTGGAGAGCTGGTCTGGTACCCATGACCCCAAAAAAGTTCCAGGGCACTCCGTCATCCCCACTGGTGAAGCAAGCCCTGGGCCTGCCCAAACAAAATGAAAAAACTGCCAACTTTTTCCATGAAACTTTCCGGAGAGCTGGGCTGACACCAATGACCCCAAAAAGCCCCAGGTGCATACTCGTCCTCCCCAGTAGCCACCCCTGGCTGTCCCACAGCACTCAATAACCACTCCAGGGGCCGATCTTCCTGCTGTCCCTATTCCTCTACTGTTCTCCCCCAGCTCCCCACTTCAGAAACTGTGTAACAATCTATTTATTTATTTATTTTTATTTATTTATTTGTACATCAGTTTACAACCTTTGAGCCAGAGGATCATTTCCAAAGGTACCTCATCACACTGAGGACAAACAGAGGGAACTTTAGGATACAGCATATAAGATACAGGCTTAGGGTTATATCGGGTGGTTTCATACATTTATACAATTTCATTGACATTTCAAGGCTAACAGCTGTACCCATGCTTGTAATAACAGAGAAAGTTGGGGGTGGGGTACGTGGGAGTGCCGCCCAGGAGGCATTGTCAAGTGTGGAGAGATCCAGATCCCATTTAGAAACAGGAGCAGCTGCGAGTGTTAAACAGTTGGCTCCAAAGGGTGGTTTTGAAGTTGGAGATTGTGGGGGCATTGGAGATGGGAGCAGGGAGAGAGTTAAACCAGGATGGAGCTCGGTAGCAAAACGACCTCTAACCATGGGTGGTCCTGGATCTGGGGACCAGTAGAGTGGTCTTGTCGGAGGTTTGGGTTGCGATAGTGGGTTGGGTGTGGTGGATGGAGACTGCCACCCTGAGAGGGGATAGCCCAAGTAGAGTTTTTTTGTAAGGAAGCAGGTTTGATAATGCAGCCGTTCATCTAGGTTTAGCAGTTTTGCCTTGTCATAGAGTTGACAGGTATGTATGAGGCTGTGGGCACCAGTAATCAGCCTGCAGGCCTTATTTAGGCTGAGCCGAATTTTATTGAGGGTGGTAGTGTCAGCAGCACCATCGACTGGCAGGCCATGGTCAACAAGGGACAGTACAGAAGATGTAACTGCAAGTTGGAGGGCATCAGGAGGAATGCAGTTTTTATGGCGGTAGAGGATGCCAAGCCATGTATTAGTTGCGGATGCAAGGGCATCAGTGTGGGTGTGATAGGTGAGGGCTGAGTCGAAAGAAACACCAAGGTATTTGTAGGAGCAGACTTGTTCAAGTGGTTGTTTGGTACTAGGGAGGATGTGGAGAGGGAAGTTGCAGGCTTTGTTTTAGGGGTGGGCAAAAAGCATAGTTTTTTTTTTGAGATTAATGATGAGTCTGCACTCTTTAAACCAGGATTCAGCATCATTGTAGGATTGTTGTAGAGTATCCTGGAGGGAGATGGGATTGCAGTGGGTGGCAAAAATGACAGCATCATCTGCATACATAAGAATTTTGCCAGAGCATGCACTGGGCAGGGTGTTAAGGTAGAGTGAGAAGAGTAGGGGGCCCAGGATGGAGCCCTGTGATACCCCTGAGAGGATGGGATGAGTTTTGGAGAGTGTTCCATTAACTTTTACACATTGGGAGCAGGTGGATAGGTAGCTTGTGCACCAGGCAAGAGGGCCTGCCGAGAGACCCGTGTGGCATAGGGCTTCCAGCAGAAGAGAGTGGGAGACAGTACTGAAGGCCTTTGAGAGGTCAACGTGCACTGCACCAGCTAGGGAGCTGGCATCCAGGGAGGAGTGTAGGAAATTGTAGAATTTGGCTAGTGCAGTGCCAGTACTGTGACCAGCATGGGAGCCATGCTGTTCTGGGCATAAGATGTTATACTGAGTAAGGTATTCAATGATTTGAATAGCCACCATTTTTTCCAGTGCTTTGGAAAGGGGGGGGGATGGAGATTGGTCGGTATTTCCTGACGGAGGACCTGTCACCCCCTTTATGAATGGGTGTGATTATGGCTGTTTCCCATGCTGTGGGGAATTGCCCCAGACAGAGGGATCGGTTGAGTAGGCTGGTGAACGGGGCAAGGACTTCATCCAGCACCAGCGGGAGAATACTGGGGTCTAAGGAATCGCTACTGGGACTATTGCTTTTTAAAGCTTTAATTAGGAGTTGTCTGGCTTCCTGGGCAGATACCCTACGTAGGTGGAAGTAGGGACGTTGGAGGTCAGGAGGAGGTAGGTTGAGGGGAGGGTCAAAGAAATTACTGGGGAGGACAGAGCTAAGGTCAGTAAAGGATCTCACTGTAAAGGATCTTCGGCTCAGTGGAGATATCCTTATTCATTTTTTGTATGAATAAAAATTTTTTACTACTACTACTACTAAAGGAGGTGTTAACCCTTAGAAGACTGTGGGCATATATATACGTCCAGAATCTATATACGTTCACACAAATTCAGTTCTCAAAGGGTTAAGATAGTTAGCTATGCAGGCAGGGTTGGTGGAGGTAGAGCCGTCAATAGTGAGCTGGGATGTGGGAGGAGTGTGATTTCCCATTTAGTTGTTGAACATTGTCCCAGAAAGTCTGGGCACACCCCCAGGAGGAGGTGAGGTTGGCCTGGTAATGGTCTGCCTTGACTTTACGGATGGCCCAAGTGCACCTGTCCCGTGCAGCATTGTAGGCCTGTCTATCAGCCATCCGGCCAGTCTCAGTGGCAAGGTGCCAAAGGTTATCCCTATTTCTGAGCATTTGTAGTAGGGAAGGGGTACCCCAGGGTGCATTACATTTTTTGGATCAGATTCCTATGAGGGGTGCAAAGAGGTCACAGGCCTTGTTGAAGGTTTGGGAGAAAATGGCGAGGGCAGTGTCTATGTCGGGTGCATGATGAATGGGGGACCAATTATTCTGGGTGAGAAATTGTTTGAATTTTAGTAGCTCACCAGGTCAGAAGCACCTGCAGAGTATGGTCAGGGCTGTGGGTTTGTGAGTGGGGGCCGCCCATAGGAATAGAATAGGGGAGTGGTCACTTAGTGAGTCTGGGAGGACCTGGATGTTATGAATTTTTTTGGGGCAGTTGATGATAATGACATCCAGAAGGGTACTGGTTCCTCTCTTTAGGTTTATTCTAGTGGGCTGGGAAATGAGTTGTGTCAGGTCTAGGGCAGCAAAAGTGTCTCGGCTAGTGGAGAAGGCACTGAGCCAGTTCATGTTTAGGTCCCCCACTAGGATTTGTTCCGACTTGTGGCAGAGGGTGGCAAGTTATTCTGTTAAGGATATGAGTGCCAGGTTCTGGATTTTTGGGGGAACATAGGCAGCAGTGAGATATAGAGGGCCCTTGGAGGGGGTCAGGAGCAAGTTTGAGTGTAAGGGCCTGGGCCCCATTTGCAAGAGCCGGGGCAGGGAGCGCTTGTCCATTAATTGTGTCCCTGGTATAGAATGCACAGCCACCCCCATGTTTGCCTACTCGATCCTCCTGGTATAAGGTATAGACTGAGAGGGAGACAAATGAGTCAGGGGTGGATTTGGACAGCCATGTTTCAACCAGGGCTATGACATCTGGTTGATATAGCAAGGCCCAGCACTGAAGGGCATCAAATTTTTTCATTAGGCTGCATGTGTTCATGGAGGCTATGCGGAGACCAGTTTACCCAGCTGGTGGGCTGGAGGGGGCTGGGCCTGGGATTGGATGTATATTACCTGATAGGAGTAGTAGGAAGACCAAGGCTCTTACCAGGGGGTGGTAGTATGTCAACTTCCAGGGGGTGCGCAGGGATGGGGAGGAGGCCATAGGGGAACAAGGAATGGGCAGGGTTTGAAGGGTTGGGAGTGCAAGGATGAGTAGCAACCATGGGGAGGCAGGACAGGCAGTGTAGGGGCTTGCAGGGGGTGGGTACCATGGGCTCGGGTACATGGTCAGTGTAGGGTGGGATCGGCCTATGTCAGGGAGAGTTGTGGGTGCTGGTACAAGTGGGCCAGGGAAGATGTCCTGCTAATGGGATGTGGGTACTAGTATGTAGATGAGGGGGAGAAATTTGAGGAGGAGGTATACAGACATAGTGCCTAGGTAGCAGCAGGGCTACCTAAAAAGGGGGACCCCACTCCTTCAAACTATTAAAATAATGCCAGAATAGCATTAAATGGGTTCATTCCCAGTGTTTCCCGTCAGTCCATTTGAGCTGCTTCCTCGCTCTCTGGCCCCTCAAGTTCGGAGTACCGAGTGATGATGACATTACCCACCACCCCACACAGTAGGCCACAGCTCTCTTTCTTTAACCTCCAGGATTTCTCTCCCCTCAGTACAATCCTTGGCCATAGCAAAAACAGCTGCCTCTGCTAAAAGAAAAAAAAAAAACAGGCGCTATCCTAACCCCATGGATCTGAATCTACCTGCTCTTGTCTGCATCTCTTTTTGTGCAGGTTTCTGCCACCTGTACCCCCTCCTGGAGCACCTCTCCAGCTTTCCCTGCCTCTGTGCTCTAGGGAGATGTCCCTCCCACCCCCGAGTCATAAACAGCAGGTGCAAAGCGCCCTGTGAGCCACCCACATCAACCCCCTGCTGTCCTTGCTGTCTTGGCTCCTATAAAATGTGCCAAGCCCCCCCCCCCATGGACAAAAGGACTCCATATAGCAAGGGAGGCCAGCCATGAAAACAAACAGAAGCCCCCAAATCTGCAAGGAAAAGCCCCACACAGCACATAGCAACAAATCAAAAACACACCCAAACCAACAGGTGAGCAAAATGGCAGCAACAAACAAAAGACCCTCCATCAGCAGGTGAGTAAAACATCAAACAAAGCCACAATAAGGAAACATGTACCTCTGCTCCTCAGGTGCCTACTGGCCCCACTTATTTGTGCAACAAAGAGCTTCCTTATCTCCTTTTCTTCAGTTTTGCAGTATTCACTTGATCAGTCCTCCTGGTTTCTTGCACTAATCTACCTCTCAGTTGTTGTAATTTAAATTAATACTTATATCAAGTGCTTTTCTTGTTTGCTTTTTAAATTCCTAACTAAAAATGCCCAACGGCAGCATAAGCCAAACTGATGTGCTTCCAGAGAAAATCTCTTGAAGTAAATTTGTGAGCTCCCCTGGCTGTGCAGTCCCTTATGACTGCTCAATTAAGCCCTGCCCTTTGGCTACTCCAGCCATTCCTGGGTTGCCACCTCACTTTTCGCACTTCACCCCGTTTCCACCCCTTTTGTGACCTCATCAGTTCCTCCCCTTTTGTGATGTCATGTCCTTCCTTCTAGCCCCCCGTCCCTATTCCCCTCCCTTGCCTCCTGACTTTCCTATACCACTTGTCTGGGCCTTGGGACAATGGGGTCTACCCCTTTATTTGGGTGACCCTCTTTATACCAATATGTTTTATATATATTTTTCATGGTAGGCTTGATAAGAGAGTGGGAAATTTCAAAAACTTCAAAATCCTATATTTTGGTTCAAGAATGACAGTAAATGAAAAGAAAAATGGATGTCTTGATATTTTTTTACAACATGAACATTATTGCTGACAAAAATTATATGGTGACTAGCAGCTACTGATTTAATTTCTTAGCAGTGGCTAATACTGCACTATTTATTTATTTATTTATTTATTTATTTGAGTTTTGGTAACCGGGTAAGTCCACTGAGACAATTACAGTCCCTTTTTCAGGGTCAACCCGGGGTTGTAGAACAACCATGAGGTTACAGGTAAAATCATCAATGCAGTTCACTTGTTACAATGTTGGCATTGGGCAGAGAACATGTCAAGACAAGATATTGCAATAGTACAAACAATCAATTTCAGACTTTGCTTTTGCCGAATGATGCAAGCCTAGATAGGTGAGGCTATATACAGTGCAGTTACAGTACAAACTTTGTATTAAACAGTAGCAATATAACATGGGAATGGCTTGGATTAGCGATTCCATACATACAGTATTACTTTCCGTGTTATACTAGGAGGGAGCAGAAGTGGGTGAGAGGGAGGAAAGGCATGAGGTGGCAGCCTGTGGGAGGAGTAGAAATTTCTGGGCAGCACCCTTCAGTTAAAGCAAGAGGAGGTAGCCGAGTTAGATTTGAAAGCAGACAGATGTGTCTGGAATTGTGAGAGGGAGGAGCAGGAGAGAATGGAGGGTGGGAGGGAGTTCCAATCTGTTATAGCAGCATAAGAGAAGGAGCATCTGGATACAGAAAGATGTGATTTAGGTACAGTGAGCAGGGGGGGAGAAAGGCAGAGCAAAGTGAACATAGTATTTGTCTGAGGCAAATAAGTTCTCTGAGGCAAGGAGGGGTGAAGTTGTGGACTAACTTGAACATGATGCTTAGAGTGGAGTATCTCAGTTTTGCTTCATATGAGGACCACCCTAGAGAGGCGAGAACATCATAATGGTGAGAGAGGGTAGGGTCCCCCAAGACAAAGTGGCCAACCCTGTGGTAGGCCTGAGAGAGGAGGGACATGGAGGTGGAGTTAGTGTCAAGGAGGATGGGTGCAGCATAGGATAGGAAGGGGAGCAGGGATGCAGTGGCTATTTTTTGGCAGGAGGCAAGTGTGAGGTGCGGGCATATGCGATAGAGGAGTCCGAGTTTCTGGTTGAGGTTTTTGATAGTGTTTGAGACATGGGAGTTGAGTGAGAGGGCAAAGTCTAAGGTAACACCCAGATATTTGAAGGAGTGGACCTCCTCTAACGAGTCTCCCTTGATAGTGGAGATGTTGAGGGAAAGAGGACTAGGCTTATGCTCAGGTCGATGGTGGAAGACTATGCATTTTGTTTTTTTTGAGTTAAGAATAAGATGATTAGACTGTAACCAGTCTTCCAGGGAGGCAAAGTCTGATGCAAGTTCTCGATTGATTTGGTCTATAGCTGGAGAGGAGCTGTAGATGATGGCAACATCTGTATATAGATGAACTGTGGCTCCCCTGCAGAATTTGGGGAGGTCGCTGACCAATAATCAATTACACTCAATTATTTATACAGTAGTTGCAGGATATGCAGCCTAAGAAAGAAAGTGACTGTAGGAACCTTAGGCTGCAACCATGTGAGCATGATGATTAAGTGATAGATGCCCAGAATTGTATTCTGTGACCTGGGTTCAGTTCCCAGTTAGGTCACATTATTTCTTTCTCATTGTGGTTTGTGTTCCAGTTACTCATCCATAGATAATACTGCAATAACTGTAAATAGTTGTCACAAATATTTATTAGAAATTTACCTGGCATTCTGCCTCTGGATATCATGATGTAGTTTGTTTCAGCCTCTGCAAAGTTATTTCTACTCAACAGGGTTCCATGCTGAACAGATTTTAACAGTTATGCAATAGTCATTTCAGTGGTATAATCAAAATACAGTATTTCCCCTGATCATGGTGCCATCTTAAAATTTGTAGGTTTCACTTCTTACAGCTACATGCCAGTAACTATGTACAGTACAATAGAAATAGCAGTCTTTTAAAATGAGTACCATAAAAGGAAGTTATGGCTTAATAGCACAGTTCTTTGTGCATACTGTAGTTTTACAGACATACCGTAGAAAAAAAACCTCTGCTTCATACATACCAGTCTGAAGAATACCATAAGGTTATGTTTAAATTATTATACAGTGGTAAACAGTGACATGATGCTTATCCAGATATATAAAATATATCATAGGAAATCCCTATTCATTTTAATTGGTTTGCACTGATTTTTTCAGATGCCGTGTCTCCAGATAATGTAGGTGGTGCATCTTTGCAGCAGAATTTCAGTGTAGTTTTCAATAAACATCCCCTTTCAAATCTTTAAAAACTGCAGTACCTTTAAACACATTGACTGATACCAATCTATAATGCTTATTGTAACAGTGATTCCGGCATTCAAACAGGGAAATCATCAAAAAGCAATCATGGCCTGATATTAAGTAGTAGGGACACCACTAATGATAACTGCAAGAGAACTCCTGAGCAAATTCACTGGGGCATGATGTATTTATTTATTTATTTTATTTAGTTTTTGTTGACTGGTAAGTGCATTAGACAATTCCTGCCTATTTTCAGGCACGACCCAGGGAAGGGGATACTGATGAATGCCAACTGATCTTGATTCAGATTAAGCTGTTGGTGGTATTTTTAGTGAATGAGGGAAATTTGGCCAGGACACTGGGGAAATTCCCTTACTGCATTGCTGTCAGTAGGGGGACCCTTGGCCGTCAGTGTTGCGATGGCCAGTCTGCCTGGGATGTTGGAGGAGATGGATGCAGTTGGTACAGGAGAGTGGGCCTCCTCTTCTGTGCTATCAATGCAAGAGGCTGTTGAGGAAGCTTGTTCAGTGGCTGACCTGGTTGAGCTTAGTATTTTGGAGGATTCGACTTTGACTGGGATATCTCGTCCCTTGGGCAACTTTGTTCTTCCTTCTGGTGGCAATAAGGAACATTTACTGGCTGCAAAATCTCAGTTATTACAGCAAATGGACCTACTTGATCAAGAACTGGCTGCTTTTTCTGCGATTGATGTGCTTTCTGTTCCGGTTTCATCTGCTGCTGTTTCCAGTCGGTCTGCTATTGCGACTGGACTGGTGTGTCCTGCTGCTCCTCTGAAAGTGGTTGTTCCGCTGTCTACCACAGCATCTCCATCTGGTTCTAGGGCTGGCAGTTTGTCGGGTTTAGCCCCTGAGTGCCTACAGCCCCTTTCGCCTTGTCCACCTCCTGAAATTATGCCTCCTGACACCGCCACTGTAGCTTCTTTGCCATCTATGGATTCGGCACCTGGAGCTGCTCCGGGAGGTACAGTGTTCTCTTTTACCTCCAGCGTACAATGGCCTGGCTGGAATAAATTACCGGGAGTTCCCTCTACTGCTTATCCGGACGAGTCTACTGTGTTGCCACCTGCTGTTTTACCGGATGGGTTGGCATGGTCTCCTGAGCTAGCCTTGAGGAGTGCTGGTTGGGAACAGTTGGAAGGTGGTTCCTGTTCACCTGATTCACAGGATCCATCCTACATCACCCTGTTAAAGAATGCTGTTGCACCGGTGGCCACCGCACCTTCTACACCTATGAGCTCCATCTTGCCCTGGGGTAATACTTCTTCTCCTTGTGTGTTGGACTCTAATATTGTTCCTTGTACTACTGCTGGGGATATTTCTGTGACTTTTGTTACTGTTTCTCCTGTGGGTGTCCTTAGTGTTTCCTCTGGTCCACAATGTCCTGCTTCTAGCCCGTTCTTGCCAGCTCAGGCAGTTTTGGTAGATACTGATCCTGAGGTACCAGTACGCTTGGGTCCGGACCCTGCATTGTTGCATGATAATGGTACTAATTCTGGTACATCAGTGGGCTTTAAGCTCACTGATTTATTTCATAATAAGAGTGAGCCTGCCCCTAGGCGCAATGCTGTGCGCTTCTTATATAAAGGAGGGCTGGAAAAAACCCTGGATAGAATCTATGTTGCAAAAACCTTGCTTAAAGGTTCTATGCATTTTTTTTCTCTGAAATTTTTACTCTTATTAGTTTGGGGAATGCTAACTATGATGTTAGCTTTAAAAATGTATCTAGTTTGGATCGTTTCTGGACTCAGTATGCTACTTGTAAACATGCCCCTACTTGGTCTCCCTTTCATGTTCTTCCTTTGGCCAAACCTACGGTCAAGAATATCACCATTATGTTTAAAAATGAAGGGGTGAATATTGAAGATATTTTGTTCTGGCTGAAACAATGTTGTGAGGTTTTGAATAGGCCCACTCCTACTTTAGATAGCGAGCAGATTTGGGATGGTGGGTGGAGGGTTTGGGTTAAGTTATATTCTATGAATGCAGGCCCCAATCACTTGAATAGTTTATTTTACCTTGGGAAGGATAAGGGGCTAGTTTTTTATGCAGAGCAGCCTAGATCTTGCTTTAAGTGTGGCTCTCAGGCCCACTTAAGCTCTGCCTGTGATATGGTTAAATGTAGCCACTGTCTTGACTTTGGCCATAATTCTAGTTCTTGTTTGAATCTTTTCAAATGTAACTTATGTGAACACACTGGTCATGCTTATGGCAGCTGCCCTTGGGCCTCACATAATCGGGATGACTGTCCAGCTCATGAAGGTCTCATTAATCTTGCTCAGCAGCAGCAGGCTAAAAAGATTGCAGAGCATCATTTGCGGGCTGGTCTTGTGGCTTCGCCCCCTCCTCAGCCATCTACTACCCTGGGGACTGGGGATGTGGGAGCCTCTGATTTCACCCACCAGGATGTAGTTCCTATGCAAGAACAGGTAGATATTGTGGTGCCTGAGGGCCCTGTTTTATCTGCTTCTGTTTCTACAGATCTTGAAGTTATGCCTCCCCCTTCCCCACCTTTATCTCAGACTTAGCCTGATCTGGAGTCATCTGCCTTTATTACAGTACAGAAAAAAAGGACTAGAAATGGGCTGACTGTTTCTGGTCGAGGTAAGGTCCCTGGTTCTAGGCCCTGGAAGACTGGTAATAAGTTTTCTGTTTTGGCTTCTGATGTTACCGATAGGGATTCTGCAGATGAAAACACTGATACTTCCTCAATTGTTTCTAACACAGATACAGAGGGGGTGGGGATATAGATCCCATTGCCAAAAGAACTAGACAGTGTCGATGGAGTAAACCACCTTAACCTCTCCCTATGGATTCCTTGTCAGTCCTCTCTTTTAATGTTAATAGTATCAAGGGAGACAGAAAGCTTGGTGGTGTCATGCTATCTTTACAGGATATGCGTTGTGACATTACCTGTTTAGTTGATACTCGGTTAAAAACCAATAGGGAACTTCAGCAGGCCTCACGAGCTTGGTCCACGGACCTTCCTTTTGGTCCTCTGGGGTAGATAAATGTGATGGTGTGGGTATTTTGTTTTCCAATTCTGCTCTTCATGTGTCTAGGCTTGTGGAAATTTGTACCGGGAGGGCATTATTGCTTGACATATCCCTTCAGTCTGAAAGATTTCGGCTAATTGCTTTGTATGCTCCTCAGACCAAAGCACAGCGGTCTGCCCTTTTCCGTTTAGTGCAACCCTTTTTACATACTTCCAGACTGGTTATTTGGGCTGGGTACTTTAATTGTGGCCTACACCAGGCAGATAGAGGGCTTCAGACCTCTAAACTTTTTAGTGATAACATGGCCCTTAAAAATGTAATCTCCACTGCTAAGCTTCAGGATGCCTATAGGGTTCTGCATCCTAAGGGTGGGAATACTTATTTCAGGGGAGACTGTAGAACTCGAATTGACTTCATTTTTTCTTTCTCAGACTCTTACAGTTATTGACTGTCGGACTCTTGGGAGTGAGTTTTCAGACCATGCAGATCTAAGGGTTACATTTTCATGGTCTCATGTTCCCCGTTGTAGAAAGAATAGGTGGAGACTTAATGATTCCGTACTTCAAGATCCCAAAGTCCAAAAATTGTGGAGAAGGGAATGGGCAGCATGGCTGTCTGTTGCTGATCTCTATGAGGATATTATGGAGTGGTGGGATGACAGCAAGGCTAGATAGAGACAGGTTTTACAAAAGAAAGCTGCTGACGCCCATACCAGGCGCTATAAGGAGTACTTGGCGTTACATCAGCAACTGCAGACTTTGATCTCACTTTCAGTTAGTTCTACTCATGATTATAGCTCACAGATTTCGGTCCTTAGTTGTCAGATGTGGGATTTGCAGTATGACAGAGCCAAACCCTTGGGGTACGAAGCACGCTTTGGGACTAAGCAGCCCAAGGGTGGCTTAGATCCTTTTAAAGAATTCCAAGACAGGGTTGACTCTAGGGTTATTTCTCATTTGTTATCTCCCACGGGGGATCTAGTTAGCTCCCTGGACTTATTGGTTCAGGTTGTTGAGCATCATGTTTTGGGCATGTTTGGGACTGAATCTCCCTGTGCAGATGCTGAGGATTTTTTAGCCTCATTGTCTTTGCCCAACCTCACTACTGGGGAATGTGATATGTCGACTGCTGACATCACTGAGAGGAGGTGTTGCAAGCCATTGTTGGCTTGAAACTGGATTCTGCCCCAGGCTCAGATGGGCTCATGGCAGGTTTTTATTCTACCTTTCAAAAAGATTTGGTCCCTGCTTTAACTATCTTGTTAAATGAAATGTTGTCCAAAGCTACATTTTCAAAATCCATGAAGAAGGCAATTTTAGTCCTAATTCATAAAAAAGGTTTGGTTTTGAATATTAATAATTGGACACCTCTAAGTCTCCTTAATGTGGATAGTAAACTTGTTGATAAAATTTTGTTAGCCAGACTTATTCAGGCAGCTAGACTTATTAATCCTGCCCAGACTTGTGGAATCCCAGGTAGATGCCAAACTGACAATCTTATTTTATTAAGGGAATTATTTACTTTGGGAGACCAGAATCACATTAAGGGCTGGGTGCTTGGCACTGACCAGGAGAAAGCCTTTGATAGGGTTTCCCACAAGTTTTTGTTTTCTGTTTTAGCAGCTTTTGGATTCCCCTCTGAATTTATTGGATGGATTAGAGTCCTTTATTTTGATGCTGTTCTTCTTCCCAATGTCAATGGTTGGTTGTGGAATCAGGTTTTGGTTAAATGAGGGGTGCGACAGGGTTGCCTGAGCCCCCTTTTATACACTTTTTGTATTGATATTTTGGTTAGGGCTGTCCTCCATTGTCCTGGGGTCCTTGGTTTACAAGGGACACATAACCTTGCCCCTGTTAAAATATTAGCATATGCAGATGATTTGGTCCTGACTGTGGCATCCGACTCAGATGAACAAGCTCTGGCTGATGTTCTTCACCAGTATTCTTTAGTGGCGGGTTCCCAGATTAATTTTGTAAAAAGTACTGGACTTTCCTTAGGAAACCCTATTGTACCTGAGTCAAGATCCTTTGCTGGCATCTGGCTCTCGTTGGAACATATTAAGATACTTGGACTTTGGTTTGGGTCGGGTGATATACAGTTGTTAAACTGGAACAATGCATTGGGGAGGGCTGATAGGCTCTTAGCTGGATGGAGGCAGCAGCAGATAGGTAAGAAGAAATTAGTTTATTTGCTTAAGACCTTGATGGTCCCTATTTTTTGTACCTCTGTTATGTTTTTCCCCCTCCCATGAAACTATTTACTAAATTGTATATTTTTTTTTTCAGGGATTTTGGGGATCTCTGCTGAATCCTATTAAATGAGGTTTCACTTATAGACTACTTAGTGAGGGAGGGGTAGGGATGCTACATCCTGTGACTTTCTTTTATAGTATTGTTTTGTATTATAATTTTGGTTGGGCTTTCAAACCTGGTGTTAAGTGTTGGAAGCCTTTTATTTGTTCATGGCTTCTGCCTTATCTTACCCCTTGGGAACAAGGCAGAAAGGGGTAGTTAGCTAAACTCTCTGGCCTTCTGGCCTATGGTTTGGGGCTGTGAAACTGGCTATGACTTGGAGTCTTACACCTTATGATTTTTGTATACATAGCAGAAAGGCCTTGTATGAACGGATTTGGAGGCAGGGTGCTCAGGATCCTATTGTGTTTCCGTCCTGTCCTCCTGATCGTCTGGCATGGATTATGATGCAACTCATGAATCCTACGATCCCTCATTATGTGTGGGACATGGTATGGCTTAGTAATTATGGAAGACTCAGTGTTAAAGGAAATCATAAACATAAAATGTTGATTGATAGATATTGTCCTAGGGAATCCTGTCCTTCCATTCTTGAAACTCAGCCACATTTATTTCTTGAGTGTAATTTTGCATGTGAATTTTGGAATGCTATTGCTGTTACCTGGGCTAAACCTCTTTTCTCTACACTGTCATATGCTGACATTATGAAGTATCATGCTGAAACTGTATATATTGTTCTTATTTTGATGTGTGATTTTTTATGGCTAGGTGCCTGCTGGTTCTACATCAAAAGTAGATCCCTATCATGGAAATTGTACAGAATGTTGGGAATGTTGTTCATGCTGTGAAACAGGCAGATTTTTCGAAATGTTCCAGGCTGCAAGTTTGTCATTTCTGGTCTAATTGTGACTTGTGGAAATTGAACTGACTTATTGTACTATTTTTTGTTATATTTTGTTTTATGCTTTTGTATTATATTTTTGATTCTTTCCTGTATGTATTTTGTAATAAAGCCCACTTCTTCTCAATAAAATTCCCTTACTCTTTTTGATAAGTGCCATGGGATCTTTTAACATCCACCTGAACTACCACCAATCCAGGCAGATGGGACCTCGGTTTAACATCTCATCTGAAAGATGGCACCTTAGAAGTTCAGCACCCCTCTCATGCTGCACTAGAGTGTCAGTACTGGGATATTAACCCAAGTGCCAGATGTGGGAGCTGAACCCACAGCCCTCTGATCTCCCAGCCTCAGAGGCGAGTGTGCTACCTACTGAGCCACTGACACTGACAATTATCCCAGAGAATATCCCAGACCACTAATGATATATGAGTAATCACTCAGGAGTGGTAATTCCATAGGTTACGTTAGGAGGCACTTATCTTCTGGTGGGCGGTTAATCCTTGGAATAGACTAGCAGTAGAGGCAATGAATATAAAGACACCACAGGTGTTTAAGATAAGCCTGAACATATTGCTGCTTACTAAGGGAATCACTAGGTACCTAACATAGAAGAATGGCTATGGAATCCATGTAAATTGATATGTGTTTGCACTGCAATGCATACTTTTTTCATCCCCACTGGTGGGAGGGGGTGCAGGCATGATGAACCTAGACTCCCTTCCAACTTTATTTATCTATTTATTTGAATTTTGGTAACCATGTAAGCCCACTGAGACCATGCAGTCCTTTTGTCAGGGGTAACCCAGGGAAGAGTACATGAGATAAGGAATATAAAAGTATAATCTAATGCATGTGCATTCAATAAATAAACACTTATATGAAAGTGATACAAAATAAGGAGGCAGACAAGAATATATACAAAGCCATACACAATAAAATCACTGAATGAGAAGAAAGATACCAAAATTGGGATCATAATGCCTAGTACAATATATACAAAGTTCTCTACATGTGGTAAGTCACTAATATAGGAGGAACTACAAAAGTTGGGATCATAAAGCCTAGCACAATGAGAATCCAAGCTATCCCCCTCTACATAGAGTGAGAACAGTGGATTCAGAGGACGGGGGAATGGAAGGTTCAGTACACTGCAGGATCAAGCAATTAAGGCCACTTTATGTACAATAGTAATGCATGATACACCAGGACAAAATGTTCAGCAATTTGGCAAGAGTACTGCAAGACTTATGTTGAGTACTACAGGTTGGAAGGGATGAGCATGAGTGGCTCATCAAGATGAAGAGGAGGACAGAGGTAAAGAGAGTTAAGTAGAGCATAAGCAACTTTAACTTACCATGTTATTTTAAAGGGGAGTACAGATTGTTCATGATGTTAAAGCAAAAACATTTTCACAAATGTGGGAAAGAATATTATTTGAGTGAATGAGTGGTTCTAATTATAGAGTAAATGAGAAACCATTCCTCTCATTGTTAATTTACATTTTACACGAAATTAACATTTCAGTTGCACAGTCATGTGTACTCTTTAAATTTCTGATCAGTTGGAAGGAGGAAATTAAGGTAGTAAAAGACCAAACATAATAGGAGATGGGCAGCTACAGTATAAAGCTGGCAGGATCTTGTCCTTATATGTCTGGCAAGAATTCTCAGAGATACACATGACCTACTTTTTTAGGACACCCATAATCACATCCAGGTATGGAATGGGTGGAAGAGGTCTGCTGCTTAATGTTGGCACTGTGGTGAGTGCTGGGCAATGCACAATCATATTGGACCCTATGCACGAATGTGCAGATTATACAAGCCAGAAATATGTAACCCTCCCTTGAAGCTCTGAACCTGTGGACAGGTGTGCACCAGCTGGAATTCACTACCAGCAGCCACCTGTCCATGGCCCCACCCCCCGACACACAGGTGCAAGCAGGACAGCCAGAGGAGGTGTAGCAGACCCAGCCAGTCATTCAATTGGATGCCCTCCCTGGATTCACAGTGAATCACATATGCAGCAGGCACAGGTTCAGGTGCATGAATTGCACCTGCAGACACCAGGAGCCATGCAGCAATGCCTCATTGGGCACAGGTCCTCATGGAGCACCCCTGGTGCATGGGGACCACCTGTACCACCTCCATGGCCACTGGCCTTCTGACCTACAAGGGCGTGCATCAGCTGCACACCTTTGTGTAGGTCAGACAGCTGGCAGCTATGGAGGTGCACTGCTGACCTTCAGGAGCTATAATACCAATGGGAGGGTAAGTGAACAGAAGTAGGGGTGGGAGCTGTCAGTACCACGGGGGGAGCATGTACAGCTGGTGGTGGGCATGTGTGTGGAGGGAGGGCGTTTGTCACTACAGGGTCAGAGCTGGCCAGCAAGGTGGGCATGGAGTGGCAGTGTTGGTATGGACCTGGCTCTGCTTTATCCAGTCAGTCTGCCTGTCAGCTGTCTGTGCCCCCACCGGCAGCCTAGGGGGCTGGGGCATTATGTGTAATGGTTGCCTTGTTCCACCATAACCGGTGGATCATGTACAAGGGGACACAGAGTGGGTTACAGCAGCATCTCAGCTCCTGTAACCTGCTCCACATTGCTCCCCTTTGCGTAGTCTACTACATGGTTTAGTGCATACTGCATAGTGCCGGCACACCCCCAGAACACCCCAGGTGCATTGCAGTCTGCATGGCTGGGGGAACAGCCACATACCTACCTGGCACCCCTTCTTGAATGGCATGCATTTTCTGTGGGCCCGCGATCAGCAACATATGGGTGTATCGATGCCAATGCACCCAGTGTACATGGCACGTTGTGATCATGCATAGGTCCCATTATATGGGCCTGCCTGCAATCTCCACATTTTTGTCATGGATGAAAGGGTAATAGCAGAAGTTGTGCAGTTCCCAGAACATCTTTCCCTGGCAGTTTATCTCCTGTACCTAGGAGATGTAGGGATAAAAACTTTAAACATTTATTGGAAATCATGATCTCAGCAGCAAAAAATAAAAAGTATAACTAAAAATCATTGACAGTACAGCAGATTACATCTCAGGATTGTAAGGGGACAATTCTATATATATTGGAAAAAACAATACTTTAGGGTTAAATGACAGGGCTGATGTTTTTGCCTGTCGATGAGATACATGGGTGATATATGTGATGCAATATGATGCAAGCTTTATCCTTTGACTTGACTGAAGTATGTGTAGGGAAGAGGGAGTTGGAGAGTGGTGGGGATCCTTTGCCCCAGAACCTAAGCTGGTTTCCTGTTCTGCTCTCCTCTCTAACTCACCCCTGACACTTGACCAAAAGTTGCTATAAACATTACAGTATGTATACTTGTACTGTACAACACTGTACAGTTTCAAACATTCTACCTTCATATTAGCAAAGGAAAATGTAAGACTAATTACAGTTTGACTATACAGACACCATATCTTAATCTGTGTGAAACTACACAAAGAGAATCCACACAATCTATATATCGATGAGAGACATTTTTCAATAAAATTATATTTACCAAAATAATGAGCGAACCATCAAAAAACAGTATACTGTAATGACAGGATACCAACAGAAAGTACAGAGAAAAGGAATTTGAAAGTGGTGATCAGTAATGACTAGAAGCAGAATGCCCAGTGCAACTGGGTATGCATAGCAACAGGAAATGACTAACAGGTGAAGGGAGAGTATCTTGCCTTTGTACAGATCAATGGTGAAATGCAATCTGAAATACTGTGCCTGGTCTTGAGGCCCATGCCTAAGGAAAGAAATGAATAGATTAGAGACAATGCAACAAAGGGTTACAGAGAGATGTTCCATGACCAACAGGGCAAGGCATATGAAATACTGAAACAATTCAATATTTATTCATTGGAGAACTGAAAAGAGACAGGTATATGATAGAGACATTCAAATTCATGAAAAAGTTCAACAGAGTGGACAGAAGAAGTCTGTTAAATTGGGTTATACAGGATTTTGCTTAGAAGCTTCTGCCTATTTAGCATATGCACATTTTGTTTCATGTCAAGAATACAGTCTACATGTTTTGGTGTTCCCTCTCAGGGATTTTGCTCCAGACATGAGCAGAAAATCAGTTTTTCAGTTCACAACCAAACTGTAATTTTCTGTTATCAGAGATTAGCAAAAATTGTTTCAGACAATGTTCTCAGCTGAGGTGCGGCTGAGTTACTGCTAAGAGGAAGGAAGACACTTTGAGAACAGGAGCTGGATTGAATGGGGACAGAACTTTAAGAGTTGGCAGAGACAGTAAGCAGCCAATACAGAGTCAGTGCTGGAGTGGGAGGAATGACAAGAGGGAGCATTCCTTAAAGTAATATAAAACAGTTTTTAGAACTCTAGATGCCCTACTGTTGTCCTCTTACTACCTGTCTAATATTCTGATAATGTTTTGATCATTTTTTGTTAATCTATATTTGGCATTTGTAACTAGTCTGAATCTTTTTCTCCTATGCAGTTGCCAATCTTTTTTTTTCACACTGCCTGAACATTATATTACATTAGTAACACCATACCAGACCATTCAGATGAATAGTATGGAATGGTGTCACTGATATCACGGACTGGCTTACAAATATGAGAAGCAAGAGCGGTAGCTGGTGTGGAGAATAGAACTCTTAAGTACAGTACATTTGAAGTAATTCCAAAGCTAGGTTATTTCTAAAACATTTGTCAAAGCATATCGAGATACATAAGTGGCATGGCAATAAATACAGGATAAGAGGTAACTATCTAAAAATCACATTTTACATGCTAGAGGGGACTAAGAAGGACTAAGAGTACTACCATTAACACACTTATTAACACCTGTACTGGATTATCCTGGTCAATAGTAGTTGAGATAATGGTGTCTGTGTACTGAACACTGGATTTGCAATAAGAAACAGACATTTCCATATAAAATAGGTTAACTACACCCCTTCCTCCCAACTATGTTTCATTGACTTCATCTTTTTCTGGAATGGATTGGGGTCACATCACCGCTGCCCATTTTCATTGACCTGGCCAAGACCTTTGGTTATGTGTCCCACCCTCTCTTCCTAAACAAGGTGAACTCTTTTGGGTTAGCTGCTCCTGCCATGAAATGGTTCATTTCCTACCTTACAGGTAGGCTATAGACTGTACGAGTGGGATGTGTCCTTTTTCCCCCTCTCTATCCTTGCTGGGGTACCACACAGATCAATGTTGGCCTGATTCTCTTTTCTTTTTTCATTAATGACCTTACCTTCCTCTGCTTAAACTCTCACATACACATGTATGTGGATGATACTGTCATCTACACCTCTGGCCCTTCCTTCTTTGACATCTTGGCCCCTCTTCATTAAGACTTCCAAAATATGCTTAATTGGTTTCATGCTGCCTGACTCAGGATTAATGCCAAAAATAAGTCTCTGTGACTGTCAGTACCAGGTAAAAAGTGGCCATGCTTTTGTCACTGCCAGAGTTCACCACTCTGGATGGCATCCCTCCGATGAATTTCCCAGATTCAAAAACCTCAGGGTTTGGCTGGACTCAGATCTTGATTTTTGGACTCATACAGATGCTGTCAATTCCAAACTTTGCCCCAAGATTGGAGTGCTATTTTGTAACAAAAACTTCCTCTCTGTCCCTGTTTGCTGTGACTTGATAATGAAAATGGTATTTCTGGTATTCAACTACATTGACATTGTCTATGGGTTCGATTCTGCTACATTTCTTGCTTGATTTGAGAATCTTTATAATGCTTTTTGTCGATTTGCCTCTAACATTTCTTTTCACACTTTCCACTGCTATGTCAATGTCTCCCTCTCCATTTCTTCTCTACTGCTTACAGTAGGTGCCTAGCCTTTATTTCAAAATACTGGTTTGAGACTGTTCCATTCTATCTCTCTCCTCTCCTTTCCTCCACTACTCCTACCTATTACTGTCAGTGCTCCAGTTAGTCATGCTTCTTTGCCCTTCCCATCCCCACTCTACTGCTGACTAGTTGGCATTTTCCTGTCACCTTCCCTCTGTCTGGAACCAACTCTCTTCTTCTATACATCTCACCCCCTTGTTCTCTGCCCTTAAACACCTGCTCAGACCCATACCTAGTGTTGCATGCTGCTGCTGCTCAGCCTCATAGCCTCTTCTACAGTACATCCCCTTTGGCCCCACATTAGTACATCAAATGGCCTCTACTTGATTGTTTGACACTGTGTCCTATGTAGTAGTTGCTAGATTTGTTTATTTAGTCAAATTGTATGTAGTCATTGTATTATAAATTTTGTTATATTTGGTTCTGTTAATTAAATTTATGTAATTAATCTTCCCACATTTGTATTATTGATACATGTCAGTATATATTTTTTTGTCTCCCTTTGTGCGTATCTGTCTTCCTACTCCCTGGGTTGCATCTGGAAATGAGCCTTGGTTCAGAATGCATTTCCCAGTTACTACATTTTAACTAACTAAGTAACTAACTAACTAACTTAACAAGACAAAAAATATTTTCAGAGAATCCTTGTTCAGACAAGCAGGTATCTATAATACCAAGGCACAGGCTAACCAGGTTTGAATGTTTATAAATGTCATGATAAGAGCATAACATACTTATTTATTGCTGCTTATAAAGGGTGGGGTGGTTATTCATGACGGACCATGAGTCTACTCTGATCTTAAACTATATGTAGCTGGTTTTCACTGTCATTCTTTTTTTTTTTTTTTGTAAAATATTTTTATTGAGAAAAGTAGCTGTATATCATGAATATTATCACTTTACACCGATATTTGCTTGATTTCAGGATCACCGATAACTAATTGCATCATTATAAACATGTCCGCATACAAAGAAACATAGACTTTGACAGCAGATAAAGACTGCTTGGCCCACCTAGTCTGCCCATTTCCCTACCTACAGGATAAGCTGCAGATCCTAGTTAACCAACAGCCTATTTCGTCCTACCCCCCACAAGAATTACCTTATGTCTGTCCTGTGCATTCTTGAATTCTCCCACAGTTTTCACCCCACAAACTCCTCAAGAAGCCTGTTTCAAGCATCCACTACCCTCTCTGTGAAAAAATACTTCCTCACATTGCCCCTGAGATGTCTCTCTCTATCTTCAAATTGTGTCCTCTTGTTCTTGCACATCTCTTTTTCTGAAAGATGCAACCCTCTTGGACTTCATTGATTCCATTGAGGTACATAAAAGTTTCTATCATGTCCCCCCTCTCCCTCCTTTCCTCAAGGGTATACATATTAAGCTCCTATAGTCTCTCCTTGTATGGCTTCTCTTGCAGACCCTGCACCATTTTAGTTGCCCTCCCCTGGACTGCTGACATCCTGTCTATGTTCTTGCTGAGATTTGGTTACCAGAACTGGATGCCGTACTCCAGTTGGGGTCTCACCAACTGTCTGTACAGAGGGATAACAACTTCCTGTTTTCTGCTGGTGGTGCCTATCCCTATACATCCCCGTATCCCGCAGCCCTCCTTTCTGCCTCCTCAGATTTCCTTGCCAACCTTAAGGTCATCTGATATGATTACCCCAGGTCCCGTTCCAATTTTGTTGTTGTTACTACTGCCCCCCCCATTGTGTACTCTTCCTCTGGGGTTTTGTTTCCCAGGTGCATTATTTTGCACTTCTTCACAATGAATACAAGCTGCCGTACTTCTGACTATTCCTCCAGTTTTGCCAAGTCGCTTCTCATCCTTTCAATTTCAGTGTCTTTATAAGTGACATTGCAGAGGGACTGGAAGGAAAAGTATGCCTCCTTGTGTATTAACCCTGTTGCAGATCTTTGTGTCATGTACAAAAAGGCATACTTTTCCTTCCAGTCCCTCTGCAATGTCTTATAAAAGCTACTAAGACTGGACCCAGTTCTGAACCCTGCAGTACCCCACTAGTAACCCCCCACTTTCTTCAGAGTGGACTCCATTTACAATTACCTTCTGTGTCCTGTTGTCCAGCCAATGTTTTTGTTAAAAAGGGTAGTCAGTGGTGTCACTAGTTCTCCCCTTAATTCTTTTAGAATTCTGGGTTGAATCCCATCAGACCCCATTGCTTTGTCCACCTTCAGTTTTAGGAGTTTTTCAGAACCTTTTCTTCTGTGAAAGAACTGGGAGTGACCCCCCTATCCAGAGTTCTGTTAATTGGATTAGGTACGTCCCCCTGCTTCTCTTTTGTGAATACTGAGTAGAAGTATTCATTCAGTATCCCTGCTTTTTCACTATCCCTCTCTGCCCCCCCACTGTCCATTCTATTCAGCCTCACTATCCCTCCCTTTGTTTTTCTACACTCACTGATGTACCTATAAAAGGTTTTATCCCCCTTCTTAACCGAGTTGGCTAGCTTTTCCTCAGTCTGGACCTTTTCTATTCTGATTTCCCTCTCTGCTTCCTTCTGCCTTAATTTGTATAGTTCTCTGTCCTGCTCCTTCTGTGTTTCCTTATACTTCCTAAATGCTATATTTTTCTCCCTAACCTTCCCTGCCACCTCATTTGAGAACCATGGTGGCTTTTTCTTTCATTTTGATTTGTTTATTTGCTTCACACAAAGGCTTGTTGCCTCTGTGATGGCAGTTTTGATGTTTCCCCATCGTTGCTACACCCCTTCTTCTTGCCTGTTTGCTAGTGCTTTTCTAAGGCATTCTCCCATCTTGCCAAAGTTAGCCCACCTGAAGTCCAGTACCCTCACTTTTGTATGACTTGACTCTGTAGCTGAGTTTATCATGAACCACACTGTTCGGTGGTCACTTGTTCCCAGATGTCTACCCACTTCTAGATCTGAGATCCTCTCACTATCCCCTTTTGAGAATACAAGTTCTAAGATTGCTCCCTCGTGAGTGGGTTCCAAAACTAGCTATCTGAGGCATGCCCCTGTAGAGCATCGAGAATGGCCCAACCCTTGGATGTGGCTGCAGCAAAGGTGCTCCAGTTAATATCTTGCATATTCAGGTCCCCCGTCAACAGTATCTCCCCTTTCTCTACCATCCTAAGGATGCCTTCTATGTCAGATTCTCTTATTGATTATACACAACAACTCATTTTAGTAAGAGAAACAGGTAACAGTATAGAGTTAATTGGTGACAGTGGTGGAATGCAACTGTGTACTTAAGAAAGATGGAAATATAGATGCTACCCAGGGGAGCTGGGGTGAGGTATGTACAGCAACCCAAAGCATTGTACATTCCACTAGTCCAGCCACAGTTATACTGGAATTTTGCCAGCTTCAATAGCCCTCTCCAAAGGATCCTAAATTCTTTGAAAAGTACTCTTAGTACCATTAGCTGAGTGTTGAACTTTTTCAAGTGTGAGACACTGACTTAGGTTGTTTACCCATTACTGTACTGTTGAAGGGTTACATAACATCCATGTCTGAGCCAGTGTTTTATTTGCATTGACCAGTGCAATTCCCCACAGAGGATGGACAGTTTTTCTCCGATCCCTTAGTGGCTCTGCACACAATTGCAATTCCAGAGGGGTGCAGGGTAACTTGGTTGAGAGGGTTACTTCCATTATTTTGTGCATGTCTGCCCCAAATGGGGTGGTTTTCACACAGGTCAGGACCACGTGCAAAAAGTCAACCTACTCATGTTGACATTTAGGTCAAGTGTGGCAGTTGTCAGAGCTCATGACAAGAAGCCTAGGTGGGGTTAAATAGGTTCTGTACAGAAAATTGAGCTGCACTTGCTGCAGTCTGTTATTCCTGGAACATGTGTTGAGGTGCTTCACGGCCAAATTCCATACATTGTAATCTAAATTAAGACTGATGTCACCTTCCCACTTCAGTCTGATGTTCTGTGCCTGGTCTGGTTCTGCTCCCAATAGTGTGTGATAATAAATGGGTAAAGCTTTCGTCCCTGATCGGGGACTATATAAGCCCTTCTCAACAGATGTAGGCTCAACCCAACCGGATTTCACATTCATGATGTCCCCAAATCTGTGGCATATTAATTGGTAAATGAAGTAGTCCCCATGGTCATTTGAGTACTGAGCTCTAATTTCAGGGTATTCTAGGAACCTTCACCCTACAAATAACTGCAGGGCACATCCAATTCCCCTGGCATTCAAAACTCTTAATTTCTGGTGCATGTGAACTGTATAAGCACCTCTATCTTTTAAAATTATGGACAGTCTGAGTATGGTGAGTGATTTACCCCCTCCTCACTCCCCAACTTGCTATGAGCAGCATGCTAAGTTCCCACAGTGGCCATTGTGCAAGGACTACTGGTATTTGATTTAACCCTGGATCCTAGTCCTCCAGACAAGTGCACATGTCTCAGAGATCTCCCAATCTGCTCCTCTACCACCTTCATCCTGTCTGGCCTATGAGGGTTCTTTCCCCCAGGCAAGAACACCAGCTGTGCAGCCAGGTAATAGAGCTGGAAGTTGAGGAGGCCCAACCCACCTTTACTGGGTGGCATTTGTAGTAGTAAAGTAGTAAAAACCTTTATTTTTATACAGGAATTGTTGACATTATTTACATCATTAGGACAAAGTCCTATTTACAAGATGCTCCTGTTACTGCATATTCCATATAACATTAATTAAAAAGCAAACTAATATAACAACACAATCACAGAGATATTAATAACAATAAATAATAAGCACCTCTACATAGATCATTTCATTCTATACAAATTACTCATAAAAACATTAAATTAACCATAACATTCACACCTTGTGCTTAATTCCAATTTCAAATTTAATAAAAATGCCTTCGCATTTTTAAATTTGCAACTTGCTCCTATTTTTATCTCATTCCAAATTCTATCCGCTATTACCGGAAAACGCATATAACTAAATTTATTTTTTAATTTTGGAAGTGAGTAGTGACCCAAGTTTTTTTTAATATGCAAGCTATAAACAAGTGTTTTTCTTTCTAATCTATCACTCAGACTTTTAGGCTGCTTTAGATAAATAACTTTATAAATTTGCATTGCCCAAGAGATCTGTCTTTTTGCCTCCTGGGTAAGCCAACCCAGGTCTTGTAATAACAAGCAGTGATGAGTTCTGAAGTCCTTTTTTAATACGAATCTAGCCATCTTATTATAAATTTTATCAATTTTTTGCAAGAGACCTTTCGATGCCAGGCCATACACATGGTTTCCATATTCCAGAACGGGTAGAAGAAGTTGTTTTATTACCATTTCTCTTATTGTTCTATTCATACAAAATCTTGTTCTTCTGAAGGTTCCAATCTTTATTTACCTTTGAAATGGTGTCAAGAATATGTTTATCAAATTTTAGGGCATAATCAATCCAAACCCTAAGTATTTATATACTAATACTTGCTCTATTACTTCATTTTGTAATGTCTTTATAGATATGTTTTCTACTACCAGTCATACTATGCCTAGTCCTAGAGAAACCATCAGTTTTGTTTTTTACTATTAACTATCAATCCCGAGCTAGTCAGCCATGTGCAAAGTCTGGTAAAGTCTGCTTGCAACTTTTGTTCTAGTTCAACTAAAGTTCGCCATCTGAGATCATTAAGGTATCATCTGCATAAAGGTTGACACTTGAGTTTTGTATAACTTCTACCAAGTTATTAATATAAATCAAAATAATAATGGCCCTAAAATTGAGCCCTGTGGGACACCTCTCTTTACCTCAAGTCTCTTAGATAGGACCCCGTTTATACTTACTTGCTGTTTTCTATTTTCTAAGTAAGAATTAAACCAACTATAAGTTTCATTTATTAGGCCCATATCTACTAGGCATTCTCCCAATAGTTTATGGGATACCGTATCAAAAGCCTTTGATAAATCCACGAACACCACACCCACCACCAGGTCATCCTCCAGCCTAGTGGCCAGATCATCGACCATGATGGTGAGCACGGTGGACGTGGAGTGACCCCTACGGAACCCTGATTGAGATTTAGTTAACATTTGTTGAGATTTGTAACACCTATCTTTTGATTCAGGCAGCTTTGCCACTCCAGATAAAGCCATGAATCAGGGAATTAATCTGCTTTAAGTGTGTGGAGGGTACCTGAACAGGCAGAGACTGGTACAGGTTTAAGCATCTTGGAAGTATCATCATATTTAACATGTTGACTCTACCAATCAGGGTTAAGGGCAAGTTCTGCCAGTTTTTACAGTCCAGACCCAGTCTTCTTGCTAAGGGGTCATAATTCTGGGCATATAGTGTTCCAATTTTAGCTGAAATAAGGATCGCCAAATATTTTGCCTTATCAACCATCAGCCCCCCCCAAGACTTGCACCAGTCTATGTCTGTTCAACTGACCCACCAAGAGGAGTTCACTTTTTGTTCAGTTGACCTTATGGCCCGACAATGCTCCATATTCTTGTAACAGACTGTCTATCAGAGGTAGGTTCTCCCCAGGGTTCTGCATGTATAAAAGAATGTCATCAGCATACAGTGCAATTTTATGTTCTTTCCCTCCACCCCTTAACCCTCATATCCCTGTGTGTTTTTTAATGGCTGCTGACAGTGGTTCTAGTGCCAGGATGTATAGAAGTGGGGATAAGGGGCAGCCCTGCCTATTACCCCTTCCCAATGTGAACAAGGCAGACAGTACACCATTCACTAATATCTGGATGCTTGGGGCTATGTATAGTGTCCTAATCCATTTCATGATCCTTGGCCCCAACCACTGCCATTTTAGGTCTTCAAACATGTTACTCCATTTGACTCTGTTGAATGCTTTTTCTGCATCCAGCACTAATATGGTCACCCCATATTTTGTGGCAAATTTGCCCCATGAATGCAAAATATTTATGGTCCTCCTAATATTATGTTTCCCATGTCTACTGCCCACAAACCCTGTTTGATCGGTATATATAAGCACAATGAGTACAGGCTTCAGCCAGGAAGCCAGTACCTTAGCCAATATTTTATAGTCATCTGTGAGCAAAGAGATGGGTTGATATGAGGCGCAGTGTTCAGTGTCTTTCCCTGGTTTAGGAAGGATGGTGATAGTGGCGGCCTTCGTAGATGGTGGTAATAATCCATTAGTCAGTCCTTCCTGAAGTACATCAAACAGAGGGTCCACTAACTGATTCCTAAAAGCTTTGAAAAAATTGATAAGCAAGCCATCATAAGCAAGCCATCCTAGCCTGGTGCTTTCCCACCCGCTAGGGACTTAATGGCAGTAGATATCTCAGATATCTCTAGGGGTCTGTCTGCCACATCCGACATTTCAGGGGACAGGGTCTGTTGGGGGGCTTTATTAAAGAAAGCTTGCATTTGCTGTGGGGCAGGAACAACCTCTGATGTGTACAGTTTCTGGTAAAATTTGCTAAATTCCTCCCCAATTTCACTGGTTGAAGTCATGAATTCCCCATCTGCCTTTTGTATTTGTGTGATAGCTCTATCTCCTTCCCTCTTTTTTAGCTGCCAGGCAAAGAACTTCCCTCCCCTATCCGCATCAAAGTAGGCCGTGGCTCCTGATAGCAGAATTGCTCTTTCAATTCTTGCAATGTTTTATAGATTGAACTTCCATTTCAGTTTTTGCACTATTCTGTGTATAAAGGCTGTGTGAGGGTTCTCACGAGAGCCTCATCAAAGGCTTCAATTCATTGTCTGAGCCTTTCCAGATCTATTTGAGTCATTCTTTTTTTATGAGCAGAGTATGCAATTATCTGACCTCTTACACATGCTTTCATGGCCTCCCATCTGGCTGAGTGAGAGGTATCTCCCTTTTTATTATAGTTCCAGAACTCCTAAAGTGACTTAGTCATATAAACCAGGAAGTCCCCATCTTTCAGCAATAAGGGATCTAGTCACCATGCCCCCTGACAAGGTCTTTCCCCCCACCCAACTCCACTGGGACTTGTAAATATGTGTGATCCAATACCAACTTTGAGGAGTATTGAGCTGATCCCATACCACCTAAGACAGAATCACTGACCGATACCCGATCAAGTCTAGCATATGAGCCGTGGGTATGTGAGTAGAAGCTGGACTCTTTGTTAGTGGGGTTCTGGTGCCACCATACATCTACCAGGATATAGGCCCATTCTATTTCTCCTAGGGATGCTGCATTCTTTGACACTGGCATGGGGGTAGGGTTGGATCTGTCAAGGATTACATTACTGACACAATTATAGTCCCCCCATCATCCAGGGGCCTAGCAAATTAGAGCTGTCCAGCACTAGGCGCTGGAAAAAAAACCTGATCCTTCACATTGGGGGTGCAAATCGAGCCCACTGAAATGGGACTTCCACCCTCTACTGTCAAGGGGGGCCGGATGTACCTACCATCCCCATCCTTAATTACTTTGTGAATTTTAACCCTCAGACTTCTAGGTATCCAGATAGAGGTACCCCTAGCTTTTATGGACTAGCAAGCTGATATCTACTGACCTCCCATATAGTGCTCAGTTTTTAGTGCCTCTTGTGCAGACTTGTGAATCTCCTGCATGATGGTAATGTGTGCCTGAGCCCTTTACATTTCATTTATGATCTTTTTTTCTTTTCAACACTGATTTTAGTCCACTGACATTCAATGTCACCACCTTAGTTAGGCTACCCATTTTTATTTTTAATTAAGATCATTATCCTAATTTCCTTGCTCTGTGATGTTACGGAGCTCCAAAGATGTATTTTCCTCGATACCTGTGATTCCTTTCCACTAAGTGTTATTTTTCCCCAATAAAACAGAATTCCTTAACCTCCCTCCCACCATTAACATCACCCTCCCCAACATATCAACTACTTGTGCTAACAGGGCAACCAAATTAACCCCTTTTGTACCCCCAAACCCCTCCCTGGACTGGGAAACCCCCTACCCTGTCTGAAGTCCCTCTCTTGTAGATGGTGAGTCTCTGGAGTCCCCCAAGCATCTAGTTGTTGAACATATTTTTGAATCCAGTGATCTTAATATGTGGAGCTGACAGCTGACCAATCCCTTTATGGAAGGCAATAATAAAAAAGTATTAAAAACTGGCTACCTTACCTGCCATCACCTCAGGTCTTGGTAATGTTCTCCAGGGGTGGAATTCATGGCACCCTCTACCCTGTAAAAAAAGTAAGCAAACACAACGTATCCATTCTAAGGTCAGTTTACCTCCCCCCATGCTTCCCGATCTCAGTTATGAGCATATAAGATTGGCAAGATCCTGAACACAGGTAAGTAGCAAAAACATGCTATAAGGTGAAAACAGTAACATTTCATGCAGTTTTACATCCAACTGATTGATGTACAAATGTAGTCCACAAACGTGCACCTCCTGAATGCCCCTCCCCCCTGCTTCTAGAGATGCCAATCTGTGTCTGCTGCAGCCCCATCCTCCCCCAGCAGCCTCGATGGAGTAGCACATTATAAAGCATATAAATCACTCTGTGAGTCTCCCAGCGACCCATTTCCAAGTTTCATACAATCACCAACATGCTGAACATGCGAGGAGAGGTGCACTTCCCTGACGATCCTCCATGAGATGTGTCAGCTTCCACAAGACAATAACACCAACAGGTACCAACATCCCCAGATGTGGTCGGGTTGGTCCGCCTCTCACCCTGAAGCCAAATGCAAGAAGTTGTTAGGTTGTCCAGATGGGTATACTTCACAACAATACTGGCTGCCTGCAGATCAAAGTTTCCAACACCAGCAGACCAGCACATGATGTTTTCCCCCAAACCAAAGCCAAAACCACAGTACCTGAACTAGATGACTCCCCCAACATTTAATTTGACTCCCGTTGCTCCAGTTCGATGATAGGCTCACTGCTGTGTCATGACACAGCTCAATTTAGTCTACCTCGAGTTCTTTACAAGATTTTATGGCCTATACGGTCAACTGTTACAGCGCTTTCATGCCAAGAAGCCAGAGAGCAGTCTGCAGTGAAAAGATGGCTGCTATTTAGAAGGGGACATAGTCACAAGGAGGAGGCCGCCAGTAACATCAAACACTTTAGTCAGAAAATCCACTCATGTTGGGCATCAACGAAGGGTTTTTTCCTTTTGTCACTCAGTGATGCGGTGATCTCTCTCCCTCCTGTTGAGTTGCTCCAACCACCCATTTCTCCTCTTCTAGATAGTTGTGGAAGGTTTTAGATGGGGTCCCTGGATGATCAATCCTCAATTTGGCTGAATAGAAAAAAAAAGGATCACCACAGGTCATATAGTTTGGCCTTGACCACATGTTTTGAAGATCATGGCTATAGTCTTGATAGATCCCCATTCTAGAGTTGCTGCACTTGAGGGAGCCTTGTTTTTTCACTGCTGCAAGCACCACTTCTCTATCTGTATACCTCAGGTATTTGATCAAGCAATGCTTCGGACGTTCATTTGGCTTAGGCAGCGGGCCTAGTTTTGAACCCGCTCAATTTCATAATTCGCGGCCTCTGCAGCTAGATTGAGATTCTGCACCAGCCACTCTGCAGACCAACAGCTGAGAATTTCCCATCTGTGACTTCAGGTAGCCCCACTATTTATAGATTTCTGTGATGGGAATGGTTTTCTTGTTCATCCACTCTCTCTCGTAGCTCTGCAATAATTTCTTAGCGATTTGTGTGCTCCCGGTATAGTGTGTGGAGTGAATCCTCCAAGTCATTCACACATTGTAGCAGCTCACTTATGTGGGTGGAGTGAGTGGCTGTGGTCTCCATCAGGCCAGTCACCACTGATTACAGGTGACCCATTTGGGCAGTCACTGATGCAAAACCTGCCCACATTTCCTGCTGCATGGCATCTAAGGTGGACAGGATTCCTGCCAATGAGTGCTGTAGGGCAGACATACCCAACTCTTCTGCCGCGGTGTTTCTGGCCTGCAGATGCGAGGAGGGATACGGGCCTTGTGTCAGCTCTCTGCGATGTTCTGCCGACCCAAACTGAAGTTTCGATTACCTATTTTTGGGTTTTCTGGATGCCATGAACAAGTGCTGTCACTCCCTTGTCAATATCGACTTTAAGCTTAACTGGGTCACTGGAAAAGGGAACTTTTTAAGGTAGATGCTGTAGAAGCAGTACTAAAATGAGACTGTCATCATGTCTGCATTAGCCACACACCCTTTTGCTGTAATTCTTGCAGCAGGAAAGCATACTTTAAAAAAAAAATTACATTAGTCATGTAATGTTTGTAGTCTGCACTCCCCACTAGATCAATAAATATACTTACACATAGCCTGTACAGAACATACATTCTTTTCAAAGCCTATTATGGAACAACAGTTTGTTTAATCCTTCAATATCATATCACTTTACAGCCCCTTAATTTGCAAATATAGAGCATAAATACAGTGCTACCTAATTCTCTAAAGATACTGTTCAGAAAGGTTACTTACTATGCGAACTAATTGGCATTACTTTTTTGGCGTTTAATGTGCTGGGATAGATAGTACTGACAAAAAAGAATTCAAGAAAATCAATTTGGGGTGATGCATGTATTCAGCAGATTGTGATAGTACTGCAAATATATATGAGCACTGCATCTTACTCAAGCAGTGAAGCAGAGTGGAGTTGTTGCTGTCATGAGATAATCCAACTCCTGTGTCTATAGCAATATAATGCATAAAGCTGCAACCTGGAGTTGTCTTAATGCAGTTCTAAGAATGTGACGTGAGCAAGGTTGTTTTTTAAATTCAACTGTAGTTTTTGTAATTGCAAACACAGTACAAGATTAACCTTTTATACAGCATTAATTAAAGGAATATAATTACTGGCCACCATTTTTTTCCATACAAAAATCTAGTTATAATTTGCTGTTATAACTACCTCAGCCAGTTATAATGGCAAACACGCACCACTGTGCTCTAGAGCACAGTGCGAGACACAAACAACCGCAGCGTGAAAAAAACCACTGAGTGACGCACGCTCTCGCAGCTCCGGGTGTCCCCACAGACTTCGCCCCTCGATCTTGGCGGTAAGTTGCTTTTCATGAAAAAAAAAAAACTCTCCCTCTGACCCTGCAATAAAGCAAAACAAAAAAAAATAGAAACTTGGCACGCACTGCAGAGCCATCTCAGCAATCATACGCCAGCTCACCACAACTGCTGCTGGGCAGTCAGTTTCGATTTTAACATAAAAAATGCATCTAATCAAAATTTTAAATGAAAAGTCCATTTCTTTATCCCTCGAATAAATGTACTGTAACTTGGGGACTGCACAGAAACCAGACTGCTCCTTGGCTGCTGAATTTGCTTTCCGCATTTTCTTTGTTTTATTTTCTATAATTACTGAGGCAAAAAAACGCACACCAGCAATTATAAAAAATAAAATACGGAGTGGCTTGTGTAAAGCTCAATTTTACACACACCCTCGTTGTGGGATGCTCTTCAGGTAGCATCCCACAACTCGAGTGTGTGTAAAATCTCGTTACACATACCACCCCATATATTATTCTCTATGTAATAACTGGGGATGTTTTTACTCATAGGAAAAGCTGGTTATAATTTGTCATTATAACCTGTGAGTTATAATGGCAAACACATAACAACTTTTTTCAGCCCAGCTCATGCTGACTCACTCAGCTGTCACAATTGCTGTCAATTTGCAGTCACAGAAAAAGTTTGCCAAGACATCACACTGACTGAAAAACTGCTCATACAAGTAAGAAAACAAAAAAATTAAAATGGCCTGGCCTGGTGGCACTGGAGGTTGAGGTGCTGGTTGCTACAACTCGCACCATGCTGGTGACCTATGTTCAGGAATAAGCCTGTGATAATGTGGGTCAGCAGGGGTGAGAGAGGATCAAGCATCCAGAGGACTACTCTTCTATCTCAGGGGAGGTAGGGTTGTCAGGCAGCTTGTATACTTCTCTCTGGAGGTGACTGAAGAGCAGTGTGGGTCAGGAAGGCACACACTAGCATCCATACATTGGTAGGGAGGGTGGATGTGAGGAGAAAGGAAAAAAAGGAAAAAGGAGCTGGCAGGCTCCATGATGGCTGTGTCAGCACCCTTGTCAGCCACCCCCCAATGTCTGGATTTTGCTCCAGGGTAGGTGTAAAGCTGGTGCCCCTTCACCCTGGCCCTGCCATGAGTGGGACCCATGGGGAATTTAGGGGGTCTCGGGTCAGGGAATGGTGTGACTTGAGACTGAGTCCCTCTGATGGAGGAACCAGAGCTGCCTGCCAGGCTCGGGGAGCCAACAATTTAAAATAAATAAATAAATATGACCTTCACTAACCTTTCAAAGTAGTATCAGACAGTTTGGGATCTGAAACTCACAGACACATACTCTCTCTCTCTCTCTCCACACTCTCTTTTTCGTCTACAAATAAACTACTTTGAATTCGGACTTCTGCTCTTAATTACCATGTTGCCATGACAATGATGATCTGGACAAAATAAAAATAGTAGTAGTTAAAAATTAACAATTCAAAGTACAAGTTTTAAACATGCTTCCTACAATTTAGAAGTATTTTCCATTCTTTACTGCTGATTTGAGAAGCTATCATTTTCAAAGTAGGAACAAAGCTGTTGCTGTTCTCAAACTCTATAACTTAAAACAAGCTTCTTATATATATGTTAAAAAAGTTACGTATGCACATAAATACACATGTTGAAAAACTATGCCACTGTTTATTTAGCTTCTTTTTTCATGCTTTGATAAATAAAAAGCCACAAGACTTTGTTTAAAGATGCTTTTTTTTATTCATGGAAATCTGGTTGGGGAAAAAAATGCCCCACAGCAATTACATAAAACAACACATAGGGGTGAGGGAGTGCAAAACATAAATTTATTGTACACTCTTGGTGTGGGATGCTTTGGTAAACCCCTAGAGCTTCATTCTCAGGGTGTACTAAGTATCCCACACCTGGTGGTGCATTAAATTCTTGTTCACTGACCTGCACAGCTACTATAGTGTCATGCTTGTGCAACTGTTTTAGTTTGTTTTGTTTTTGGATGTTCGCACCCGCTATTCCAGAGGAATTACCACTCTGTAGGGGTATGAAAGGCAAGGAACCTTGGAAGGGGTTCCACCCCTAGAGGTGCTACTGGATGATTCCAGTGGCTAAAGATACCTTAGTAATCCCCTGAAGGAGAGAGTTCTGCTGCTGTTGGAGGAAAGGAGGAGGATGGTGGGACAAAGAAACAGTGCTTCACAAATGAGGCTGAGAGAAACTGCCTATATAGCTCAGGAAGTGGGAGTTGCTGGCTGCTTGGCCATTGAACTCTAAGCAAAGCCTTTCCAATTCACTGGCCTGCGCAGCCAGTATAGTGTAATGCTTATGCAACTGTGTTAGTTTGTTTTGTTTTTGGCCATTCACACTCTCTATTCCAGAGGAATTACCACCCTGTAGAGGTACGAAATGCAAGGAACCCTTGGAGAGGGTTCCATTCCTAGAGGTGTTGTGGGACCTTTCCAGTGGCTAAAGGTACCTTAGGAATCAGCAAAAGAAATGTAGTACAATCACATCCGAAAGAAGAAGGTGACACAAAGCTTATGAGCAAGCAATAACTGTGACGGAGGAGCAATAACTAATGTAGTAGAGAAGCATAGACAGTTTGATAACGTAATGAGATGCTCAGTTTGTTAATGTAATGAAATGCTCAGGTTAGCATAGCATGATACTAATGGTTTGCCTTGAGAATGAGGGGATCATCTAAAGAGAGAGAATAGCAGGACATCCTCCAGCTCCATCTAACAGCAGAACCTACCTAAAGAAACTAGGGGGCACTACTATGCTAACTAACAGTTATGGCCTGAGGCAAAAGAGGAGAGAAAAAAATCCCTATAAGGAAGAAATCTCTAGGGATCTAGGGCCTAGATCGCCTTCCCTCCAAGCTTGGGATAGTTTATATAGTGATGGCTCTGCAGCTGCAATTTGGAAAACCCAATTAAAGGGAGGTGGAAAATATTCCAATTTGGAGGAAGGCTCTCACTCAAACCCTCTAGCAGGAACACTGTGCAAAGTTGCGAGAAAATTCTGCAACAATGCGTGCAACCAAGGCATAGGAGGAGAGCAACTACTGCTGAGGCACTCACCTGGCCTACCCACCCTAAACTCAAACCAGGTGAACCAGAGACAGTCGTAGGAAGAATACGGTGAAGGTGCCATGTTAGGGAACCGCTAAAGTCAATGATTGACCATTATAGTGGAACATTAAAGCGAAAGGAGATTGTCGTAACCACCTTTCACCGCTAGTCTTACACTATTCTACACTAGGAGCTAGGAGCTGATGTCACATAGCAGGCAGCTAAAGCCAAGCCCGGGGTGAGGACTAGAGGTGGGCGAAGTAGCCCCAGTTCACTCTGTGAAGTGATTCATGGAATGAAGGCGAATTCGAGGACTGCTCCACAGCACGAAGCAGAGTACTTCGTGTTATAATGGGAAACACAAAGTCCATTGAAAACAATGACTTTGCATTACTCCGCCTTCCCAATCCACTACTCCACCAATTCTTAAGGCGAAGTACATTGAAAACAGTGTACTTCATCTTGTTTTTAAGCTCCAAAGGTGAATTTTGTGGTGATTCATGGGATTTCAGGTCACATGGGCTTTACATTGTTCTTCACAGCCTCAGTTTGAGGTAGTGTGTGCAGGAAGCTGTAGGACACAATCTGCTGTGAGAGCTCTCTGCAATTCAAACCTTCTAAAAGCTGTTAAAAAGCCTTTTTGAGTCTTTTTTTTTTGCTGAAACTTTAGTTCATCGATTATGGGAAACCCTCCTGTGCTCATATCATCGAGCATTTATTGTTTGTGTGTGGATTTTGAATGTTAATGTACAACATTCAGTCTGTGTACTGAGAGACAGTAGAAGTGTGCTTTGGGGAGGGGCGTATCTGTGGTGCAGGTAGATTAACTTGGAGAAAAAGACAGTGCTTTCCGTTTTGGTGATATTTTTCTTGTAATACTGTGTTAATGTACACACAGTCATATTTCCAATAATTCTTGCCATTTTTTTTGCTGATTGTTGTGGTGCAGCAGTGTATAATTTTAGTTTATTTAAAATATTTGGTTATATTACTGAAGTTTTCAATTTGCTACACATCACTTAGTGTGTGTGTGTGTGTGAGTATGTGTGTGATGCTTGTCATCAAATCAGACACCTTTTATTGTGCCAAATAATAATTTCAGCAATGTGAACCTGCTATCCACTGTAGCTGTGTGATTTATATACTTCTTTGTGGTATCTTTACTGGTACTAGTACCAGTGACTGTTACTGCAACAGTGCAGTACACTGCCCCCCCCCCCGTGGCCAGCCCCAACCGGCAAAGGTATTCTTTTCCCGATTTGAATTTCTGATGGTGAGGACTGGTTAGATGTTATGCCTTTGTGTCTGCTTCTCTTCAGTGCACAGCACAATCTATCTGTCCATGCATTTGCATCTCTTTAGGTCCCAATCTCCTTCTGTAACTTAAGTAACAGTTGTTTCTTTGTCTTCCCTTCAGAGTACTGGACAGGTGTGGTGCATAATTCTGCATGAAAATTGTACTCATCAATATGCATTTTTAAGTCAGGGAGATTGTGCTACAGCTCATCGGGGCAGTACAACGTTAGGCATTTGCGTTCCCAATAGAGTTTCATATTGTTTATCTTACACCGTCGACACTGAATCACGTTTTTCATTATCATGGTCACAAATGCAGTAACAAATCATGATTCATGATCACATCACGAATCACAATATTAATTTTTTTACTAGTTATTTGGATGTATTGTAAGCATGCTTTGTAGTATCTCTCTAGGCTTCACCACTCCACCATTGTACTCATTAATAAGTGTTTTTAAGTTAGGAAGTTTTGTGAAACAGCTCACCGAGGAAGTACAACCATATGTTTTTGCGTTCCTTCCCATACAGCATGTGAGTTAGAGTACTGTAAGTAGTGGTG
Source organism: Neoceratodus forsteri (assembly GCA_016271365.2). NCBI lineage: Eukaryota > Metazoa > Chordata > Ceratodontiformes > Ceratodontidae > Neoceratodus > Neoceratodus forsteri. The sequence goes on from CM028137.1 coordinate 456,008,471, forward strand.
GGCAAAGTGGCCCCATTTTGCTCCGTGAAGTGATTCACTGAGTAGCGAGGAATCCGCGGAGAACTCTACAATGTGAAGCGGAGTACTTCACTTCATAATGAGGAATGCGAAGTCCATTGAAACCAATGACTTTGCATTATTCCACCTTCCCCAAACCACTTCTCCACCAATTTTAAGGTGAAGTACATTGAAATCGATATAATTCACCTCACTTTGCCCTGTAATTGAGCTCCAAATGAAATTCTGCAGTGATTTATGGGATTGCAGGTCACAATGGCTCTAAATTGTTCAGCACATCCTCAGATCTAGCCTGGGTAGTGGGTGTGCAGTGGTAGCTGGAGACAGTTTGCTGTCAAAGCTCTACAATTCAGAACCTCTAAAAGCTGTTTAAAATGCCTTTTTGAATAATATCTTTTGCTCAAAATTGAGTACATCAGTTGTAGGAAACACTTCTGTGCTCCTATCATTGAGTGGTTATTGTTGTGTGTGGATTTTGAATTATAATTTAGAACAGTCAGTCTGTGTACTGTGAAGTGTGCTTTGGGTGAGGGGCTTATTTTTGGTGCAGGTAGATTAACTGGGAGAAAAAGGCAGTCTTTCTGTTTTGGTTATGTTTTCTTGTATAACTGTGTTAATGCACACTTAGTAATAGTTTCAGTAATTCTTGCCATTTGTTTGCTGATTGTTGTGGTGCAGCAGTGTACAATTTGTCTGTTTAAAACATTTGATTATATTACTAAAGGTTTTCAATTTGCAACGCATTACTTGAGTGTGCATGTGAGTGTGTGTGCGATGCATGCCATTCAATCAGACACCTTTTATTGTGTACAGAGTAATTGCAATAGTGTGAACCTGCTATCCACTGCATTTGCATGAATTTTTTATACTGCTTTGTGGTATCTTTACTAGTAGTGGATCATGACCGCCATGCACTAATCCCCCAACTGGCAACATTTATTCCTTTCCAGATTTGGATTTGTGACTTGTGAGCACTGGTTAGGTGTTGTTGTGCCTTTTTGTATGTATCCCTTGAGTGTGCAGTGCACTCTTAATCTGTCTGTGCATTTGCATGGCACCATTAATTCTGGGGGACTGCATTTCTTGTTACACTTTCATTTTACCTCATCAGCACTGGGGAATGTTCTGGACACAAGACAGTAGCATTTTGGGGATGCGCATTAATTCTGGTTACTCTGTGTGTGATCTGACCACTGCGTTCATGACTGACTGTGCATTAATTCTGGGAAACTTTGCATTTCTTGTTACACTCTCATTTCACTTAATCATCACTGTGGAGCTTTCTGGACACAAGACAGTAGCACTTTGGAGATGCACATTCATTCTGGTGACTGTGTGGGTGGGATGCTGCCAATATTGTTTTCACTCCGCCTTACTTTGCATTTAAGGTGGAATGACAATATAAAGTAATAATAACATGGCTAAGTGAGCCTTTCCTATGGGGCACTCCATGTAGCGAAGTGCCACTATGAAGTGGCCACTTCATGTTCACTTCAGCAGCAGATTTTAAATTTGCTGCATCTCTAGTGAGGACATTCCCAGCTATGGACCAGGTGAGAAGGATCCTGCCCCAAGTTGGACAGATTCAAGATGCATACTAAATGCAGAGCGAGACCATTGGCTACAGGAACCCTGCACCAGAATAGAATGGCTGGAATGCCCCTGAAATCGATTGACAGCTGAAAAGCTGGTGAATTGAATGAGCACAGCATGCTGAGATAATAATGAGCATTGAGTGCTGAGACCTTGCAAGGTTGAATGCAGAATTATGTGCAACAGAATCCCGGTGGCTGAAGCTGAGGGGATGGCAGTAGGCATGAAGCAATGGTTTGCGTATGCAAGAAGCAATGATTGCGTAAGCAAATGTGGATCTGCACGTAGGTCAGTAAACAGAGTAGTAATAAGTGGACCTGCATGTAGGTCTGCATAACATAGGGCAAAGAAACAGCACTGAATAGTGACACAAGCCAGCCAGGCATTTCAAAGCCAAATCAAGGTAACAAAGTTTGAGGATTTATGGTGGCAAAGACAGGATTTAGAAGAGAAATAATTAGCCACATTGGCCATGACCCCCCCCAAACACCTCCAAGTCCCTGCAATAGGACAAACAAGGAAGTGATGGAAGGGCCTAGAACCACATTCAGATATTAAAGCTAATTTAATTGCCTCAACAGGAGCTTTAGCTAACCTCAGAGGAGAACAGCAGTATACAAAGGGAATAATAGGATTGAAATTCATAGCAAGGTTCAGAGCTTGAAGCAGGTGTACAAACATAGAAGCAACATCTGCATTGAGTACACTGAGTTGCAAACTGCAATAAACATAAAATAAAGGAGGCACAGTACTCTGAACGCAGCTGTCACAGGCAGTGCAATGAACTGCAGCAATGAGGCAAGTAGAATGAGTTGAGCATGACTGAGCTGTATAGCCAAGGTTCAGTGTGAGCCAGAATCAGGTGAAAACAATTAAGTATGCAACATGGAAAACAGCTATGGCTGAGCTGAACACACAGATAATGTCTGCAGGAAGTGGGAGTGGCTGGCTGCTTGGCCATAGAACTCCAGGCAAAGCCTTTCCAATTATGCATTCCCCCATGTATTATTCTATGTACAGTATATTCTGTTTCATATTCCATTAGTGTTCTTACATACAAAAACACACAGCAAAAGTGCAAACAGTGCTACAAATGAATGTCCCTTAAAACTGGAGCTTTATGTAAAGTACTGAATTATTCATAAAATTCTTTTAATGACAAATGTTGAAAAAGCACCAAAACAGTAGAGATGCCTTTGCATATTCATACTAAGATCACTAAGTACTAAATTATGCACATATTCCTCTAATTCAAGCAAACAGTTTTAAGAAATATATTTTTGAAAATCCAAAACAATATGAACATAGATTTTAAAGACTGTAGCGGGTCATAGGAAAATATTCTGGTCCAAAATCCCAGTGTGAAAAATTAGAAAAAAAAAAAAAAACTATAAATGATATGTTAAGTTGCATGACCCCTTTAACATCTCTGCATATGACAATGTTATTTTAGCATTTGAAAACAGGGTAGCCCGTTAGCATGGTGACTGAATTTTGGTGACTCGATTAGGGAACCACAACAAAGGTGAGAGTGACAGGGGTGATCTTGATTTTGGATCACCCTACATTTACATCATCTTTGCTGCCCTAAATATTTTCCTCCCTTTCTGGACATGCCTGCCTCAGAGTTTGATATGCTTAGTTGAGGAGGTTGTGAGGGTTGGAGTCCCCTGCATAGGAAGGTGTGGGGAGCAAAGCCCCCATAAAAACAGGAATGTTTTCCTGAATGGCATTTTGACACTCTGGCTCCAGTGAGCTGCAATGCCTGGCACTGCAGAACAAAGTATAACCCCCAGGGGGCGCTATCCTAAGGGCTACTACCCCTACCTGCCATAACTGTAACAGGGTGAGGGGCCCAGATCCATTGGTGGGTGCCTCCACTCAGAGGTCAGATTTAGAACAGTCATGGTTGACTCATTCACAGCCCTCTGGGTTGCTGTGACCCCCTTTTCTTCCCACTAGTAGCTCACACAGTTCAATTTCAGTGTCCTTACCATATACACTTACCCCCCCAGCTCAATCCAATCAGCTCACTCCAGGGACCCCCTGAAAAGTAAGGTACTGTTACACCATATTCACTGTGCAGTATTTCACCATTAATACACAAACTAGCCAGTGTACTTTTGCAAAACAAGCAATATGATTTATTTAAGGGGAGATAACAAGGACCGGGGGAAATGAGGTTGATTAGCTTACCAATCTAATATATAAGTATCTATTCAGGGCACTGTGCACAGGCCTAACCTATAAGTTTACTGTCTATGGGTACCCAAGCCCTAAAGGCTAGTTCCTCAATGCAACTGGTTGGGACCCTGACACAAAAACAAACATGAGGTTCCCATGAAGATTTAATAGAGCCAGCAGGCTTAGTAGGTGTAGTCAGCAAAGCAGCCAGAAGATCTTGCCCTTGCTAACAACATTCGACAGGGAGCTACCCTGATTCAGTACTCATGACTCCAGAAGGAAAAAAGATCCCACACCATTCACAGGACCGAGCCTGGATTCCAAACACTTCTCCACACATTTATATGGAAAGCAACAGAGGGGTACCATAGCAGGCAGCTGCTCCTAGGGCCCAACCGAACTCACAGCTAATCAGGAGTCTCACTGCAGCTTCACTTTCCTGACAGACCAATTGCGATTCAGCAGATTCTCCAGTCCTCTACAGGGTGAGCCTGGTGGGTAGCTGCACTTTTGCACAGCCTGCTCTGACTGCTGCCCCATGGATTTAGTCTGTAACTTGCCAGTGATTCAAAACAGCCACCTCTGGCCTTACACGCGCTTTCCACATGAAAACTCAATGGCGCAGGAGTCCAGAGCTCCTTCCTCACTCACAGCCACAACGTCTTTGCCCCTTAGCAGTATGGGGCAATCCTCACATTGCAGGTGCCACCGGATCCCACTGGCTGGCTACAGATGCCAGTCACTTAATCTTGCCCTCATTGGTGCAAAAAGGCTCCATGGTCCAGACTTCACTTCCCAGAACTACTAGCTGTGTCTTCATTGGTCAGCCAGCTCCTTAGGGAGTCCTAATTCTGGTTGGTCACCAGTTACTCCATTTTAGGTGCCCCCTGCTCCTATTGGACCCTTCAGACAGTCCTGGTCCAAAATGGAGGGGCACAGCACACAAAGTCCAGCTGCAAAAAAAGCAGGTTAGACAAACTGTAATTCCACTGGTACTCTAACTATTTATGGCCAAACAGTTACATCTTTCACAGAGGTTCCCGCTGTGCTTTTTAGTGACTACCTAGAGGGGCGATTTCCCAGCAGCTTAGGCGGGATTCGAAAAAAGAAACCCCAGTCCCCCCATTCAAACCACTAAAGCCTGCCAGCAGGCAACTCTTAAAGAAACAGTACTGAAAGCTGTGAAAGCACTTTCTATGCCCCGCATCTAGCTGCCTTACACTGAACACCAATTAGGCAGGGAGTATTTAGATGAGCTCTGGGAAGGCTTTTAAGAACCCCCATTCATAGGGGGGTTACACAAGGTTCATATTGCCTGCACCCATATTAGTGTTGACAAATTGATGGTTGCACTCATAGGGGTGAACCTGAAAACAGTGACTCCAACTGACACCAATCATCAGATAGCTTTAGTCATGATGGAGCATGATACTGGGCACCACTGTAGCAGGAGGGCTGGAGGGGCATTGTAGAACTATGATGCTAGTGTAGGTAGGACCATTTTCCTGATTGCAGTACAAGTCAAATAAATATGATTCACAGCCAGGTCTGAATAATGGATGAACCAGCAGACAGGCTGGACAGTGAGCTACAACAGACAACAACCAAAGGAGTGCAGGAGAACAGAAGGTAGACTGGGCATTCCTGGAGAGGACTGTAACATTGACCCTGAATCTGGGCAGAGGACATGAGTGTAGAGTGACTGATGGGGTGTACAAGTAAAACAAGAAAAACAAAATAAGCTTCTGATGGCTGCTTGGAGCATGCACTTAAGTAATACTTGGTAGATGGCATAGTAAGAAATATCACTTTCTCATCAAACTACTAATAATAAAAAAAAAAATGCATATATGAGATATTTACCTGACTAGCAATCTATACTGCTTTAAGGAAACAGTAAACACTTTTGTTTATTCTTATCTTAGTAGACTATTGTTCATTTTGGACATTTTACTAATTGTGTAATAGTAGTGTGGAATTTCCAATATAGAACAATTTCCCCAAAGCCCAGAATGCTTTTGTAACAAAGAGGGCAACATAATACAAAAATAAATCAGATGATCAGATTACTATAAGTTACTGGTAGCTGCAATATTTAGAGACACAAAGCACATCTTCTTGACCTGGAAGGACACTACTTCTTTATTCAGCTGTGAGCTATGTGAGGAATTCTATATTGCACTTGATATCTGCAACAACTTGCACTTTTGCTCAATTCTTTGGGAGGTGAAACTAACTACCCTTGGTAATTGCTTTTTATTTACATATTTATTTAGTGTTTAACCAAGAAGGGGTTTGCAAACTCTGTTTATCTTGTGAGTAACTTCAGAAGGATTTAAATACTGCATTTGGGTAGACCCTTGGAGGTAGCTAGATTGTCTACTAGGATTTTATGATAGTTAAGCTATTTTTAAATTTATAGGTGGCTGAGGAGTTGAAAAAGGAGCTTTCAAACTCTGCTTATCTTGGAAGTAACTTCACAAGTGTTTGAATACTGCATTTTGGTTGTCCCTTGGGGGTAGCTGGATTGACTACTAGGATTTTGGGACAGAAACTATTTTTAAATAATTTACTGGTGTGTAGGAGTTTGTGATAGTTAAACTATTTTTAAATGTTACTGTGGTTAAGGAGTTGTCATAGCAAAACCTGCAGTGTGAACTGAAACACAGATAGACTCAGGGCAGCAAAATTGCTCACCTCATTGTTTTCAGACCACAAAGCGTTGGATTGGAACAGGAAAGGTTGCATCACAACCATTGTCAACAAATTGCCCTGGCTGGAGATATCCAGACTAGATCATATTACTATAAGTTACTAGTGGCGCAATATTTAGAGACACAAAGCACATCTTCTTGACCTGGAAGGACACTACTTCTTTATTCAGCTGTGAACTGTGTGAGAAATTCTATACTGCACTTGCAAATTCTATATTGCACTTTGTGCTCACAACAGAGGGAGGAGAACCTTACAATTGTCTTTGGTTTGTTGCAGATATTCTGCAGGTGGAGGCTACTTCTAGCTAAAAGGTGAAATAAGGAACTTAGAATTATCAGGAAAATACAGTCTTTCAAGCAACAGAGGGAGGTGGATCTAGCTTTACGTTTGTTACAATTCTTAAGATTTTCAGTGCAGGAAGAGTTTAAAGTACAGCTGACTTATTTTGGGGCTGACTGCTTTCAGAGCACAAACCACAAGGCTGTTTTGGGACTGGGAAGGCTTACCTGTGTCTGACTTGGATGTCTGGATTATTCTCTGTTTGATTAGCAGGGTATTTTCTCTGTCAAATTGTTGTGTAGGGCATCTTGCTGACAGGAAGGCACTCATTGCAGCGGTGGGTCGGAGCTTTTAGCTGATTGTTTTGTGAGAGCAGAGTTTAGGCTCAACCCCTTCCCACCCCTCACCCCACCCACCCTGAAATAGTTCCTTTATACCTGGGGTTCTGACATCATTTCCTCAAGAGTGCAAGGTGCATATCACTGTCATATCCTCTCTAGCACACTGCACTGACAATGTCAGCATACACATTGTATAATATATATATTTCTATATAAAAAACCAATCACATACGCAAACACACACAAAAAAAAGTAGATAAACAAGTGGGGAGTAGTGCAATGTAATGACTGTGGGGCAGCAGTCCTCCGGGAGTCTTTCTGGAGGCTGAGATGCTGCCCTATTTGAAGACAACTCTCTGCCCTGTGGGAGGAAGTTGCCTGTCTTCAGGCTGCACTGGACAGTAGTAAGGAAACCTTCCCCCAGGTCACACTGGACAATAGGATAGGAACCTCCCCCATCCAGGGAGCACTAGTGCCACCACCACTACCCAAGAGGTTGCTAAGAAAGCACAGCAGTTGGACCACAGTGGGCTCAGGGAGGGTGAGGATGGTGGAACAGAGGCACACCCAGTCAGTTGTTCCACTCCACAATCCATACACCATTCTGGGGGAGCATAGCTCCCCTATGGATGCACCCGCAGAGGAGACTAAGGAGGCTGAGGACAACTGTCACAAGGGAGGCCCACAGAAAGGTGGCAGAGGACACCACAAGGAAAGGAAGCAGCTCCTGGTGGGGGACTCAATTATTAGGGGGATAGAACTGGGGGAGCAGGGAAAACTGAAGTAAGGTGCCTGCCTGGTGCCATGGCTTGGAGGGACAGGAAGCGCATCCTCAGGATCACGAGAACAGCTGCATGGAAGTCTAAGCTGGACATCGTTGTCCACCTAGGGACAAATGACTTGGCTCATCATGAGATTAGAGCAGTGAAGAAGGACTTTGTAGAATTGGGGAGTGGCCTAAGACAAGTAGCACACACCGTATCCTTCTCTGAAGTGCTGCCTGTCAATGGCATGAGTGAGGCGAGGGTACTTTGCGCCATGCAGTTTAATGAATGGTTGAAAAAATGGTGTGGAGCACAGGGGTATGGCTTCACTGGGGACTGGGGTTCCACCTGGAGGGACACCAGCCTATACTGGCAGGATAGTCTGCATCTGTCCAGGAAGGGAACAAGTCTTTTGAGCAATCGGTTTAAATGCTTCATTGGCAAGCTTTTAAACTAGTCAAGAGGGGAGGCACTGATAAGCTGCAGGAAAATCCCAGCCTCTCCATACAAAACAGGGTACTAAATGAGAAAAAGACCGAGGTAGAAAGGTCAGTGGGGGATGCTGCAAAAGAAGGTAAAGCCATCAAAAATGGAGAGCAATGAGTACCAATGCCCATAGTCTGAGTAACAAGCTTCCTGAATTAGTGGCCTTGATGGAGGAGGAACATCTGGAATTGTGGCAGTCACATAAACATGGTACACACAAAACCATGACTGGGATGTAAACATACCAGGATACACTATCTAAAGGAGGGACAGGGAGGGTAAAAGAGGAGGAGGAGTAGCTCTTTACATAAGGGAAGGAATCAAAGCAACAGAACAAAAGGGAAAACAGGGAGGAGAAGAAGCACTTTGGGTAAATTTGGAGACCGGCAATGGCACCACAATCTGCACAGGGGTTATATACAGACCCCCTTCTCAGGGGGAGGAAATGGACAAGGAAATGATAGAAAGTATACTTAGAATGGCAGAAAAAGGGGAGATATTGCTGATGGGTGATCTGAATATGCCAGATGTTAACTGGAGTGCAGTTGCAGCAGCCACTTCAAAGGGTGGGGTTATTCTAGATGCCCTACAGGGGCCATGCCTTAGACAACTAGCATTGGAGCCCACTAGAGAGGGAGCAATCTTAGACCTGGTTCTCTCAAATGGAGATGAAGAGAGGATCACAGATGTAGAAGTGGGTAGCCATCTGGGAACTAGTGACCATCGAACAGTATAGTTCACAATAAACACAGCAATAGAGTTAAGCCATACAGAGGCAAAAGTACTGGACTTTAGGAGGGCTGACTTTGCCAAAATGGGTGAGTGCCTAAGGAATGCACTAGGAAATGGGCAGAAAGGAGGGGTGGAAGAACTGTGGGGAATAATAAAAACTGCCATCACGGAGGTTACAAGCCTTTGTGTGAAGGTTCTCAAAGGAAGTGGCAGTGAAGGTTCAAGAGAAAAAGAAAGCATTCAGGAAGTACAAGGAATCACAGAAGGAGCAGGGCAGAAAACCGTATCAGTTAAAGCAAAAGGAAGCTGGGAAGGCAGTCAGAACAGCAAAGGCCCAAACTGAGGAAAAGATAGCCAACTCAGTTAAGAAGGGGATAAAACCTTTTATAGGTACATCAGAGAGCGAAGGAAGACCAAGGGAGGGATAGTGAGGCTTAATAAAGGGAGGGAGGGTGGGCAGAGGGTGACTGTGAAAAGGCAGAGATACTAAACAAATATTTTTGCTCAGTATTTACAAAGGAAGAGGGGGAGGTACCTAAAACAAACAGTAGAAACACTCTGGATACAGAAGTTGATACCAGCCCATTTACAGAAGAAAGGGTTCTGAAAGAACTCTTAAAACTGAAGGTGGACAAAGAAATGGGGCCTGATGGGATTCATCCCAGAATTCTAAAAGAATTAAGGGTTGAACTAGTGACACCACTGACTACCCTCTTTAACAAATCATGGGAGGATGGGTGGTACCTGGGACTGGAGGAGGGCAGATGTGATTCCCTCACAAAAGTGGGAGCAAGGCAGAAGCAGGAAACTACAGACCTGTTAGTTTAACCTCAGTGGTAGGGAGAATGATGGAATCACTTCTGAAGGAAAGAATTGTTGAGTATCTAGAGGCCAGAGGGGCACAGGTCCCAAGGCAGCATGGATTCACAGTGCGAAGGTCATGCCAGACAAATCTGATAGATTTCTTTAACTGGGTGACCAAAGTAGTAGATCAGGGAGGGGCTTGGACATGGCCTACCTAGACTTTAGCAAGGCATTTGACACAGTTCCACATAAAAGATTAATATACAAGTTAGCCAGCCTGGGAGTGGGTCCCAAGATGACAGCCTGGGTAAATAATTGGCTGGAGAATAGGACAAAGAGAGTAATAGTAAATGGAGTCCCTCTGAAGAAAGGGGTTACTAACGGGTACCACAGGGTTCAGTATTAGAGCGGTCCTCTTCAATGTCTTTATGTTTACATTGCAGAGGGACTGAAGGAAAAGTACATCTCTTGCAGATGATACAAAGATCTGCAACAGAGTTGATGTACAAGGTGGGGTGGAAAGGATGAGAAGGACTTGGCAAGGTTAGAGGAATGGTCAAGTGTATGGCAGCTTAGATTCAATGCTAAGAAGTGCAAGGTAATGCATCTGGGAAACAAAAACCCAGGGGAAGAGTACAAAATGGGGGGTGAGATACTAACAACAACAAAAATGGAAAGGGACCTGGGGTAGTCATATCAGATGACCTAAAGATGGGCAAACAATGTGAGAGGGCAGCAGTGAGGGCTGGGGGGATACTGGGATGCATAGGGAGAGGCATCACCAGTAGAAAACAGGAAGTTATTATCCCTCTGTACAGACAGCTGGTGAGACCCCATCTGGAGTACTGCATGCAGTTCTGGAGACCCAATCTCCGCAAAGACATAGACAGGATGGAAGCTGTACAGAGGAGGGCAACTAAAATGGTGCAGGGTCTGCACCGAAAGACATATGAAGAGAGACTTAAGGAGTTTAATATGTATAGCCTCGATGAAAAGAGGGAGAGGGGGGACATGATAGAAACTTTCAAGTACCTCAAGTGAATCAACAAAATCCAAGAGGATAGCATCTTTCAAATAAAGAGGTGTGCAAGAACAAGGGGGCACAATTTGAAGATGGGGAGGGGGCAGCTCAGAGGTAATTTAAGGAAGTATTTTTTCACAGAGAGGGTTGTGGATGCATGGAACGGCCTTCCAGAGGAGGTTGTGGAGTCAAAAACAGTGGTGGAATTCAAGCATGCATGGGACAGTCATAAGGCAATTCTAGGGGGTTGGGGTAGGAAGAAGTAGGCTGCTGGTTAACTAGGATCTGCAGCTTATCCACTAGGTGAGGAAATGGGCAGACTGGGTGGGCCAAGCGGTCCTTATCTGTCATCAAATTCTATGTTTCTATGTAAATCACACTAAATGATTAAATACTGTAGGTGCAATAAATAACCCAAAACAGCTATTGTAATGCAAAGACTTTGCATAGTCCTCAAACTTGGAACCATCAACTAAGCAAGCCTTAGGCATGTTTCACCAAATTATTTTTTTCAAAAAGTGCTTTAAAAGAAGACAAGGGGCTAGGCAGAATGAACCTTTGTCTTGAGTGAGTTCCAAAGAACAACTACCACTGCAAAGCCAAGCCCCCCCCCCCGTAAATAACAAAAAAAAATGTGGCATCCTCAACACCTCCGGTTTTGTGGACCTCCAAATGCTAGGTGGGGCTTAGGAGGTCAGAAGAAAAAAATATATGAAACACAGTTCATTTCTGGACTCATTTGTTTTGTTAACTGAAATTTATAGTCAATGCGCCAATTAATTGGCAGCCAACCCAAGACCTGGAGTGTGGCACTAATGCCATCTGAAGCTTGATATTCAAAAGAGGAGCATAATGTTTTGTGCTGCACTTGCTCAGCACCCACAGCCTTGAGGATGCTATATTCAGTCAGACAGCACACCATTAGTATCTGACAGAATATAGAGGGGCATGTTGGCACAGTGCTAGGACAAGTACTGCTGCTCCAACATGGATTCCACCTGTACAGGAACAGCACCACCAGACATGATAGCACTGTTAGCTCTAAGCATGATATTTATTTTACATTGACACTATTTTTCCTCCTTCCTGTGGAGCGGGCTGGTAGGTCATCCGGCTGTTGGCACCTGCACACCCCAAGACTCAGGTCTGGTCAGAGACTTGCTCTTCCCACACAGGCTGGCATGCACCCAGTGTCCACCCCCAATGGGGGGACCTGGAACCAACACCTAGGGGCACAACTCTCTAGGTTCTGGGTGCATGGTGCATGGCCATCAGGCACCATGACCACCTTGCAGTTTTCCACCTGTTTAACTCCCCTGCTGGACATGCAATGATGTTAGCACACTTCTGTGCCAATGTCTGCTGTGTTCCAGCCCCTCTACTGTGTGCCACTCCTGTAGTGCCCCTGACCTCTGTCAAGTGCTGCTACAGAATGACATAATCCCCTTTACCCACCCCAGACAGAGGAGAACTGTCATGGGATGCTCCATTGTCTCCCTCCCCTACCAACCCCAACAACCCAAGTCTGTTCCAGAACCTGAGTCACCAGCATAGCACGAGGTGTGGCATCCAGCGCCTCTACCCTCAGCACCAGTGGGCCAGCTCAAGGTGTGATATATTTAAACAGCCTCATGCTAACAAACCCATTGGCCATGCAAGTCACTAAGAGGCCATTTGCATGCCAATTATTGATACATTTGCTTAGGAAACAGTGTCAAGGTTGTGAGCCTGTGACTAGCTCCACCCCTGCCCCAATTTCCCACTCCCATTAAAAGCATGTATATCAAACTGTCTAATGGCACCCTTACTTTCCGATAGCTGGCCCATAGAACTGGCAACCTAGCATCCTTTCATTGGTGTCTAACAGTCCTTCTCAACCCCAGTCACTGGACTGGAACATGTAAAAACTGATCCCAGTGTTTAGTGGTCCCTTCACTCACTGATTGTCATCCTGTAGTCCCTGGTGTCCAGTGGTACCTCCCACCCTCCAATCATCATCTCCATGCATCTCTGCATGGTACTGTAGTCCCTGGCACCAGTGGTCCCCCTTCCTCCAATTGCCATCCCCATATATGAAACTGTAGTCCCTGGTGAGCAATGTTCCCTGCAAACTCTGATCATGATCCTCATATAGGAAAACATAATCCCTGGTGTGTAGTGGTTTCCCAGTGTCTAATCACAATACCCATATAGGAAAAGGTAATCCCTGGTGCCTAGTAATCCCCCACCATCAGATCGCTGTTTCCATAGCTAGAAAGAACTCCCTGGTGTCTAGTTGCTCCCCTGCACCTCCAGCACTGGGCAAACGGTGCCACCCCTCCACCTGTTGTTGTCAGTGCCATGGCAATGATACAATGACTGGCACAGCCCTCCAGTTACCTCCTCAGCTGGCTGTCATGTGGAAAGACAGGGATCATGCATCCTATATACTGTGTAGGGAGTATGTCCTCCGTACTGTACAGGGAGTGTCCAGCCTGTGCACTGTACAGAGAGCACACTTTCCAGAACCAGTTATATTCCATAACTAAATATACAAACACATAACCCTAGTTGAGCCAATATGAAAAGAAGGCACGAAACAAGGTGTGTTTATTCTAGACTATTACAGACAAAATAGATTACATGGAGGCAGTGCAATGTATTGATGTGTGCGAAACTAATGTCGATGTTCTTCCTGACCCTGTCCAGCAATGTGTTGTGGAATTGCAGAGTTTATGGTTTCAGCACTGTATGGAGGGTTCCCATGACATGCTACTGCTCATCAACATGTGATGCAACAGATGTGGTGCAGATGGGGCAGCACCCTCACCTTTTTCATAGGTAGGATGACAGTAAAGGGAAAGTGCTGATGTTGTCATGAAAAGGCAGGAAAATAGCTAAATCATGACACCTAAGCCTAAAATATTACACTGAAGCTGTGGATCCAAATTGAAGGGTCTGTGGTTCATGACCTTTACTAAGATGGCAGACTGTGTGAGAACTAACCTTTTGGAATTGAGGAGACTGCCACCAAGTGAAAAATAAAACAACAAATTAAGAGTCAAATTTTATTTATTACTGTGTGATCCTTTACCTCATTTTAAATGCACTTTACTTAAAAATTTAAAATTCTTTTATTTCTTTTTTTGTTTTTCAGAGACAAGATCCTGTTGCTTTTAATGAGACATTTGAAATCCTAAGTCGGAATGTTCTCAATACAAGATATAGATTGCTGCCATTCCTTTACACACTGATGTATGAAGCACATGCTCATGGCAGTACTGTAGTGCGTCCCTTACTACACGAGTATGTATAACATTTCTCTACATTTCTGAGACTGGCATGAGCTGCACTTGTAGCCTAGAATCCTTGATACTGTAAGAATGTGCCTTTGCTCAATACTTCAATAACTGGCAGACACATTTTTCTAGTATAGTTTAATGCAGCCATTGGTGGTTATTTTGTGATTTGCTCAGCATAACTCATCTTAGATGTAACTTCTTATTTAATATTGGGGCCTAAAAGTTGCAAAAGTGTTTTGTGTTTTTTTTTTCTCTTAAGATGTCTCTATAAACTGATCTTTCTTGTTTTTCTGTCATCAATCTTGTCTTCACTTTGAATATAGACTGTTTCACAACTGCAGATCCTCTTAAATGTATTTAAAGATGTGCAAGCCAAACATTAATAGAGAACAACTTTTACGTGTTTTACTCTACATCTCAGAAATAGTACCTATCCCCAACAAAGAGCAAAAGTGTAAGACTTTTGATTTTTTATGCAAATTGTACAACTCCTCCAGAATGTGAGAGGAGAGAAGCACTCAAGATTATTTACATATTAGATGTGATTCCAGTTGCCTACAACAATTTTTCAACACTTGAAATGTGTTTTTACACACACTACATTTAGGAATGGTTTCAGCTGTAGTGTGGGGTATAGCACTGAATCTTTTTCCTCTACATCCATGAAGGGGAGTGTGAAGTGATCTATACAGCCTTTACCTGGGAACTCTCTCCACTAAGATACTAGCAGGAGAAAAGGGTAAACTAAAACCCGGCCCTACTTATTTCTGACCTGACCCTTTAAAGGTCATTCATCTTGCCTGTATGCATGCCTTGAATTCCCTGTGGAAGAAGGCACAAATTAGCTTTGCCTCAGATGCATTAAAAGGAAACCAGAAACCAGACAAAGCAAAAGGCTGGTCGGGGGGGGGGGTGAAAGAGAGAAAGAAATACAGCAGGGATGCTGTGAACAGGAGCGCTGAATCTATCTAAGAAGTATTATATCTTGTCTTTTTTTCTGCCAAAGTAAGCTTCTTTTCAACCCATGTTCGGTGCTAAAGTAAAGTAACTTTTTGTTTCATTCAACCTTGTTTGCCTCGTGTTTTTGTTGTTCTTTTGTTCTGAGGGTTCCCTAAATGTCTTGGCTTACTACAGCACTGTTAGAAGGAAATAAACATGGCCCGTGAACTGGTTCCAGATCCTTTTTTATGTTAATTGCACCCAGTGCAAGAAACAGATTGGGACAGCTTGCTGAGATGCAGGCTGTGGAGGCATGGCACTGTTGTGGCCAATACCCCCACAGCCTGCAAAGGTGTGTCCTGCTTCCCCCAATGTTGCTGCAAGCTGCTGGTGACAGCAGTTTGGAACATTGCCAGAGAGTTGTGAGAATTTCACAGCTGCAATCGGGGGCCACCTCATCATTGCAGCATCAGGCATCTGCTGCAATGAGGGAGTAACCCGTCATTACAGGGTGGGATAAAGAAGCCTTGATATTGTTTGTGAAAACGGCGGCCGCTTGCCACCGTGTTCACAAACAATATCCCTCCCAAACATGTTTATTTGTAGAAAGGGGCCCCAATCTCCATCGGCTTCGGAGCCCTGTTTTACTGTTGCTGATGGGGGAGCCCACTCCCTGTCGGCATTCTGTAAACCCCATCCCCGCTTTTATTACTGCCGATGGGGTGCCCAATCCCCATCAACATAATAATACCCCCCCTTTGTGTGACAACGGGGGTGCCCAATCCACCATTGGCTACTGCTGCCCCCCAAAAACAAAGCTTTTGGTTGCATGCTGGGAGCCCACCCCAGCATGCCACATGCCCCTGTAAAGGTAAAAACGGTCCCACCATGTCTTTTTATTTTTTTTTTACTCCTACAAAAAAGGAAACAGTGCCTCATAGTCTCCCAGTCCCCCACCAGCAACCCGCACCATCCATTGCGCACCCTGCCTCCCTACACCCCCCTCACCCCGTACTTACCTCCAGAGCTCAGAGCGATGATCTTCCGTGGACCGGGAACACGTCTACACTCTTGAAAGTCGACCACGAACTGAAGAAATGCTGGTAAACTGTATAATATAAAAAATAGTTTTTTTTCAACTTTAGTGCATAATTCAGGCATTTTGGAGAATTGTTTCACCAAATTTTCAACATGGGTTTTTTGGGACCCCTCCTCATGAATGCTTGAACTGTCATGGCATTAATCAGGCCCTAAAGGTGATTTTGTGATCACTGTGTGGCATCATCTTTGGGGGCCTATTAACAAAATGACAGTGCCAGTGTTCATGAGGTGGGCTCGAAGCCTATGTTGCAAATCTGGTGGAAAAACTCTCAAAATGACTGTTTCATGAGTGTGTGTACAGCGTTACGCAGAGCCAGAATCTCGGCTAATTGTTCACATCCTGGCGGAAATGTGTTTTCACACTTCTGGCGCAGAATAGCGTGGTCTCTGTGGGAAATCAGTGTTTGGTACAGATTAAGAAAATGACAGTGTGAGTAGAGGTTTTGAAATGGCTATGTTGAAAATTTGGTAATGATACTCCATAAAATGACTGTGTTACGAGCATGCATTGCACAGTTTGCACACACACTCATAACTTCACAAAATTATAGTATTTTCATTCCAGATTTCCAACATTGCCACTTTTCCCACACCTACTTATGAACAGTACAGCTGTAATTTTTCCCATCCTGGCCGAAATGTGTTTTTGGACTTCCGACGCAGAATAGAGTGATCGCTGTTGGAAATCACTGTCCGGGACACATTAAGAAAATGACAGTGATACTGTTCATGAGCAGAGGTCCTAAATGCCTATGTTGAAAATTTGGTGATGACAGCCCATCAAATAACTGCGTTACAAGTGTGCATTGCACACTTTCCATGCACCCTTGTAACTTAGCAAATTTGTAATATTGTCACGCCAAATTTTCAACAGTGGCATTTTTTCTTACCTCCTTATGAGCAGTACAGCTGTCATTTTTCACATCCTGACCGAAATGTCATTTCACAGTTCCGGTGCAGAATAACACAGTCACTGAGGGAAATCACTGTTTGGGACAGATTAAGAAAATGACAGTGGTACTGTTCATGAGCAGAGGTCCTAAAATGCCTATGTTGAAAATTTGGGGATGAAACTCCATAACATGACTGTGTTACACACGTGTGTTGAACTGTTTTCATGCAGCCTTGTAACTTCGGAATTTTGTAATATTTTTGTGCCAAATTTTCAACAGTGGCATTCAACAGTGGCATTTTCCACACCTCCTTATAAACAATACAGCTGCCATTTTTCACATCTTGGCTAAAATATGTCTTTGCACTCCTGCCAGAGAATAGCATGATCACTGTGGGAAATCACTGTTTGGGACAGATTAAGACTGAACGAGTGAGAGTGGGGAATGACAGAGCTCAACTGAGCTGTGTCGGGACTGCTGTGCATTTGTTTGTGGGCAGAAAAAGGCCCCAGCACAAGAGCCCAGTATAAAAGGGCAGTCTGCAGCACTGGGAGAAACAGAACGAGAGAGTGAGTGACAGAGGGGGAGTGAGCGAACTCACTGGAGCGCTGTCAGGACTGCTGTGGATTTCTTTTTGGGCAGAAAAAGGCATCAATACAGACAGGGGCCCAGTACAAAAGGCCAGTCTGCAGCAGTGGGAGAAACAGTATGACTGAGTGAGACAGGAGAACTGAGTGAGCTCAACAGCACTCTATCAGGACTGCTGCAGATTTCTTTGTGGGCAGAAAAAGGTGACAGTACAGGCAGGAGCCCTGTACAAAAGGGCCACTTACAGTGCAAGGACAAACAGAATGACTGTGTGACAGATGGAGACTGAGCAACCTCAATGGAGCTCTGTTAGGACAGCTACAGATTTCTTTGTGGACAAAGATGCCAATGCTGCCAGGAGCTCTGTACAGAAGCGCAGCCTGCAGCGCCAAGAGAAACAGAATGAGTGTGTGACAGAGTGGTAGTGAGCGAGCTCAATGGAGCTCTATTATGATTGCTGCGGATTTTATTTGTGGGCAGAAAATGCAGCAATGTAGGCAGGATCCCAGTACAAAAGGCCAGCTTGCAGC
The DNA here is from genome assembly GCA_016271365.2 of Neoceratodus forsteri. Classification (NCBI taxonomy): domain Eukaryota; kingdom Metazoa; phylum Chordata; order Ceratodontiformes; family Ceratodontidae; genus Neoceratodus; species Neoceratodus forsteri. The sequence continues at coordinate 456,026,740 of CM028137.1, forward strand.
GCCAGCAGAAATGGAATGAGTAAGTGAGAGAAGAGGAGTGACCGAGCTCAATGGAGCTTTGTTGAGACTGCTGCAGATATCTTTGTGGGCAGAAAAAGGTGGCAACAGAGGCAGGAGCCCAGAACAAAAGGGCAGCCTGCAGTGTCAGGAGAAACAGAATGAGTGAGTGACACAGGGGGAGTGAGTGACCTCAAAGGAGCTCTATCTGGACAGCTGTGGATTTCTTTGTGGGCAGAAAAAGGTGCCAACACAGGCAGGATCCCAGTACAAAAGGGCAGCCTGCAGTGCTGGGAGAAACACAATGAGCGAGTGAGAGATGGGGAGTGAGTGAGCTCAATGGAGCTCTATCATGGCTGCTGCGGATTTCTTTGTTGGCAGAAAAAGGTGGCAACACAGGCAGGAGCCCTGTACAAAAGGCCAGCCTGCAGCGCCGGCCAAAAAGGAATGAGTGAGTGAGAGAGGTGGAGTCAGCAGGCTCAACAGACCTGTGTCGGGACTGCTGCAGAATTCCTTGTGGGCAGAAAAAGCCACCAACAGAGGCAGGAGCACAGTACACAAGGGCAGCCTGCAGCACCAGGAGAAACAGAATGAGCGAGTGAGAGAGGAGGAGTGAGCTACCTCAATGGAGCTCTGTTGGGACAGCTGCGGATTTCTTAGTGGACAGAACAAGGTTCCAACACAGGCAGGAGCCCGGTATAAAAGAGCAGCCTGCAGCACCAGGAGAAACCGACTGAGAGGGTGACAGAGGGGCACTGAGCGAGCTCAACACACCAACGTAATCAACATTCAGCATTGACAAATGCTTGTTTTTAACTCCCACTGATCAATTATGTTAGCGGTATCAATTTTTTAAACTCCCTTCTGCTCCATCTGTCCCTCTGCTGGTATCTTACCTGAATCCCAATCCATGTCCCATTTTAAAGTCTATTTTTAAATACTGTTCATCCCACCCACTCCCATTCTCTGCTGGCTTCTTACCCTAAACCATTCCCAGAGTGCTACTTACTAAATACCTTCCTCTCACTCTCTCAGTACCGGCTCCCTCCCCGACATATGAACTTGCTAAAATAACCACTGCAAGCAGTGAATACAATTCATACAAGTATAAACACATGCTAATATTTTTTTAGCCTACTACTGCTGAAGCGCCTCAGTGAATCAAAACTGTATCAGCTGTCTTGTTCACACATAGGCACTGTTACTTGTGCAGCCATTTTGTGCCACTTGCAGTTGTTTCAGAAGATGGGTGTAAACATACCTACATCAGTATCTAAGAAAGAAAGAAAGAGAAAGAAAGAAAGAAAGAAAGAAAGAAAGAAAGAAAGAAGACTGCTAGATGGATGGACATACTGACTATCAAGCAGACAGACAGAAAGACTGGGAGGAAGTGTTCTGGTTTTCAAACAAACAAATGTGGCTTCAGTCTTTAAAGTACTGTGAACAAGTATGGATAGCATTTCTTTTTCTGATTTTCAGATGAAGGAAATCATTTTAGGAGTAGGATACTAATAACAGTTTAATTAAGCTGACATGGTTTTGTTTTAAAGGTTTGTTGAAGACAAAGAAACATGGGATATATATCGACAGTTTCTCTGGGGACCTGCATTACTCATATCACCTGCATTGGATGAGGTACTGTATGTTTTTCCTCATTTTTTAAAGCATTCACAGAAAAAGCCTCTAAAAACAATAAAGTTCATTTCCTGAGGTAATAGTGGATAGTCTTTAAAATTTGCCAGATATCAAAGGATAAATGTCAGAGAATACAAAAAAAAAAAACAAACAAACAAAAACAGTAACTATTGAGATAGTATTAAAAAAATCATTCTGTCTGACAGCTGTATGCTGAGGTGGTGAAAGGAATAATGGACCTATCTCAGTCTTTTTTTTTAAAAATATGGTCATAAAATACAGTGTATCTGTTTTTAAGTTTTCTATAAAAAATAAAGGAAATTCAATGGTAAAACCATGTTTAGACATTACTGAAGAAACACAAATCTTCAAAAGTGAGGGAACTGCAATGTTAGGGTAAAAAAGTTCCTTGAGCCTTGATGAATCTCTAGGCTTGAGTTTCTCAGAGTTTGAATGATTGTGTAACATTTATTTGGGGTTACCTTAACTTTTACATCCTCTTTCCAAGCACTGGTGTATGAGTAATGTTCTGTGTCTGGAAAGTCAGGCTGATGTTAAGGTAGTACAAAAGCTACATGATGGAGTAGTTCTAAATCTGAGAAACACAACACCAGAGATTCATCAAGGTTAAGGGCCGAGGGATTTCTTTTTTTACCTAAACATCCCACAGTATTTCCTTACTTCTGAGTCTCTGTGCTTCACAGAGTGTGCTAAATGTGGAAATCTGCCATCAGAATTCATGTGGAATTGCATTTCCATTGATTTTTGAACTCCATGAAATTCTGAAAAGAATACCATATAGACAGTGGAACAACATTCTGCAGAGAATGTCAACTACAAAATATTTTTCTGCAGAGTGCTTAAAATGAATCTGTAGTTTATGTTAAGCACAGATTACTAATCCACAAAAAACATTCCACTTTTAAAATGCATGAATGCAGTGCTGATGGAATGCAGCAGAATTAGATGAAGTGTTTTGAAATTCTATAGAGTTCCATTCCATCAGAATTTGAAATTTCTGCACAACAGTTTTTACATCCTTTGCTAAGGCCTACAGTTAATGTAGTTTCATGTAATTATTACAAAACAGCTAACAGTGATTAATGTAAGTGTACATTTCATTAACATTTTTGGGAAAAGGACATATTATGGTATGTTGCATACTGTGGATTGTGAATTCTTTAAAAATTTATACTGGCCAGCCAGTATGGCTGGCAGTTGGATTTCCGTCTGCAGCACAGTGACCAGATTCTGGAATGGACTCGGGTTGTTGGAGGGAGCCAGCTGGTGGAAGAAGGATGGAGTGTTCGGGAACAGCTCCTTCCCGGGGGAGGGTGTGGGATGCGACTGGCGCATGCTGGCTCCTGGCAGAGGCTGTGAGCATAGCAGTGATGGTCAGGCTCGGTGTCCAAGGGGAGTGACAGACGTCGGCGTATGCCTTGACATAAGGACGTCACTCAGACAGAAAACCAGAAAATGCTTCCTGGCCAGCTGGATGACGATCTCTCTGTCCTCTGATGCCACCGATCCCATGACTGACACACCTCAGTGGTACCCCAGGCCAATAAAAGTAGTGCTAGTTGCCCTTGCTGGTGCCTTCTCGCTCAGAGGAGAGGGAGGGGAATCTGTCCGATGAAAGGGATACGCCAGGTAACCTGAGGGGGGTGGACCACCATATGAGGTTGGTAGCCAGTGTGGGAGTCGGGGAAGGCAGTCACAGTCAGGAGGGGCAATGGAGACCCGAAGGAGAGGGCAGCCAGGAAGAAGGGGAGGTGCAAAAAACTAAAAAAAATTATACTATATGTGTATGCTTCATTCAACAACAACATATAGTAGCTAATTCTACTTAATGATTGGCCAATTTTATAGTAGTGTTTTTGCTAGTAATATACAGTACAGGTAACACTAAACTGTTTCTCCAGCTCACTGCTCTGGCATTGTTTTTATATGCTTACATAGAAACATAGAAACTTAGAATTTGACTGCAGATAAGGACCGCTTGGCTCACCTAGTCTGCCCATTTCCCTACCTGATGGATAAGCTGCAGATTCTAGTTAATCAACAGCTTACTTCCTCCTACCCCACCCACTAGAATTGCCTTATGCCTGTCCCTTGCATTTTTGAATTCTCCCACTGTTTCTGACTCCACAACCTCCTCATGAAGGCTGTTCCATGCATCCACAACCCTCTCTGTGAAAAAAATACTTTCTAACATTGCCTCTGAGCTATCCCCCCTCTATCTTCAAATTGTGCCCTCTTGTTCTTGGACATCTCTTCTTTTAAAAGATGATACCCTCTTGTACTTTGTTAATTCCCTTGAGATACTTGAAAGTTTCTATCATGTCCCCCCTCTCCCTCCTTTCTTCAAGGTTATATATATTAAGCTGCTTTAGTCTCTCTTCATATGCCTTCTGATGCAGACCCTGCACAATTTTGGTTGCCCTCCTCTGAACAGCCTCCACTCTGTCTATGTCTTTGTGGAGATGGGGTCTCCAGAATTGCACAGAGTACTCCAGATGGGGTCTTGCTAACTGTCTGTACAGAGGGATAACAACTTCCTGTTTTCTACTGTCGATGCCTCTCCCCCATGCATCCCAGTATCCCCCCAGCCCTCCTTACTGCCTTCTCACATTGCTTGCCCTCCTTTAGGTCATCTGATATAATTATTCCTAGGTTTCTTTCGATTTTTGTTGTTATTAACTCACCCTTCATCATGTACTCTTCCCCTGGGTTTTTGTTTCCCAGATGCATTACCTTGTACTTCTTTGCATTGAATCTGAGCTGCCACATATTTGACCATTCCTCCAACCTTGCCAAGGCCCTTTTCATCCTTTGCACCCCACCTTGTGTATCAGCCCTGTTGCAAATCTTTGTGTCATCTGCAAAGAGACATACCTTTCCTTCTGGGTGCTCTCCAATGTCACTTATAAAGACATTAAAGAAGACCAGTCCCTGTACCGAACCCTGCGGTACCCCACTAGTTACCCTCCTTTCTTCACTGTGGACTCTGTTTACTATTACTCTTTATGTCCTGTTGTCCAGCCAGTTTTTTTTTCCTAGGCTACCACCTTGGAACCCACTCCAAGGCTGGCTAACTTCTATATTAATCTTTTGTGTGAGACTGTGTCAAATACCTTGCTTAAATCTAGGTAGGCCATATCCATAGCCCCTCCCTGGTCTACTACATTGGTCACTCAGTCAAAGAAATCTATTAGGCTCATCTGACATGAGCCTCCTGCTGTGAAATCATGCTGTCTTGGGTCCTGTGCCCCCGCTGGCCTCTAGGTACTCAACAATTCTTTCCTTCAGAAGTGATTCCATCATTTTCCCTACCACTAAAGTCAAACTAAATGGTCTGTAGTTTCCTGCCTCTGCCCTGCTCCCACTTTCGTGAAGTGGAATCACATTTGCCCTCCTCCAGTCCTCAGGTACCACCCCATCCTCCCCTGATTTGTTAAAGAAAGTAGTCATTAGTGTTACTAGTTCTACCATTAGTTCTTTTAGAATTCTTGGGTGAATCCCATCAGGCCCCATTGCTTTGTCCACCCTCAGTTTCAAGAGTTCTTTCAAAACACTTTCTTCTGTGAATGGATGGGTATCAACCCCCCTATTCAGAGTTTCTCTCTTGTTTGGTTTAGGCATCTCCCTCCTCTTCCATTGTGAATACTGAGCAGAAATAGTTATTCCGTATCCCTGCTTTTTCACTGTCACCCTCTGCCCACATTCCCTCCCCTTTATTAAGTCTCTGTATCCCTCCCTTGGTCTTTCTTCACTCCCTAATGTACCTATAAAAGGTTTTATCCCCCTTCTTAACAGAGTTGACTATCTTTTCCTTAGTTTGTGCCTTTGCTATTCTGACTGCTTTCCCTGCCTCCTTCTGCTTTAACTGATAAAGTTATCTGTCCTGCTCCTTCTGTGTTTCCTTATATTTCCTGAATGCTATCCTTTTCTCCTTAACTGTCCCTGCCACCTCTTTTGAGAACCATAGTGGTTTTTCTGTCATTTTGTTTTGTTGATTTGCTTCACACAAAGGCTTGTTGCCTCTGCGATGGCTATTTTGATTATTTCCCATTGTTCCTCCACCCCTCCTTCTTGCCCATTTGCTAGTGCTTTTCTGAGGCAGTCTCTCATTTTCCCAAAGTCAGCTGTCCTAAAGTCCAATACTCTTATTTCTGTATGGCTTGACTCTATGGCTGTGTTTATTGTGAACCACACTGTTTGGTGGTCATTTTGTTCCCAGATGGCTACCCACTTCTAAATCTGAGATCCTTTTTCCTTACAATGCAGTGGCAACTCTAGATGCTTAAAATACAAACTGTTTCAACCATCCATCAGCTCAGAAGCTGGAGACAGTATAGTACAGTGGTTTAAGGCTCTGAGTTACAAACCTGGTGACCTGTTTGAATCCCATGGCCCCCACTTGCATACTGTGTGACCCTGAGCAAGTCACTTAATTTTCTTGTGCTCCTAAAGTAGGTTTCACCTGTAAACAAGCTTCATCTTAATGTGTCACTCCTTGTTAAAAAACATATATATATATATATATATATATATATATATATATATATATATATATACATATGACGTAGCTCACATGTGATGCACTTTCAGCTCCCTTATACAGTCCCAAAGTGGAGCAGTAAACTACATCCCCTAGCAACCTCAGCTGCTGGGCAACAGTACAGTGCTTGTCATTTTATATTGGAATCAATCAATTCCAATACCATTTTGTACAGTACTGTGTATATCTTTTTCCTCATGTGTTATCTTGCCTTGCACAGGTGTAAGCAACATCTTGTGGTAGCATTAGCATACTGAGAGGTGTGTCAATGTTGGCGATTGCAGGTATGCTTTAGTAGGTGCATCCCTCATTCCCAGTTAGCCATCTTGCTAGCACTGATGCAAGAATTATTTAAAGTGCCATAAACTTGAAAGAAATATGCTGCTGCAATCAGAGACAAGCTCGTCATGCAGCAGCACAGATGACATACCTCCAGTATCTGTTTTTCCTGATGAAACATTTCAGTAAACATGGTGGTGGCAGCTGCCACACAATCCCCGAACACAACAAAAATTCATGGTGCAATCCCCCTGTCAGCTTGTAACCCACCTCCGCACATTGTGTGGCACACTGGGAGCCCACCCCAATGTGTCTCCACTCACAGAATGTGACCATGACAACAGGTTCCTGCCCCCACCCCCATTGTGTGCCACAATGGGAGCCCACCCCAGTTTGGCCAACATCCCCCCCAAAAGTCATGGGGTATGCTGGGACCCCACCCCTGTGTCCCCAACATTTGTGTCATTTCACCTGTAAAGAAAGAAAATATTCCCAGAATGTCCATTTGTTTTATTTTTTAATACCTGAAAAAAAAGAAAAATGTTCCTTGTTGTGTGCAGTGCCTCCCTCCCCCAACCTGCACCCACCCCTGTGCATTCCACTTTCCCACCACCCCCCCAACCCCATACTTACCTCCAGAGGTACAGCGCTGTGATCTTCATTGAAGTGGGAACATGTCTGGACTCTTAAAGGCAAATTGCAAAATGAAGAAATGCTGGTAAACTGTATAATGTCATCAATGGAGGGATTTCAACTTACTCTAGGTGGATATCTCAGCAATTAGTTTTGAATTTTGGCTCCAGATTTTCAACATGAGGATCTTGGGACTCCACCTCATAAACCCATGCACTGCCATCTTGTTACTTGGTCCCAAAAGGTGATTTCACTGTCACTGCATGGAATCACCTTTTGCGGCCAATTAACGAAATGACAGTGGCACTGTTCATGAGGTCGGGTCCAAAAAAGCCTGTGTTACAAATTTGGTGAAACAAATTCAAAAAAATGACTGTGCTACGAGCAGGCATTTTGCAGTTTCCATGCACACCTGCAATTTCAACAATTTTTAATATTTTCACTCCAGACTTTCAACATTGCCATTTTTTCACACCTCCTTATGAATAGTACTGCTGCCATTTTTCACATCCTGCCCGAAATGTGTTTTTTCACATCTGGCGCACAGTGGTGTGGTTTTCTTGGGAAATCAACTTTCAGGACAGATTAATAAAATCACAGTGCCACTGTTCATAAGCAGAGGTCCCAAAATGCCTATGTTGAAAATCTGGTTAAAAAGTCCCTCAAATAATTGCACTACGGGTGTGCATTGCACAGTTTCTATGCATGCTCGTGACTTCACCAATTTTCCATATTTTCACTCCAGATTTTCAACATTGTCATTTTTTTATGCCTCCTCATGAACAGTGCAGCTGTCATTTTTCACATACCTCCCAGAATGTGTTTTCACACCTGTGGCACCAAATGGCACAGTTGCTGTGCAAAATCACCTTTCAACTAATAAACTGATAGTGCCACTGTTCATGAGGAGGGGTCACAAAATCCCCATGACGAAACTTTGGAGTGAAAATACCAAGAAACATCCAGGGTTTTAGGGTTTCCAACTCTAACACTCCACCCTGTAGAAACTGACAGGCATCAGGGATGTGACTTGGAATTGTCGGCTGTAATGCTTACGCCATTCCACCTCCAACCCCCACCCTGCAGCCAGTGACAGGCATCGAGGAGTGCCTTGGACTCTTTGTCCCTAAATTTCACCCAGTTCTCCTATACTGCACCCATCTCAGCATATTTCCATATGGAATGGGGTGAGCATAATACCCAAAGACCCCAAGGCACACCATGACACTTGTCAGTGTTTGCAGGGCAGGGTGAGGTGAAACGGCATGAGCATTACGGCCAACAACTCAAAAGTACACCCCAATGCCTGTCAATTTCTGCAAAGTGGGGATGGGGTTGGCATCAGTTCAATACTCCACCACCATTCCTATTATGTACCTCTCTAACTCCTGCACTACCAGTGCCAATGCCAGCAAAACAACATTCGGCATTGACAAATGCTTGTTTACTTTTTGTCCTAAATACAGCAAATGGCAGCAGTTTTCTTCAGTTGCTATATTATAGCTAAAAAGGTTTCCATTTTCATGATAGACATGTATTGCACAATTGCAGAAATGACAACATTTGCGTGGCGTGATCTCAGAGCAGATAAACAACTTCAAACTGTTAGTGAAGCCAGAAATAGTGGCATTCGGGGGGGGATAAAGGAATAAAGGGGCAGACATAACATGCAATAATGATAAATTGAATGTAAAAAACAGCAGTGAGTGGAGTCCTCAGAAGTGGGGAAAACAACATGATGATGATGATTGGTTTTCAGTCTGAATGCAGGATAGCTATCGGCTCAAACTTGGTCAGAGCTTCTTCATGGGATTGGGTAGAATGACATGTCAATCAAGTTGAACCGAATACTCAAGCAGCAGTGAAACTGGGTTCCAACTCAGTGTTCAGTTTAATCTGAAACTAAATATCAGCTAGAAGCAAACCATTAGGAAACTTTTATTAATTAATTGTGGTGAAAATTGCACACATTAAGCAACTCTTTGCAAAATGCTAAAGCAGTGAGTTGGAGGAACAGTTTAATGTGACTTGTACTGTACTTCTTATTGTTTAAAATGTTTTGGAATACAAAAGTAATTTAGTTCTTTCTGTTTCAGAATGTCAATGTGGTAAATGGTTATTTCCCTGATGCTCGCTGGTATAACTATTATGATGTGAGTACAACACGCTGCTTAAACTCTTTTGGAAGAAAAAATCTGCTTTTTCCTTGTTTTAGTTTACTGTCTCAAGTTTTCTGAGCCATAGAAAAAATTATCTAAGCATCTCAAATGAGTGTACAAATTTGGAGTTAGAGTCAATGCAACAATGGGCCACGTGGTAAAAAAAATATATATTTATTTAGTTTTAGTTTACCAGGTGGGAGTGCAGGCCAAGAAATAACTATTTTCAAGAACAACTCAGGGGAATACAAGGTCAAATACAGCATAATAAAAATGATCGTGACAGGGCAGGAGAAACAATGGAAAACAGTTACATAGATGGACGGCATATACAAGAACAAGGAATTTTTAGCATAGTGAGTGACCAGTGATAAACATGGACCATGATTAAAATTATGCAAGAAACTATTAAATACAACATGTTTTTGAAATAGTACATGTGTTTCAGTAACCATTTCAACAGAAGACACCACAATAAATTATCAACATGAAAGAATATAAGTAACATAATACAGATGTAAGTGCTTGGCACATTAAGAGCCCTAGATATTAGTGAGAGGGAAATGATACTTCAGAGTGCAGGACTGCACTTAATCATTCCCCTAGCAAGGCGACAACCCTTAGCTAGAAGAGTAAGCAGGGGAGGGCTGATAGAGCATAGCTGAGAAACATGACTAGGCTTAGCAGAGAGAAAGGGAGGAAAGCACTAGGAGAACCAAATTAAGGTGGTTTAAAGCAAGAACAAACATCAGAGAGGGTTAAGAATTTTCTGAGGTCTTTTTTGAAAGTGTCATGTGATGGAGACTGATGGATAGTAGAAGGCAAAGAGTTCTGGTACATCGGGGCAAAGTGGGAGAAGGCATTAGAGCCTTTTGAGGTTTTACATTTTGGGACAAGGAGAAGGGATTTCTCAGCTGAGCGTAGGCCTTATGGGGATGACTGGGGAAGCAGTATGTCAGCAAGCAGTACAGGAGTTTGGGACCTCATAATACTATCAACCAGAGAGCCAAGAGAGTGTAGTCTGATTGCTGAGGGTGATATCCAGCTTAGGTCGTAATAAAGTTAGCAGTGGTGCTTAAACCATAGAGATGAGGAGGTATACCAACAAATGATCTTATATACAACATCCAATCTACATAGTGTAAACTTTTGCACGGCCACATATGTCGGTATCCCATAGGTCAGGGAATGAAGTTGGGTACCCCGTGCGATGGCCAGCCTAGCTGAGGGGGTAAGAGTGTAACTAGTCTTATATGCTATGCCAAGTTTTGAATTTACAGATTTGGAAGTAGATTGCACATGGAAGCCAAAGTCAACAGACTGACCCAAAGTGATACCTAGGTATTTGAAGGGAGAAACAATACTATTTTTTTTTGTTTTGTTTTTGTTGACTGGGTAAGTGGACTAGACAAATTCTGTCTATTTTTAGGCATGACCTGAGGGTAGGGGGATACAGATGAGTGCCAACTGACCTTGAACCAGATTAAGCTGTTGGTAGTATTTTTAGTGAATCGGGGGAAATGTGGCCAGGGCACCGGGGAAAGTTCCCTACTCCATTGTTGCCAGTAGGGGGAGCTGTTAGTCTGCTGAGCACTATGGTAGACAGTGTTGGGCTACCGGTGGAGATGGATGTGCAGCAAAAGAGCAAAAGTGTTCTCAGATCCTGGGCTCAGATTTTTGAGGAGGATTTAACAGAGAAATGTAGTCAGAGTCCACTAGTGATTTGCATGGACAGAACCATGCAACAGGAGATGTGGATGTTAATTCCATCATTGTTGAACCTGATGGGGTGGAAGACATGTGTGTTCCAGGCTTGCTCGACCAGGCAGAGAGTTTGGAAACAGACACTGATGCTCGGCAGACAGTGGAGAAGAAGCTTTCAAAAAAACAGCTGAACACTGATGTGGAGGAGAGAGGAATGTGGAAAGAGAGTACAAATGATGCAGTCTACCCACACGATCGCTGGTCAAAAGAGAAATCTTTGCTAGACGCTGGCTGGGTTTGTTTAAATGGCAAATGGATTCAGAATGGCTATCTTTTTCACAGACACAATTGGTCAACAAGGGCCCCCAACAATGCAGGTCAGAATTCAAAAGTAACTGCTGATAAGGGGAATGGGGAAGACTCAAATAATGATTATGCAAATGCTGAAACTCCTAATGTGTCACTAACTGCATCCCCCCCCCCACAGAAAGAGGGCAGATGACCAGAACCTCAGTTTTTAGACTTATTTAGGCACAATATCCTTGAACAGGCACCTTGCAGAAACACTGTGCTATTGTGATATAGTAGAGGTCTGCAGCAACATCCTGACAGATCCTGTATCGCAAGGAAACTTTAAAAGACTTAGTGAACTTTAAGGCATCAGATATTTATGCACTTGTCAATGTAAGAGGTGAAGACACATCTGATGTCAGTTTCAAAATGTTTTCAGGACTTGACAAATTCTGGCAAAAACATGAAACTGTTAAAACTACAGCATTATGGTTATCATTGTTTGCGGTGCCTTTAACTAAGCCATTATTTGAAACTGTACACATCATGTTTAGGAATGAAGGGTAAATGTGGGTGATACACAATTCTGGCTAGAACAAAAATTTAATGTTTTGTGGTCTCCTGAGCCAGTGATTGATGATGAGGGAATATGGACGGGGAGTTGGAAATTTAAAGTCAAACTGCACATAACAGACAATGAAGTACAACATATTCCAAATCTGTTTTTCCTGGGAAAAGATGGGGGGGGGTGCTTTATCCTAGTCAACCAAAGGCCTGTTACAAATGTGGGAGTAGGAGACACCTTAGTACTGTGTGTGAAAAAATGAAATGTGCACTTGGTGGGGAATTTGACCCCGACAGTGGAACATGTAGAAATACATTGTGCTGCAGTCTATGTGATGAGCAAGGACATGCTTACCACCACTGCCCCAGGGCAGGGCAGAATAGGCAAGGTGGGCTAGAAAAACAGGAGTTGATAAATCAGGACCAAGAAAGATTTAGGCTGCACTTTTCTGAGCCTGCCCCACCCCAAACAGGGACTAGCACAGCAGGACCCGTCCTCTCAAAAACTGATAGTTGTACACCTGAAACAAACAAGGGCAGTCAGAGACAGATAGGGATAAGCAGGTCCCTAATCAGGCAAGGGGAAATAGAGACACTACCCCAGGAAATGCAGACATTAATGTAATGCCCCCTCCTAGTGGAGTAGACCTCCAGACATCACACCCAAGAAGAGTTACCAGGGCATCAGGTAAGAGAAACCTCAAACACTTAATATTCCCTTGCAAAATCCCTTTCAAGTGTACAAAAGCAGGAAGGAGATTCCGAGTCAAATGTTTCCTCAATTTCTGGTGCAGTATCAGAAATGGATTGTGAGGAGGAGGGAGGGGAAGATGTTGCTAGTAATAAAAAAAGAAGAACAAAGGGAAAAAGAGGAAAAAAGATGTTTAAATGCTAACTCTTGAAATATGGCCACACTAAATCTAGTTTCCTTGAACACCTGCAGTATGAAGAATTATAGCAAAAGGCTGACATGTTTACATAATTGCAGGTGTCTAAAAGCAGATTTAATTTTTCTGCAGGAAAATAGATTTTCAATTTTAGGGGAAATTTCCCTAGCTAAAAGAAACTGGTTTCATGGGCCCTCTTTTTGGTCATATGGTCCTGATCTAGCTGATGGTTTGGGAATTTTGTTTGAAATTACACAAGTACAGGTGACTAGGCTGATTGATATATTACCTGGGAGAGCTATTGTACTAGATTGCACCTACAAAGGACTAGCATTCAAATTAATCAGTTTTTATGCACCTCAGCTTAAATCAGCAAAGTTGATCTTTTTCAGGCAATACAGCCATATATATTCACAAAGAAATATATTATTAAGGGGGGAGGGGGAATGTTAATTGTAGTCTCGACATTAAAATAAAAGACCAATGCCAGAAAAAGGTTTACTGTGACACACATGCATTACAGGAAATGTTATATACCACATCATTAAAAGATGCCTATAGGACCATACATTCGGATGCAGGGTACACATATAAAAGAAATGTATACCAAACCCATATAGACTACTATTTTGTGTCAAAAAATTTAACACCAAATAAAGTTCATGCACTATTTTGTGAACTATCTGACCAGTCTGTCAGTTAGGACTCGCTCAAGTACCTCCAAAACTTTCTGCCATTATAAATAGATGGAAGTTGAATTCTTCCATCTTAGAGCAGCTGGAAGTCAAAAATAAAATACAAAATCTGCTTAATATAAGGAAAACTGCGGCATAAATGTATGAGGATTGGCAAACATGTTGGGAAGATAGACAACAAAGGAAATGCCACGACAGGGGCCAGGTCGATTCGGTGCTCACCTCGAACGAGCAGCCAGCTCGTAATGATAAAAAGAAGTCCAAATACAGGTGTCACTCGGGTCTCTCCTTGAAACAATTGTAAGCAACCAAGCCAGTAAATATTTTTGTGTCTTTATTCATGTAAGGAGTACCAACAACAACGGACTCCCTCACCCACCGCTTCGACTTAAACAAGTCTTCCTCAGGGGTGACTCATTGCATGAATAAAGACACACAAATATTTACTGGCTTGGTTGCTTACAATTGTTTCAAGGAGAGACCTGAGTGACACCTGTATTTGGACTTATGGTGTGAAGATACCAAAATAGAAATTAAACGTTTTTTAAAAACATTAGGCAGATCAAAAAGTAATGATGATTACTTAAGTTACTTAAACTACAGAAATCAATATTATAGACTTAAGTCATTGCCAAATTTCACAGATACTGAGGTACAGAAACAAATTCAACATACTAAAGAAAAAATGAAGCAATTGCAATATGATAGGGCACTATCAATGCAGGCTGAAATGCAATATGACTTAAAAAAGACTCCCTGTGCAGATCCATTCTCAGCATGCAAACACAGTGTGGACAAAAAGTTAATGGAAGAGCTACAAGATAGTCAAGGCAGTATAAAATGGTCAGATATAGAAAGGATAGGAATAGTGGAAAAGGATTTGACAACAGAACATGGCTAGGATTTCCAGATGGAGTTCAGTGGAAAGATTTATTAAATATACCACTCCCAGAATTGTCAATAGAGCAACAAGCATTAGTGAATGCCAAATGTTGTCTCGCTGGCATTGGCATTGGTAGTATCAGAGCTACAGACACATAACAGGAATAGCAGTGAAGTATTGAAGTGATGCCAACTCCACCCCCACCCTGTCGAGAGTGACAGGCATTGGGGTGTGCATTTCGGTCGTCAGCTATAACACTCATTCCATTGTTCCTCACCCTACCCTGTAGATACTGACAAGTGTTGTGGTGTGCTTTGGGGTCTTTGGGCATTATACTTACCCATTCCATAGGGAAATATGCTGAGGTGGGTGCAGTATAGGAGAATGCAGTGACCTTTATGGCCGAACAGTGTGAGACACACCACGATGCCTGTCACTAGCTGCAGAGTGGAGGTAGGATGGAATGGCGTGAACATTACAGCCAATGATCCCAAGTCACACCCCTGACACCTGTCATTCTGTACAGAGTGGGGTGCTGCAGTTGGAAACCCTAACACCATAGGCATGTGTTGGTATTTTCACTCTAAATTTTCAACATGGGCTGTTTGTGAGGCCACCTCATGAAAAGTGGCACAATCAGTTTGTTAGCTGAAAGGTGGTTTTGCACAGTGGCTATGCCATTTGGTGACACAGGGATGAAAACACATTTTGGGCAGGATGTGGAAAATGACAACTGTATTGTTCATGAGGAGGTGTAAAAAATGGCAACGTTGAAAAGCTGGAGTGAAAATATAAAAAATTGGTAAAGTCATGAGCATGCATAGAAACTGCACAACACACGTCTGTAACCCAGTTATGTTTGGGAGTTTGTTAGTCACATTTTCAACATAGGCATTTTGGAACCTCCCCTTATGAACAGTGGCACTGTGACTTTGTAAATCTGTCCCAAAAGTTGATTTCCCATAGCATCCACGCCATTGTGCGCCACATGTGTGGAAACACATTTTGGGCAGGATATGAAAAATGACAGCTGTACTGTTCATAAGGAGGTGTGAAAAATGCCAGTGTTCAAAATTTGGCATGAAAATATAGCAAATTTGCGAAGTTACAAAGGTGCATGGAAACGGCACAATGCATGCTTGTAACGCAGTCATTTTATGGACGTTCAGCATCAAACTTTCAACATATGCATTTTAGGACCTCTGCTCATGAACAGTGTAATTGTAATTTCCTCAAACTGTCCCAAAAACTGATTTTGTACAGCAAATGCACTTTTCTGCGCTGGCTGTAGGAAAAAAACATTTCAGTCAGGATATGTAAAATGATAGCTGTACTGTTCATAAGGAGGTGTGAAAAAATGCCAGTTTTGAAAATCTGGAGTAAATGTATTACAAATTCATGAAGTTACACACGTGCATGGAAACTGCACAACGCACGCTTGTAAAACAGCCATTTTTTAGATTTTTATCACCAAATTTGCAACAAAGGCTTTTTGAGAGCCCCTTCATGAACAGTGGCACTGCCATTTCATTACTCAGTCCTGAAAGGTGATTCCACACAGTGACCGCAAAATCACCTTTTAGGGGCCGATTAACACCGTGACAGTGCCAGAATTCATGGAGGGGGTCCCAAAACCCTATGTGGAAAATTTGGTGCCAAAATTCCCCAGAATGCCTGAGATATGCATCAAAGTTGAAAAAACCCCTTTTATTCCATTATACAACTTACTGGCATTTCTTCAGTTCGCGGTCGGCTTTGAAGAGTGCAGATGTGTTCCCAGTCCACTGAAGATCGTCGTGCCAGACTCCGTATGTAAGTAGGGGGTGTGGGGGTGTGTGTGGGGAGGTAGGGTGTGTAGTGGGTCGGTGCAGGTTGTGGGAGGGGGCAGGGAGACCGTGAAGGACTTTTTTTTTTTACAGGTTTACAACAAAAAAAAACATGGCAGGACTTTTTTTTTTTTGCAGGGGATTTGGCACACTGGGGTGGGCTTCCAGCATGCCACCTAAGTGTTTTTTGGGGGGGGAATCTGTAGCAGACGGGGGATTGGGTAACCCGTTGGCACATACTGAGGGGGGAACATGAGCCAAGGGGGATTGGGCATCCCCCCGGCATGCAACAAAAGCGGAGGGGACATTATGCTGACAGGAGTGGGCTCCCCCATTAGCACAATCAATGGGGATGAGGATAAACACCGATGGGTATTGGGCCCCATGTCGGCAAAGAAATACTGTTATGGGGGGCCACATGATGCTGACAGGGAGTGGGCTCCCTCGCCGACATTGTGACAGGTGGTTTGCCTGCACAGGGGGAGGCATGTTGTGTGGTCACACTGCATGAGTGCTTCGCTGTCATTGCAGTGGACTTTTTCTTTGTTCTTGTGGCCACATTAGGGATGCATGAGGTTAGCGCCTGCTGATTGATACATGTCCTGCATTTGCCCAACATTGACCGCACCTCCAAATCTGCTACTACTGCAAGATGTTGGCTGTGCAAGCTTGAGACAACATAAAAATTAGCGGTGGAAGCTCCCATTACACTAGAGGAAGTTAAGGACACAATTACGAATTTGAAACTAGGGGTATCACCTGGACCGGATGGTATTACAAATGAGTTTTATAAACATTTCACAAAAGAAATTAGCAACATCCTGTGTAATTTATATAATTAGCTTCTAAGCACAGGAATAGTTTCTTCAAAATTCTCAGCTGCCATTATTGTATTTTTGTTTAAAAAAGGAAATAAACACTTTTTATGGACTTGGAGACCAATTAGCCTTCTCAACTCGGATTATAAGATCTTAACAACAATATTATGCCACAGACTCAAATCATTAGCTAAATCAGTAATTTTTTGGCTTAAACTTGTTCAATACCTGATGGGAACATTCAACAGAATTTACTATTTTTAAGAAAAATGTGTGAATTTGGGAAGCAAAAGAAACTATTGGGTTATTTAATAACTCTAGATCAATCCAAGGCTTTTGACAAGGTCTCCCATGAATTTTTATTTCTAATATTAGAAACTTATGGGATTCCACCGAAATTCAGAGTATGGCTTAAATATATATGTGTGTGTGTGCATATATATATATATATATGTGTGTGTGTGTGTGTATATATATATATATATATATATATGAGTGTATATATATATATATATATATATATATAATGGTAGCACAGTAGTGCTACCATAGTTAGGGTTGAGGAGCCATTTACAGTACTTGTTAAACCTCAAATTTTGTACCTTAATAACTTTGCAACAGTTTGACAGATTTGCCTGAAATTTGGAATACACAATCAAGACCCACACACCTTGGGATCTGCCATGTTTCATACTGGTCAGATACACGGCTGCAGAGTTATTAAGCGTGATCTGCACGTGCTTTTACGCTTTTTCTGGGAATCCTACAGTCGCACCTACAGGTTGCACGGTTTGCGCGACCAATCCTAACTCTTCAGGAAATGTGCGGCCAGGGACCCCGATGTGCCTTTTGAAGATTTTGTGAAAAAATATTAAACAGTTCTAGAGTTATTCAAAAAACAATTTCTCATTATAAGTCAATGGGAAAAGTTAACAAAAAGTTCGACAGTGTCGCAAATGCACTTTTTACTGTCGCAAATGGCCCTTTTACTGTCACAAATCCGCCATTTTGTTTTCAGTTAGTGATCAGAAAAATGCTTGGCATTTAAAATTGGGACCCTCTAGCAACCTAATTCTTTTTGTATTCACCTAGTTGGGCCCTGAGGATGCTAGTCATGTCTTTATTTTGGGGTAAAACACCCCAGAAATATGTTTTTCAAATTTCTGGAAAAAGTACTTTTGCAAACTAGTATCTCACTCACGAAAGTGTCGCTAATTTTGCGAAAGCTTTCACAAATTGCGACAGTACTTTTCTAGGCTGTGGGAAAATGACAGCAATTCTTTGGCACCCTGCTGCAAAAGAATGGTTTGGTGCTTTGGCCTGAAATTTGGAGGAAACGCAGCCGACATCTCACAGATGTGCCTTTCAGTGTTGCATTGCAAAAAATATTACACGGCATCAAAGTTATGGCACTCCAAAATTGATGCTTTTTCCTATAGGATAATATTACGGCATCCAACACATTGCAGCAATCCTTTGGCACCCTGCTGCAA
The DNA here is from genome assembly GCA_016271365.2 of Neoceratodus forsteri. Taxonomy (NCBI): domain Eukaryota; kingdom Metazoa; phylum Chordata; order Ceratodontiformes; family Ceratodontidae; genus Neoceratodus; species Neoceratodus forsteri. The sequence continues at coordinate 456,045,165 of CM028137.1, forward strand.
TATAACAGCTCAGTCTTTTTGGCTGAAATTTGGAGAGAAGACAGCCAACGTCCCATAGATGTGCCTTTTAGTGGTTTGGTGAAAAAATATTACAGGGAGCCAAAGTTATGGCACTCCAAACTTCTCTTTTTTTCCCATAGGATAACATTACGGCGTTACGCCTTTCAGACCACGTATCTCCAGAAAGCGATTAGAGAATCGGGACTTTTGTCCGAAAAACCTTGGCCCCAAAGGGGCTAAGTACCAAACAAGCCAGAAAGTCATAAATCATATGACTTTTCTATTTTTTTCTACGTTGTACAGTTCCTGAGATATAAGCTATTTAGTATTTCAACTCCTCATTTTCTGCTCCAAGACCCATTATTATGCATACATTCTTTGTACTCATTGTCTTTCTCTATGCAGCTTTTGGGGAAAACCAGCCTGTGAGCTTACATTACTGTTACCGTTGCCCTTTCCGCTTGCGTTTCCATACCCGTTTCACTTACCGTTCATGTCTACTCCACCATGTGCGTTATCCTTTGTGTTTTCATTTGTGCTTGTGTTTCCGTTATTTTTTGCCATTTGTGCCTACAGTACTGTTTCTGTTTCTGTTTCTCTTTGCATCACCATGCCCATTCACATTTCTGTTTGCGGGCACCATGTTACTATGTGACAAGACATCACATGGCGGACCGTTCCCGTCTATGCCACTGTGTGTGTTACCCTATCTGTTCTCATTCACGCTTGAGTTACCATGTGCAGCACTGTTAGTGCTTCTGTTTGCATTGCTGTTCCTGTTACTATGTCACAAGACATCACATGTTGGGAGGGCTCCTGCCGCTACATTACATTCACTATTTCTCATTATCATTCTCAAAAAGAAGGGAAATTAGAGGCAAAAAACTCTGTTTAATGCATCAGTTAGTGTTGTTCCACAGTGACAAAAGTGAGGAAATTTGGTGTTAGGGTTGAAACCCCCCCTTGGGCCTCCCAGCCCACCCCCCAACCGGCATTGGGGTGCGCATTGGGGTGTTCAGTCCTAACTCTCACCCCATTCTCCTATACTTCTGCTGCTTTACACATGTGATGGGGTGAGAGTTAGGGACGACCCCAATGCACACCCCAATGCCAGTTGGGGGTGGCTGGGGGGTCCAAGGGTTTTCAAGCCCTAACACTGAATTTCCTCACTTTGTCACTGAGGAACAACCCCAAATGATGCATTAAACAAAAGTTTGTTGCCTCTAATAGTGTATATATATATATATATAGAGATAGAGGCAAACTTAGCCATCGATAGTTAGGTTAGTTCCATTTGTTACAGTGAGGAATGCTGTTAGTTGAAGTCCTTGACTTCTCCATTATATCAGTGGCATTGGGATCATCAGCCCTAACTCTCACCCTATGACATGTAAAGCAGCAGAAGCATAGAGAATGGGGTGAGAGTTAGGACCCACTATCCTATACGCACCCCAATGCCGGCTGGGGGTGGGCAGGGGGTCCAAGGGGGTTTTCAACCCTAACAGTGAATTTCCTCACTTTTGTCGCTATGGAACAACCCTAACTAATGCATTAAACGAGTTTTTGCCTCTAATTTCCTTCTTTGAGAATGATAACGAGAACAGTGATGGTGTAGTGACAAGGGGATGCTGGCCCTTAGCTCAAGGGCCCGCCTACATGATGTGTTGTGGCATACTAACAGGGACAGCAACGCAACAGAAATGCTAATAGTGGCGCATATGGTAACACCAGCTAACGCATGAGAACAGAAAGGGTAACGCATATGGTGGCGTGATGGGAATGGTCTGCCACGTGATGTGTTGTCACATAGTAACATGGTGCCTGCAAACAGAAATGTCAATGGGCATGGTGATGTAAAGTGAAACAGTAAGATAAACAGTACTGTAGACAGAAATGGCAAAAATAACAGAAACGCAAGCTCAAATGAAAAGCATAAAGGATAACGCGACATGGTGGCGCGAGACGCCAATGGTAAGTGAACGGGTACAGATCCGCGAAGCCGAAAGGGCAACAGTAACAGTAATGTAAGACACAGGTTGGTTTTCCCAAAACCTCCATTGAGAAAGACAGTGAGTACAAATAATGTATGCAAAATAATGAGTATCGCGCAGAAAATGAGATCTTGGAATACTAAATACATTATATCTCAGGAACCGTGAAACGAAAAAAAATTTAAAAGTCATATTATTTACAACTGTCTCTACATTTGAATCTTAGCCCCATTATGGCTAAGTAGTTTTCTGATCTAAAGTCCCAGATCTCGAACTGCTTCAGAGATATGGGCCCTGGAAAGGCGCGCACGTCCGAATGTTATCCTATGGGAAAAAAGAAAGTTCGAGCACCATAACTTTGCCTCCTGTAATGTTTTTTCACCAAACTACTGAAAGGCACATCTGTGGCTGTTGACTGTCTTCCTCCAAATTTCAGGAAAAAAGACCAAACTGTTATTTTGCAGCAGGGCTCCAAATGATTTCTGTTAAGTGTCGTGCGCTGTAATGTTATCCTATGGGAAAAACCGTCAATTTTGGAGTGCCGTAACTTTTCCGCCATGTGATATTTTTTCACCAAACTACTGAAAGGCACATCTGTGTACTGTTGGCTGTCTTCCCTCCAAATTTCAGGAAAAAAGACCAAACCGTTATTTTGCAGCAGGGTGCCAAAGGATTCCTGTAATGCTTCGGGCTCCGTAATGTTATCCTATGGGAAAAACTGTCAAATTTGAGTGCCATAACTTTGCCGCCATGTAATATTTTTTCAATGTCACTGAAAGGCACATCTGTGCCATGTCGGCTATGCTCTCCCAAATTTCAGCCCAAACTCCCAACGGGTTATTTGCAGTAGTGCCAAAGAATTGCTGTCACTTTCCCACAGACTAGAAAATTACTGTTGCAATTTAGAAAGCTTCGCAAAGTTCGACACTTTCGGTGAGCATGAAAGTAATTTAGAAAGCATTTTTCCAGAAATTTGAAAAACATATTTCTGGGGTGTTTTACCACAAAATAAAGACATGGCAAGCATCCTCAGGGCCCGAATAGCTAAATACAAAAAGAATTACGTTGCTAGAGGGTCTCAAATTTAAATGCCAACCATTTTTCTGATCACCAACTGAAAACAAAATGGTGGATTTGCGAAAGTAACAGGCCCATTTGCAAAAGTAAAAATGCATTTGCGACACTGTCGAACTTTTTGTTAACTTTTTCCCATTGACTTATAATGGGAAACTGTTTTTTGAATAACTTTTGAACCGTTTAATATTTTTTCACCAAATCTTTGAAAGGCACATCGGGGACCCCGCCTGCACATTCTCTGAAGATTTCGGGCCAGTCACTCAAACCGTACGACCTGTACACGCAACCATAGAATTCCAGAAAAGCGTGAACACGTGCACAGATCACGCTTAATAACTCTGCAACTGTATATCTGATCAGTACAAAACTTGGCAGATCCCAAGGCCTATGGGTCTTGATCACACATTCCAGATTTCAGGAAAATCCATCAAACGGTTGCAAAGTTATTAAGGTGCAAAATTTTGGGTTTAACATGGAAATGGCTCCTCAACCCTAACCATGGTAGCACTACCCTGCTACCATAATATATATATATATATATATATATATATATATATATATATGCAATAAGCTTCCCAACAGTAAATGGTTAAGTTGACAAAGGATTGCCTTTTTCAAGAGGGGTAAGGCAGGGTTTCCCACTCAGTCCTGTATTATATACTTTCTTTTTAGATCCCATAATTAGGAAACTAGTCCAAAATGTTGACATATGAGGGCTTATGCCAGCATCACACATAGCACCTCACAAAATTGCAGTATGCACAGATGACATGTTTAACTGTTAAGAATGAAGAATCAGCATTGAGAACACTACAATTATTGGACCAGTACACAAGAGTAGCTGGAGCTGTGATTAATTGTGAAAAAAAGCTCTGGGGTACATTTGGGGGAGGTCCATTCCCTACTAGTATAGGGTCCACACAGATTACAGACACAACAATCAAAATTCTAGGGTGTCAGTTTGAAAATGGGGATCTAGCCCACATTAACTGTGAAAATAAGTTGGTTTTAAGTGAAAGTAAAGGGCAGCAATGGAAATCATGGTCCATCTCAAAACAGAAAAGGATTCTGATAATAAAAATGTTCTTACAAATTTTTTACGTATTAGTGCAATATGCCCCATATCTTTAACTTTGGAAACTAGGTTGTACAGCTGTTTTTTTTTCAGATGGTGTGGGGAAGCTGACTGAACTCTATCAAAAGGGATTTTACCTACCTTAAATAGAAACAAGTGGTTTAGCTATGATACACCACCTTGTGTTTTACCTTACTTTTTTCTGAAAGCAAATCTAGGGACAGTAAGCAATGGGCATCCCTGAGAAGAATGGACTAGAGAACTATATCTTCCTTTTAAGGAAAATGGGGAGAAGAAGTTCAGAAAATATTTGCTTCTTTAGGCATTCCAGAGTTTGGAAAAACCAGCAAAAAAAATAAGAATGTTGGATATTAAGGAAATAAATATTCAAAATTACCACAGAAAGAATTTTTATAATTACACAATGACTAAAACTTTTGCAGTACATGCAGACTTCCCAGGGTGTGTGCCATCAGTATGGCTCTTAAAGGTTTAAATGATAAAATGATACCCCCCATGATGTGGCATGTACAATGATTCTGTTGCCTTTGAAAACTGGGGGTTAAAGGGAACCTTAAACACAAACCTAGATCCAAAAGACAGTGCATAAGGCCTGAATGTCTATGGGAGGAAGAATGTCACATTTTTTTTCTTAGAGTACTCAAATACCAGCAATTGTTGGGGTGTTTTAAGCAAGAGGTGATAATGGAGGCCAGTACAAAGGGTTTCCTATGGGACATTAATTTTAGGAGACTATACCAGTTATGGTTCCAGGTGTCACCCAAGTACACTTAACCTAGTCTTTGCTTGTATAAAATATTTTTTATGGCAAGCCAGATGTAAGTTTTCACTGCAGCATAAAGAAATCCCTATGCTGGCTCTAATTAAGCAAATCGAGAATGCTGTGATGAGACAGAAAGAAAAAGAACACTCAAGCATGGAGGACAGGTTTTTCCATAAATTATGGAGAAATGTTACATGGATTGTATAACAAAATCATGTGAGAAAACATATAATTTTTTTTATGATTCCCTGTTTATATTGTAAAAAGTGTTGTGCCCTGATGTGATGTTTCATTATCAGTAAAAATTCCCCTACTGGTGGAATTGCTGGCCATCTTCCAAGATGGCCACTTCAGTGAGAGTTGGAGAAGGTAGAGGTGCTATTGAGACAGAGGTGCTGGCCTCCCCTTCTGTCTTGGAAATGCAAGAGGCTGTTGTTGCTATTGATTTAAACCAGTCTTGGAGTGGAGAAGAAGAAATGGAAACAGGAGATCCAGAAACACAGGAAAAAGCAGAGGATGGATTAAAAAATAAAGAAACTTATGAGGATGAAAACACAGGCTAATAGGAGTCTGAGATGTCAGAGAAAACCTATAATTCACAAAACAAAATGGAGGATGAACAACCTGGAATGAGCACGGATGCAGCAGAAACTCGAAAACTAAGGCAATTGTTGGAAAGGGAAGAACAGAATTTTCTTATCAGCAAAATTAAGTTGCAGCAAGAATTAGGCAGCTGAACTCTGACAGCGTGGCTGGGTCTGTCATCTCTCCACAGCTGTGCACCAATGTCAGAGCTTCAGAGCTGCCGACAGAGGCTTCTGACAACCAAAACATGAGTGGTAGAACTTTGGCAGAAAGAAACGCATTTGTAATAAAACAAACTGTGCGTATAAAAACTTCAGCTACGGGTACTAAAACTAAGCACAAACACAGTAAAAATGTGAGCTGTGAAACTAAAATGCTAGAATGGTCTGTAGAACAGGCCTTACAAGGAGCAGGATGGGAACAAAGTCGACCAAATGGACAATAGCTTTCTGGCACTTCCCCTATACGTGTGCCTGTGGAAAGTGATTTTCCAGTATTGAATCAGCAACAGAAGGAACAAAGTAACCCAAAACAAAATAATAGCCCTAAAAGAATAGATCCACTACTAGAATTACCAGAAGAACTAGATTTGTTCCCCAGAGCCCTGCAAATAAAGACACAAATAACAGATGTGTGGGTGCTTGGATTTGCCAATTAATTTACTCCAATTTCGATTTCCTTCTTTACATATCAAAATGTTCACATTTTCATTTTCATCTCTCATATTTCATATTACATATTTTTATTCATTTCAAAACAGTTTGACACATATCTTTCATGTTAATGGTTTTTATGGTTTTCTTTCTTCTGCCCCCGCCCCCGATGTGCATCATGGAGGGACACCCTTCTTCTTCTTCTCTGATCCAGCAAGGAAGGTACGATCGTACACCCGTACCCCTGTTTTTTGCTGGCTTATCCTCTGTCACCTCTTTTTGTTCTACCTTGATTTTGTTGTCCCCCTTTTTCTAACCTCCTCTTCCTTTTCTTTCTTTCCTCTCACCTGGCATTCCTAGATGTCATCACCTGGCCATCCACCTTCGGCCGGTCCACCATAATTTGCAATGCACTCCACCTTCCACAGTGCCCTCCTTCTTTCTTTCTCATCCAAAAAATGGGGTGTGGATGGGTGGGAAATTCATTTGGAGCAAAATTGTGAGCTTCTCATCTTGTGCATGGGGTTATGTACCCCCCAATGCATCTCCCTCCTTTCTGTACTGCCCAATCCTGGGCTCCCACCTCACCATCATATGCCCCTCCCTCCAGGTGACCTCATCTGTCTCCTCCCTTCTCTTGTGACCTCTCCCTGCCATCTGCCCCCTCCTATTACCTGACACACTCACCCTTATTTGCCAGGCCTAGGGACAATGGGGTCTGCCATTTTAGCTGGCAACCCTCTTTGTCCCCCAGAGCCCCATAAATAAAGGCACTGACAACTGATGTGTGGGTGCTCAGATTTGGCAATTAATTTACTTTAATTTTGATTTCCTTCTTTACATATCAAAATTTCCACATTTTCATTTCCATCGCTCGTATTTCATACTACACATTGTTATTCATTTCAAAACAGTTTTACACATATCTTTCATGTTAATGTTTTTTTTTAGACTTCTTTCTTCTGCCCCCCAGATGTGCATCATGGGGGCCACCATTCTTCTTCTTCTTCTTCTCTGATCCACAAGGAGTGCACGAGTGTACACTTGTACCTCTGGTTCTTGCTGGCTTGTCCTCTATCACCTCTTTTTGTTGTACCTTAATTTTGTTGTCCCCCCCTTTTTCTATCCTCCTCTCCCTTTTCTTCCATTAGTCCACCTCGAGCCTTTGATGGACGGGGGACTTCCCCCCTTTTTATGCCCTACCACCCCCCTTATTTATTTATTTATTTATTTTTTTATTTCACCTGCTCTTTCCGTTGCATCCAGGCTTCAAGTTTGTTGGTGATTTCTTCATTAAATAATGCCAACCGTAAACACAATAGGTATACACCATCCCCCCTGTAAAATTCTTCTACCTGCTGTATCACCCCATGATGTTTCACTAAACCTCCCAAGCCCTTGCATAACCTTCCCATTCTAGGGTTCATCCACTTTCTGGCCCTGTCTACTGCCTTGTGGCTGTCTGTGTGCTGCCAACCCCCTCTGAGTGTAATGTCTGAATATGCCAGAGTAACCTATGGCCACCATCCACTTATTGTTTGCAAATCCTGTTTGATTTGATAAAATATGTCAAGCCATGGTTTTGTCCCTAAATCATTTCCTCCCAAGTGATTCACAATCATGTCTGGCCGACAGTGGTCCTCCTTGATGGCTCTCAACATTGGCAACAATTGTTCCCACCTCATTCCCCACAGGCCTTTCCATGTTAACCTTATCTCATTGATGGTCATTTTCAGCTGCCTTTCCCCTTGCTACCTGGATGCCTATTTTTCTGCCCAATGCACAAATGAGTGCCCGCATATCCACGCCTCAAGTCTTCTCATCCTCCCTGGGTAACCATAAGCAGAAACAGCATTATCCTCATTAATTAAATACCTTCTTTTTCTCCCCCCCCACTTTGAGGTACTCATATGGTTCTGTACCTGCGATGGAAAAAATAAAAATGATTGTTATTCCTGGCATTTTTGTATATATCTCTTGTAACAACTGAATGGCCACCTGCCCCTCCTCTTAATAGCGCTTGGCATGCTCCCTTGTGCTGCCATCGTCAAAGCTGCTCATATCCTAAATGAATGGGAAGAGTACCTATCTGGCTGTTCCCCTACAAAAGACAAATCCTTTTTTAAGACTGCTGTCACTTGGTAGGCCATCACTTCCTTTCCATTGCCATGTAGGAACATCAAAGGGCTTTCACCTTGAGGACGCCCAGCCACATATGAGTACAGGGCTCTCATTGGGAAAATACTTGCATTCTTATGCCACCTCAGCCATACTTGTTTCCCTTTCCTCTGTTAGTCAGACTACCTGATCATTACTGCTATACCTTCTGTTGCCCATATCACGTCCTCCCAATGAATCCCAGCCATGGCATCATGCCCCTTGTGGCCTATCACCTCACTGACTCTAAAGGTCCACCAAACATTGTGGCATACAACACCCTAAACATAGTTACCTTTCTGCTGGATGTGCTGACATGGGTCAAGCCCCTCATCAGCCTTTCCATCAATCCCTCCATCATTGGTCTTCTTGTATCTGTCACTCTCTCAACTCCCCTTTGCCACCCTTGCATCATCCTTCATATTACATTTCCCTTTGTGGGATCCTCCCAACCTTTTAGGGTGCATATTTGCCCTATGGCTGCCAAGTGTACCCCATCATTGCCTGGGCCATCTTCTGTCTCCATCCCGTCACTATGAATCTTCTTACCTCTTACCTCGTGACTGCCCCACTTCCCTGTCCATCATTCTGGCTCTGCAAAATTCTGAAAGGCCCTCCATGAGGTTTTATACACCCACAGGGTCCTAGGGGACCAGAAGTTGTGGAACAGTAATTTGTCTCCCCCATTACAATCTTCCATATGTACCCCGGTACCATATTCTGGTTGGCTTCTGCTCCTGGTGCAAAGGTGTGAAACTTGCCCATCTACAATTGAGAGAGGCAGTCAGCTAACATGTTATCAATGCCATTGATGTGACATGCCTTAAAGGACATGTTCAATGTCAGACCCACTAGGACCAACTGCCTCAGCACCCTCATGACCCTGTCTGACTTGGTCCCTTTTTGTTTAACACCTCCACCACTGCCCTGTTGTCACTCCAAAGTGTGACCCTTTTATTCTGGAGCTCCTACACACAAGTTACTACTGCAACCACTATGGGGAAAATCTCTAGAAATGTGATGTCTCTCGTCACCCCCAGTTGTATCCATTCAGTCAGCCATGGTTCCGCGAACCATTTTCCTCCAAAATACCCCCTCATGCCTAACCCCCTGGCTGCATCCGTGTAGAGTTGGAGGTCTGTGTTGAACACCAAGTCATCCTGCCAGAATGTCCTTGCATTGTAGTCTTCTAAGAATTGCTCCCAAACCTCCAGATCCTCCCTTGTGCCCCTCAAAATGTCTACCCAGTGGTGTGGTTTTACTGCCCCTCCGGTGGCCCAAGCCAGACTTAGGGTAAATGTGCGTCCCAGCAGTATGGCCTTACAGACAAGGTTTAGATGCCCCAGCAGCTGTTGTACCTGCATCAGTTCAACCCTGCATTTTCCCTTCACCCTCTGTACCAAGGTTCCCAGTTTCTCTATTTTATGCTCTTGGAGCTGAAATAGCTCCCCACTGTGTCTATGTCTCTATGCTCCAGAAATTATATTGTCTGACTGGGCCTCCATTTTTTCTTTGGCCAGTGGTACCCCTAAGTCCTAGCACAGCTCCTCGAAATCCCTTAACATCCTGTCTGTCGCATCCTGTCCCTCCCCTATAAGTTAAAAAATCATCCAGGTAGTACACCACTGTGTGGTATCCATACCTTTCATTGTATGCCCATTGCAACCATGTGCTGAACATCTCAAATGTAGCATGTGCTACTGAGCATCCCATGGGCATGACCTTGTTGAAATAATACCCTTCCCCTGCCTTGAAGTCCAAAAAAGGGTCCCAATCTTCTGGTCTGACTGGTAGCAGCTGAAACACTAACTCTATGTCAGTCTTCACCAGTCAAGACCCCTGCATGGCCCTGATAAGCCTCACTGCTTCCTGCAAGGTGGCGTATATGACCCTGCTGTCCTCCTCTCCAATATAGTCCTTAACCAAATTCCCCTTCTGGGTAAGATAGATGGTGTATCACCCTGTACTCTCTGGCCTGTTTTTTTTGGAACCAGCCCCAGTGGAGAGATTCTAAGGTCAGGTAGGGGTAACATTGCAAATGGTCCTTCTACCCTACCTGCCTTAACCTCCTTCTGGATTTTTTGCTTTAACAATGCTTCCTTTCCTTGTATGAAGTTCAGATTCTTCACCTGGGTCCCTTTTCTACCCCCTGAAATTGCAAACTAAAACCCTTTTCAAAGCTCTCCACTAGCATCTGTGCAGCTCTTCAGGCTGGGTACTCCTGTACCCATGCCCACAGCACCTCGGTCCTGATTGGTGTGCGAGCCAACCAAAAACTGCCCAGACCTTTTCTTTTAGCTGTCCTGGTTCCTGTTTTGATATGATTGCCAGCTGTTGCTCCCTGCCTCCCTCCCTCTGTTCCCCCATGTCCATGGTTGGCCCTGAAATGACCCCCCCACTGTTGCCTTGAAAGGGCTGTTGCTGTGGGCTGTCCTGACTATTATTGCCCTTGTCCCAATTGTACCTGCATTTGGATGTGGGGTGTTGTCCCCTGCACTTCAAATAGACATGTCAAAAAGCTTGGTTGTACCACCAGCATGCTTTTTGGACTCCTCCCCTCCTCTCCTCTTGTCCCCATTGGTCCTGTGTATATCTCTTGCCATAAGTTAAGTGCACCCATCCACTTCCTAAACTTTTCATCATACTTAAGCCATTTGTGTCTCCCTTTTTTGTAGGCATTCTTAATAATCAGTGAGTATGTCAATAAAGAGGTTGCCAATTCTGGCCGCTTAAGTAAACCCCATGGACCAGTTGTCCTAGGTCTTCCCTTTTATGGACTTATCCTCCTCCCCCTTTCCCAGTAGTACCACTATGGCTGCCATATCCTTTTATTTCAAAACTATCCTTCTCCTCATACTTGTCCATGTTATCCACATTTGCTAATGCAATAATGTCGACAAACTCCCCTGTCCAAATCTTCTCTTTTGTAGCAGCATGGACATGGTCCCCAATCCCTTACCACCAGAGCACCTATGACCCACCAAGCTACCCCTGTCTCCACTGCAATGACTGTTCCCCCTGCCCCCTAGCCCTTCTGCCCTTTATTTCCCCTAAGGATTTCTCCAACTGCCCTACCCCATTTTCCCCCATAGTCTTCAACATTTGTTCTATATATTCCTTCACACTGCTCTCCAGTGTGATGGGGGTATTATCTAGAACTACTGGTATCGGCGTGCTGGGCTGTAGCTGTGGCCATGGTGCCAGGGTAGTAGGTCCCCCTGGTGCAGGATGCACTGGTTTTCCAGGTGCCAGTGGTTCTGGTTCTGGGACTTGGACCCACGCCGGTGCTGGATCTGGTATGGGGATAATGGGAGGAGGGAGCAGAGGTGACAGCTCATTTGCTGAAATCACTGGGGTAGGTGACTGTGGGGCCACCTGGATGGGTGCTCCCAGGCTGGGTTCATCAGGCACCCTGGGTGACCATTTTCCATCCTTGATCCCGCTGCCCCATTCTTCCTTTCACTTTTTTCCCTGATCCATCTCCTCTGGATCTGCGGCCTCCAATGGCCTGTTTGCCTTCTCCACCAGGTCCATTACTGCCAAGTAGTAATTCTCCTTGCTTGGCTTACTCTTCCTGGGTGCCATCTCTGGTGCTGTAGTTGCTAAATCACAAAGCAGGAGTCATATACAAATATATATTGTGATTCATACTTTTGTTTTGTATATGTAAGTATTCTGCTCCCCGCTCCCCCTCTCAGCTCTCATTTGCTGCTACTCCCTGATTTGAGCCTGGTCCTATAATGACCCCCAAACTCCTTTACTGTAGCATGTCAACTGGTTTACACATGGAATGGGGTGAGAGTTGGGCCTCACAACACCATGGCACACCCCGGTGTCTGTCGGTCTGTGGAGGATGGGTGGTGGGGTGGTGGTGGGGTGGTGGTGGGGTTAGGGGCTCAACCCAAACATCTCATTTCCCCACATTTGTCATTTTAACCCTAATTGATGCATTAAATGAAGTTTTTTGCAATGATATATATATATATATATATATATATAGGTGCAAAAAATTGGGTTTAACATAGAACTGCCACTCAACCTTAACTATAGGGGTGCTACTACACCCCCATAATATATTATAGTGCTGTGGTAGCACCACTATAGTTAGAGCTGAGGAAGGGTTTCTTTGTTAAACCTCAAATTCTATACTTTAGTATCTTTGCTGGAAATGGAACAGCAACATATACAGGGGTGATCTACAGACCTCCGTCATGGAGGGAGAAAGTGGACAGGGTACTAGTGGAGGAAATTCATGACATGGCTGCTAAAGGTAAAATCCTGCTGATGGGAGATTTCAGTATGCCGGATGTGGATTGGACCACCCAGGCAGCTGCTTCAATGAGAAGCACAGCCATCCTGGAATCCCTGCAGGGGGTTGGACTCAGTCAGTTGGTGCATGAGCCAACCAGGGACAAACCGATTCTAGACCTTATATGGACCAGTGGGAACAGAGTCAAAGGAATCCAGGTAGAAGGGCAGCTGGGATCCAATGACCACCACATGGTATGGTTTGGCATGAAGACAGGGACTCAATTAAGTCACACAAGGGCAAACATATTACATTTCAGGAGGGCAGATTTAAATGAAATGGGTAGGTGTTTAAGAGCAGCTCTGGAGAAGGTAGAGGTAATGGAGGAGGTGAAGAAACAGTGTGGGAGACTAAAAGGAGTCATTATAGAGATAACTAACCAATGCACTGGATAATGGCCAAAGGGAAAAGAAGAAAGAAACCACTATGGGTCTCTAAAGAGGTGGGAGACAAAGCTAGGGTTAAAAGAGAAAGTTTCAGGAAGTATAATGGGATCCAAAGAGAAGAGGACAGGGAGGTGTACCTTGAATGTCTAAGAGAAGCATGGAAGGTTGTTAGGAAAGCCAAGGCACAGACTGAGGAGGGTTTATCACTGACTGTGAAAAAAGGGGACAAGACATTCTATAGATACATCCTTGATAGAAGAAAAAATTATGTGGAGGGGTATTGTGAGGCTCAAAGGGGAGGAGGGAGATAATAAGGAGGGGGATATAGACATGGCAGAAAATCTGAACAGATACTTCTGTTCAGTATTCACTGAGGAGGGATAGAGTCAAGGACCACAGTTGGTGAGCAGAGACATGGGGGGAGTAGACACTAGTCCATTCACAGTGGAGAGAGAGTTCTGGTGGAACTCACAAAGCTGAAGGTGGATAAAGTCATGGGGCCAGATACATGCACTCGAGGTTATTAAGGGAGCTGCAGAAGGAACTAGTAGTGCCTCTGGCCACCCTGTTCACAGCATCACTCAACACAGCCCTGGTTCCAGAGTACTGGAGGAGTGTGCATGTAGTCCCACAGCACAAAAGTGGCAGTAGGTGGAAGCAGAGAACTACAGGCCAGACAGCCTCACCTCAGTAGTGGAGAAGATCATGAAGACACTGCTGAAAGAAAGGATAGTGGCACTCCTGAAATACATTGGAACCCAGGATCTGAGGCAGCACAGATTCACATGAGGAAGGTCTTGTCAAATGAATCTGATAGATTTTTCTGATTGGGTGACTTGTGACATGAATCATGGAGTTGCCATTGACATCACCTACATAGATTTCAGCAAAGCCTTTGATACCGACCCATACAGAAGGCTGGTTAACAAGATAAGTAGTCTGGGCATGGGGCATAAGATGATACATTGGGTTAGAAAATGGATGATGGACAGAAGGCAGAGTGTGGTGTTTAATGGGATCCAATCTGTGGAGAGAGGGGTGACCAGCGGAGCACCGCAAGGATCAGTACTGGGACCATTGCTGTTCACTGTCTTCATTAGTGACATTGTAGAGGGGCTGGAAGTAAAGTTCTGCCTTTATGCAGATGACACCAAGGTCTGTAACAGTGCCGATACTCCAGAAGGGGTACAGAAAATGAAAAGAGACCTGTAGAAGCTTGAAAGATGGTCATAGTTGTGGCAACTGAGGTTCAATGTAAAAAAGTGCAGGATAATGCACCTAGGAAGGTGGAACCCTGGGGAGAGCTACAGGATGGGGGGGGTGCTGACTGTCACTAAAGAGGAAAGGGACCTAGGGGTTATCATATCTGAGGATCTTAAGGATTCAAAACAGTGCACAAAGGCTGCAGGGAGGGCCAGTGGTAAGCTGGGGTGCATACTCAGTGGTATTTCTGGTAGGAGGCGGGAGGGCCTGATGTCATTGTATAAAATACTGGTAGGGCCTCATCTGTAGTACTGCCTGCAGTACTGGAGACCACACATGCATAAGGACATAAACAAGGTGGAGGCTGTCCAGAGACGGGTGACAAAGATGGTACATGGTTTACACCACGAAATATATGAGGAGAGACTAAGATACTTCAGTATGTACTCACAAAAGGAGGTAGAGAAAGGGGCGACTTGATAGAAACTTTTTAAGTACCTCAAGGGCATAAATAAGATGCAGGTGGGGATCATTTCCAATGTAGAAAAGATGCCAGAATGGGGGGGCACAATATGAAATTGGAGGGGGTAAATTAAGAGGCAACATGAGGAAGCTTTTCTACACAAGGAGGGTGGCGAATTTATGGAATAGTCTGCCACAAGAGTTCGTAGGGGTAAGCACAGTTGAAGGATTTAACCATGCCCAGGAGAAGCACAAGGGAATCTTGGGCAGGACAGAAGTGATGAAAAGCCATTGTCCACTTAGGGTGAGTGGACGCATACAGTATAGGGCCTATGGACAGACTGGATGGGCCTAGAGGTCCTTATTTACTGACAATTTCTATGTTTCTATGTTTGCAACAGTTCAATGGATTTGAAAAAAAAATGTCCATGTGTGGTCTCAGTATTTCTCCGAATCTGCCAAGTTTTGTTCTGGTCCGATGTGCAGATTCTGAGACACAGAAAGTGAAAATATGTAAAAAAATCCGTTTTTGCTGTTATTTTGTCATTGCTTTGCACCCAGATGGTTTGAAATTGTGGTTTAAAATTTTCAGGATAGAAAGGGCTTGGTCAACTGATGTGCCTTTTGCTGGTTTGGTGAAAAAATATTAATCGGTTCCAAAGTTATAAAATGTAAACATTTCAGTTCATTGCATGCTCAGTGCAGTGTTTTATAGCTGCTTAGAATGAAAAAAGAATTTGGTCCATATGAAAAAGAATCCTTTTTCTTATGAGGCCTTTCATTTTTAGTGAGCAAAACATCCTTAATTATATGGACAAAGATCTACTCTCCAATTCAAGATACGTCTTGCTGCAGAAACTGCTAATTTCATTATTAGAAACTAACATACAGTAAGTGTGGTTCAATGTATTTCAATGGGGTTTTGAACTTTGATGCATAATGTTGTAATTTTTGCATATTTTGACCCAAATTTTCAACATGACCTTTTAAGGACCCCACCTTATGACCAATGGTGGTGGAATTATGCAAATCAACCCCAGAAGGTGATTTTGTGGTCTCTTAGTAAAATCTAATTTTGGGTGGGATTTGAAAATTGTCACAACCCTTGTTCATGAGGTACGGTCATAAGAAGGCTACGTTGAAAATTTTCCATCAAGATATGTAAAAATGCAAGCATTTTATGCATAAGTTTAATTTTGCAATGCTTGCTCATAAGTTTAATAATAATGTTAATTGTTTCGACCCTGCAGTTTCAGCACACCACCTTATGAACTTGACAGCTGTCTTTTTTCAAATTGTGGCCAAAATGTGTTTTCACAGCTGTCATGTGGAACAGAAACAGAAACATAGAGGTCGACGGCAGATAAGGACTGCTAGGCCCATCCAGTATGCCCATTTTTTCTATCTTATGAATGTGCCATAAGCCTTTACTCTGTCAATGGCCTATCTATTCATACTCATCTGTATTGCTCCCTTATGCCTAATCAATGCCTGTTTGAAGCCCTGAACTATATTCATATCCACCACTTCCTGAGGTAGGCCGTTCCATGCATCCACCACCCCTTCTGTGAAAAAGAACTTCCTCACATTACCCCTTAATCGACCTCACTCTAATCTCATGCTGTGTCCTATTTTTTATATTGAAACATGTTAGATTCTTTCACCTTGTTAATGCCCTTAAGATGCTTGAATGTTTCAATCATATCACCTCTCTTCCTCCTTTACTCTAGGGTATACAAATAGAGCTCCATTAATCTGTCCTCATATGTTTTCTGATGCAGTCCTTGCACCATTTTGGTTGCCCTACTCTGGACTGCCTCCATTTTGTTAATGTCCTTGTGCAGGTGTGGACTCCAGTACTGCACAGAGTACTCCAGAAGGGGCCTAACCATTGTCTTGTAAAGAGGGATTATTACCTCCTTCTTACGACTTATGATACCCCTACTGATACACCCCAACATCCCTCTAGCCTTACCTACTGCTTTAGTGGTCTGCTTGGATGATTTCAAGTCATCTGTGATGATGAAGACCAAATTCTCTTTCTTCCCATGTGATTGCCAGCAACTCCTCTCCCAACCTATAGGTAGCTTCAGGGTTTCGCTTCCCCACAGGCATGATCTTGCACTTCTTTGAGTTAAACCCCAGTTGCCACTTTTTCGACCATTTTGCCAGTTTATCCAAATCTCTTCTCATTCTGCCCTCCCCATCTGGATCATCTACTCTGTTGCAGATCTTGGTGTCATCTGCAAACAGACAAACCTTGCCCTCCAGTCCATCTGCAATGTCACTGATGAAGATATTGAAGAGGACTAGCCCCAGGACTGATCCATGAGGTACCCCACTTGTGACTTGTATCTCTTCTGACTGTATAATAGTTAGCACCACTCACTGTTTTCTGCCCACCAACCAGTTTGTCACCCAGTTGACCAACTTCTGACCCACCTTGATCCTACGTAGCTTATTAAGCAATCTTCTACGTGGAATAGTGTCGAAAGCTTTGCTGAAGTCAAGGTAGGCAACATCAGCTGCACCCCCCTTGGTCCACCACTCTGGTTACCCAGTCAAAGAAGTCTATGAGATTAGTTTGGCAGGTCCTTCCAGTTATAAACCCATGCTGTCTTGGATTCTGTGCTCCTATGAATTCCAGGTGTTGCATATACTTTCCTTAAGGAGTGCCTCCATAACCATAATCTTGCCCACTACTGAGGTAGGTCTGACTGGTCTATAGTTCTCTGCCTCCTCTCTGCTGCCACTCGTGTGGAGCAGGATCACATGAACCCTTCTCCAGTCTTCTGGGACCTCTCCTGTGCTCAGAGACTCATTAAACAGTTCTGTTAATGGCTCTACTAGTTCCATTCTTAGCTTCTTCAGTAACCTGAGATGTATGCCATCTGGTCCTATTGCCTTGTCTACCCTGAGCTTAGCGAGCACTTGTAGAGCCCTTTTGTTTGTGAAGGAACTTGTGCACACCTCCTCCCCCCCAAAAAAAATTATGTTTTGATGCTGAGGAATTACATTTTGGCAGGGATTTGAAAATTTTCTCTACTGTGTTCATGAGGTGGGGGTAATAAGAGAGCTATGCTGATAATCTGGTCTACAAATACAGTAAAATGCCCAGGTTATGAGTGAATGTTGCAGTATTTCAACATTCAGTCATAGCTTCACTAATTTTTCACTATTTTGACTCCAAACATTCAACACTGCATTTTTCCACATCACCTCATAAACATGATGTCATGTGTCATTTTTTAAATGATGTATGAGATGTGTTTTCGCACTTCTGGTGCAAAATAACATTTTGGCCTTTATACTATAAATAGTACATGTCATGTTTATAAGGCAAATCATAAAATGAGTATCTTGAAAATCTGGGGTCAAAACTGAAACACACATATGTATATAAATAAATAAATAGGGGATACATGATGTGTAGGAGTGTGATATGCATAATTTACTCACTCCTGTAGAGTGAGCTATGGATACTACGAGTCCCAAAGGCACGAGTGAGAGTATCCATAGCTCATGATGCATTAGTGAGTGTATTATGCATATCACATGATCTCACATCATGTGTGCAGTCTATACAAAGTGGGTGAGAGCTTCCAAAGTACAGCAATATTTTTTTTGTGTGCTTTTTTATTGTTTGGCAACTGGATACATTTTTAGAAGTGATTTGTTCAGAATTACACAGTGTGGATGTGAGAATCAAACCCAGGTCTGATGTACTAGATGTAGCAAGCTTATACAAAGCTCATTACTCTAACCTCTAGGCTATAATGAGAACACTGTTTGATTGTGTTCTGAGTGTGTTTAAAGGGACACTGTCAGCTTTGCTCCTTCGCTTTTTGCCTGATCTGAAAAGTGCACCACTTTGCACACACCGATTAAATATTTACTGCAGAAACCCCCCATATGGTTGAAATAAAAGTATATTTACCATGCTATTCATTTTATGCCTAAATTTCTATCCATCCATCCAACTGAAAGTGCCCCGCACATCCAACTCGAGAGAGCAGGTCTGGCAGGAGCGTGTTCATGAACTGCAAGTTTTTCACATTGTGTCAGTAAAAGAATAATAATCTGGCACCTTATTTTATACAAAAATGCTGCTG
Organism: Neoceratodus forsteri; assembly: GCA_016271365.2. Taxonomy (NCBI): domain Eukaryota; kingdom Metazoa; phylum Chordata; order Ceratodontiformes; family Ceratodontidae; genus Neoceratodus; species Neoceratodus forsteri. The sequence continues at coordinate 456,063,959 of CM028137.1, forward strand.
CCATCTCCCATGACAAACCAAGTACTGTGAGTAGTAAAAGTTACAATTTTAAATCCGGCACGTGATCTTTGTGCATGACTCTTGAGCGCATGCCCGGGATTTCAGCTCAGATTTAAAATAGTAACTTTTACTACTTGCAGAGCTCGGTTTGTCATGGGAGATGGCAGCAGCATTTCTGTATAACTTAAGGTGCAGGATTATTATTCCTTTACTGACACATCATGAAAAACTTGCAGTTCATGAACGCGCTCCTGCCAGACCCACGTTCCTGACTTGGATGTGCTTCCGGGATGCGGGGCACTTTCGGTCGGGATGGATGGATAGAAATTAAGGTAGAAAATGAATAACATGGTAAATATACTTTTATTTCAATCATATGGGGGGTTTCTGCAATTAATATTTAATAGATGTATGCAAAGTGGTGCATTTTTCAGATCAGGCTAAAAGCAAAGGAGCAAAGCTGACAGTGTCCCTTTAAGTGTTTCTGAATTGGCTGGGAGTGTTACCCACATTATGAGAAACAGGTGAATGTGTTTGGCAATGCTAATTAAATTAGTTTCAGCAAGCAGTGAGGAACAGCTACTGTGAGGCACTGTGATAAAGACTGCAGGTTTTCTTGAACTTAAAATAAAATAGTAATGGGCTCGGAATTTTACAAACCCTGTGTGAAACAGGTTAATGTTCTTTGCAGTGTTAAGTGAGTTACTTGCAAGTAGCAGTGAGAAACAGAAAGTGTGAAGCACTATTATTTAGAATGCATGATTTTTTGAAAATGTAGTAATGGGTTGGGAGTTTTACAACACTGTGGAAAACAGCTGAATATCCTTTGAATGTTAATTGAGTTACTTGCAAGTAGCAGTGAGAAACAGATTTGTAAAGAAGTTCAATTTAGTTTGCAGGGCGGAGTGAGTGAGGGAGGGAGTGAGTGTGTGATAAATGGAAGATATTTTAACTCCAGTGATGTCATCATCAGATATCACACTCCAGTGGGAATAACATGTTTTATTATCACTGTGGATCACTAACCCCCTATTGTATAAATATATATCTATATCTATATCTATATCTATATCTATATCTATATCTATATATATATATATATATATATATATATATTTGCAGGTATATATACAGGTATATAATTGTTAACAAACCTTTTCTGTACTGCCATTCTTGACCACAATGGGCATGCTTTGTGATCATTTGCTGGTGAGCTCAGTTCAGTGGTGAGCACAGTGACCCAGCTGGATGTGGTGAGGGTAGGGGGATGGTGCTGTTATGCTTCACTCTGTCAATCAGGCAATGAACGGTTCATGGTTGTCGGCACAGGCCTGAGTACTTTATATTGAAGGCAACTGTCCTTTCAGCATAAGACCCTGGATGTCTGAACCCCAGATGACAAAAGGCCCTCTGCACTGGCTGACAGATGCACTCTTTTCCCTGTGTACCTGTATCTGTGGCTATATGTAACTGCAAGAACCACAGCACCCTGCACTTCTGCAGCTCATAAGACAGTCCCATGTATTCTTCAAATCCATCGCTTCAGCGAAAAGCAGGGCCCACAAGGACCCTACATTTCTGCAGGTATATGGAGTCTTTCCTTAGCACAGGGCATCAGGTCCAACAGCGACCTGATTGAATATATATATTGATTCAGCTATCTCAAAGAGAAAGGAAATTCATTGCAAACAACTTCTCTAGTGCACCTGTTAGGGTAACCTAATGCTACAAAAGTTGGGAAATGTGGCATTGGGGTTTCCAACCATAAATCCTCACCACCCCCCCCCCCAAGTAGATAAAGGAAAACACATTGGGTTTGGAGTTTCTGGAGTGTAGACAAATCAGTGGTGGCATCCTACTTGGAGTTCTCCTCCATAATGCTCACCTCTTTCCCTATGTAAACAATGTCACACATGATATCCTTTCTTCATGCAGGGCCTGCAGAGCCCTGCATGAATAAAGCTACAACAAATTGTGCTGGCAGCAGGTGGTGAGACATACTTTTCTACCTTAGAACAGTATATCATTACAAGTCACTGGCTTGAAATCATACTGGGTCAATATGTCATATGCAGAACCATGCATGAAATACCACAGACAACATATAGCACGATGTACTAGCCCGACAGGGTATAAAACCCTACAAGTTACATATGTTGCACTTGGTTTTGCACCCTGTTGTGCATGGGTGGGGAGGAGGAGTGACACAGAGGTCAATACCTCTGTTGGGGAGGTCATCTGCTGAGTTACCACTGTGGCTTAGTGGGATGAACCATTGCAATACAGGGGCGCTATGCATCTATGGGCCAAGGTTCAAATCCCAAACCCAGACTTCTGAAAAACCGCATTGTGCAGTTTCTGTTTTTTTTTCCACAGGCAGTGTTTCTCCCCATCCCCGTGTTGAACCCCCCCAGAGATAGTTACATTAATAAAAGGGGTTCAGGGAGTGCAGCCCCCTGTAATGGGGGGGTCCAGAGAAAACAAAGAAGCCACTAGGTTCTTTAACCGAAATGTGCTTAGGCAGTATATCTGAGTGACAGCAATGTATTCACTCTAATTACAGTGTGGTACATTGCTAAACTGTTATGTCATACAACATTATGATGCCGTGCTGCTTAAAATGATACCTTGTGCTTCCAACTGGAGGCTACAGTCCAGGGGGAAGGGTGGTCATTACGGAACATGACTTCAAGCAAAATCTAGCTGCTGAATCACCAAGACTCCAGAAACTGCAACTCTTAATGTTTTTTTCCTTTTGCTGCTTAAGGGTGAGAGTTGGGGAGTTAGGGTTGGAAACTCTAATGCCACATTTCCCTACTTCTGTGGCATAAAGTTACCCAACTGGTGCATTAAAAAAGGTTTTCTTTCAATGATATGTTTATGTATGTGTGTGTATGTGTATATATCTATCTATCTATCTATATATCTATCTATATATATATATATATATATATATATAATATATATATATATATAGATATACAATAGTGTCACGATAGCACCACTATGGCTAGGGTTCAACAGTCTTTTCTATGTTAGACCCAAAATCTTGCCCTTTAAAAACCTTGTTACCGTTTGAATGATTCACATGTAATTTTGCCTGTGCTGTCGGGGAGCAAAGATCTCTTCATGTGACAAGTTTTGTAATGGTCGGTTGTGTGGATGTGGAGATGAGAAGTGTAAAACAATGAAAATTACCATTTTGGGGTAAATCCTTTGTTACATTGTTTCTCAGAAATGGCTTCTAGGTTTGGTCTGAAAGTTTCAGGGTGTATTAGGCTTTGGTCACAGATGTGCCTTTTGAAGGTTTGGTAAAAAAAAAAAAAATTACTCAGTTCAAAAGTTATTAGAGTTTAAATTCTCCTATTATTTCCTATGGGGAATATTAGATAAGCAGTGTGAAAAAACTGTTTTGCTGCTGCATAAGTGGTGTTTATTGTCACAGATGCGGAATGTAGTGTTGAGATTCCACCATCTTGTTTTTCAATTAGCGAGGCAAACAAATTTAAATATTTAAAAACATACTTACACCTGGTGAGCACCAACAGTTGTGTTTACCTAATTGGGGACAAAAAAATCTGATTCTGTCGTTTGCCCCCAATATGTCCAGAAATATGTAAATTTTGTCCACAGTCGTATCTGTGCTGCAAACTGCAGCAGTTGTTTCATGAATCAAGGGGAGATTGTGCCACTAATTTTAGCAAAATCCCATTGTTTCATGATGTGGAAAACATAAAACTATTTATGGGCATTTTTGAGGCAAATTGACCTCAGAGCCTGATTTCTCAGCCACTAATTTGGTAAACATTTATTGGTGTTTACCTAATTCAAGTATTGATTTTTTCCTTTTAAACCCTCTAAGGGGAAGGGGTCCAAGGAATGCTATTACGATATATTTTCTGACCTGGGGTGCCCAATCCCTGTTTGGCGGTAGATGCCCCCCCCGCCCATCAGTGTGGGACACTGGGATGCTCACTCCTAGATTCCTGAAATATGTACCACCCCAGAAGTGTGAGACCCTGGGGAGCCCACTCCCAGTGTCCCAAAATATGTATTGTATTAAAGCCATAAAAAGAAATCTGTCCCCCAATGTCTTTTTGTTTTACATCCTGAAAAGAAGAAAATGGTCCCTCATCATCCCCACATCCCCCTCTCCCATCCCGACCCTTTCACCGAGAACCTCACATCACCCCTTTACCCTATACTTACCTCAGAGTTCATCCACTGTCATCTTCTGTGGAACAGGACACATCTGTACTCTTCTAATAAGAAGAGACTTGGCAAGGTTGGAGAAATGGTCATATGTATGGCAGCTTAGATTCAATGTTAAAAAGTGCAAGGTAATGCACCTGGGAAACAAAAACCCAGGGGAAAAGTACACAGTGGGGGGGGTGAGATACTAACAACAACAAAAATGGAAAGAGACCTGGGATAGTCATATCAGATGATCTAAAGGTGGGCAAGCAATGTTAGAGGGCAGCAAGGAGGGTCAGGCGATACTGGGATGCATAGGTAGAGGCATCACCAGTAGAAAACAGGAAGTTGTTATCCCTCTGTACAGACAGCTGGTGAGACCCCATCTGGAGTACTGCATGCAGTTCAGGAGACCCAGTCTCCACAAAGACATAAACAGGATGGAGGCAGTCCAGAAGAGGGCAAGTAAAATGCTGCAGGATCTGCACTGAAAGACATAGGAAGAGAGACTTAAGGAGCTTAATATGTATAGACTCGAGGAAAGGAGGGAGAGGGGAGCATAATAGAAACTTTCAAGTACCTCAAGGGAATCAACAAAGTCCAAGAGGGTAGCAACTTTCAGAAAAAGAGGTGTGCAAGAACAAGGTGGCACAATTTGAAGATATGGGGGGGCTCAGAGGTAATGTAAGGAAGTATTTTTTTACAGAGAGGGTTGTGGATGCATGGAATGGCCTTCCGAAGGAGGCTGTGGAGTCAAAAACAGTGACAGAATTCAAGAATGCATGGGACAGTCATAAAGCAATTTTTGGGGGTGGGGGTAGGAAGAAGTAGGCTGTTAGTTAACTAGGATCTGCAGCTTATCCATTTGGTAGGGAAATGGGCAGACTGGGTGGGCCAAGCGGTCCTTACCTGCCATCAAATTCTATGTTTCTATGTTTCTAATCTGAAATGCAAACTGAGGAATCAAGGTAAGTGCCTTATAATGTATTTCAACAGTGTTTTCAACTTATGTTCATAAATTTGGCATGTTTAGGTATTTTCTTCACCAATTTTTTTAACATGGGCTTTTTGGGACCCCATCTCATGCACACTGTGACTGTTGTTTTGTTAATCAGGCCCAGAAGGTGATTTTGCTGTCACTGTACAAAATCACCTTTAGGGAATGAATAACAAAATGATAGTGGCAGTGTTCATGAGGTGGGGTCCCAAAAAGCCCATGGTGAAAATTTGGTGAATAAAAATTCCTTAAAATGGCTGAGTTCATGGAAATGTTTTTATGCAAGTGCATAAATGTGGTAATTTTTAATATTTTGCATCCATATTATCAACATAGTCATTTTTTCACACCACCTCATAAATGGTACAGCTGTCATTTTTCATATCCTGCCCAAAACATTCTTTCACACCTGTGGCACAGAATGGTGTTTTTTTATGGATTTGAGAATGTTCACCTATGGGGTTTATGAGGTCAGGTTATAAGAAGATGACATTCAAAATGTGGGGTCAAAATATGAAATAATGCCAAAGTTATGACTTTTCATTACAATTTTGGTACGCAAGCTCATAACTTCTGAAATTTTAAATAGTCTGATGCCCATTTTTTTTAACATAGTCTTTTTATTACCAGACCTCATGTATGTCACAGCTATAATTTTTCATATCCTGCACAAAATGTGTTTTCGCACCTGTTGCGAAGAATGGCATTGCAGTTGCACAGAATTATATTTTGGTGTGGATTCAAAAATGTTCTGTACTGGGTTACATGAGGTAGGGTAATAAGATGGCTTTGGTAACAATTTGGTCACTGTTGTCCTTTGAATAGAAGTGCAGGGCCCACAGCATTAGGGATCATGACCCCAAGTCACCCCACTGATGTCTAACAGTGTCTGCAGGGTGGGGGTGGGATGTTAGGGTTGGAAACACTAACATCTCATTACCCTGCTTTTGTCACTGTAGTACTCACTCTAACTGATGCATTAATGGATTTTTTTGCAATTAATTTCTTTACTTTTTCAGATAGCTTACTCGTATCCTTATTTCGATGTGGGAGCCTGCACTCCCACTCTCCATAACTATTCTTCTGTCACAGTGGGAGCACTGGCCCCTTCGGGCCCTGCACTCCCACGATCAGGGATTTTCCCTTACTGTACTGTGGGAGTTCAGTGTCCTTCAGACTCTTCGCATCCATCCCTCCATAGATGCATGACAAAATTATCAACATAGCCATCTTATTACCACAGCACATGTACAATGTAGGGAAAATTGTAAAATACAGTAACTGCCAAAACATAATTCTGTGCAACTGCAATGCCATTCCAAGCAAGAGGCACAAAAACACATTTTGAACAGGATTTTGGAAATGACAGTTACACTGCTCATGAGGCAGTGTGAAAAAAATGACTATGTTGAATTATTGGAGTCAAAATATTAAAAATTACTCAAGTTACGTGCTTTTGGTGAAACTTTTCAATTAACGCACATACGTCAGCCATTGTTAGGAATGTTTTCACCAAATTTTCAACATGGGAATGTTGGATGACACCTCATGAACAGTGACATTGTCATTTCTTTAATTAGTCCCAGAATGTAATTTTGCACAATGACTGTGCAATTCCATGCCACAGTTGTGTGAAAAAAATTTGGGGCAGAATGTGAAAAATGACAGCTGTACTGTTGACGAGGAGGTGTGAAAAAATGGCAATGTTGAAAATCTGGACTGAAAATATTAAAAAAAAGGTGAAGTTATGAGCATGCACAGAAATTGTGCAATGCACATTCGCAGCACAGACATTGTTTAGATTTTTAGCTCCAAATTTCAACATGGGTTTTTTGGGATCTCCCCTCATGAACACTGGTACTGTCATTTTGTTAATCAGTAATGAATGGTGATTCCTTGCAGCAACTGCAAAATCACCTTTTGGGACTGAACAACAAGATGACAATGCCAATGATCATGTGGTAGAGTCCCAAGAACTTCATGTTGAAAATTTGGGGCAAGAATTCCTAAAAATGGCAGAGATCTCAACATAAGCTAAAAAGGCAATTTCCAGCCATTATATGGCACTTACTTGGATTCCTCAGTTCGTGGTTCACTGTTGAAGAGTGAAAATGAGTCCTGGTCCAAAGAAGATTGCAGTCACTGACCTCCAATGGTAAGAATGGGTTGGGGGGGTGCAGGGTGCTGGGTCCTTAGTGGGAGGGTGCAGGTTGGGTAGGGGGATGGCGGGACGGCAGGAATGGCAACAGACAGTTTTCTTTTGTTTAGGTTAAAAAGAAAAAAGACATCAGGGGACAGTTTTATTTTTCACAGGTGAAAAAAGAAAACCATCTGGGGACACTGGGAGTGGGTTCCCCAATGTCCGACAGTGCAGGGAAGAGGGGGGGCGATATATGAGGACACTGAGAGTTTGCTCTCCAGTGTTCCCCAGTGTGGGGAGAAGACCGATACATAAGATCATTTGAAGTGGCTCCAAAGTGTCCCACAGTAATAGACACATAAGGACACATATTTGGGAAACTGGAAATATGCTCAACAGTGTCCCTATAAGAAAGAGGTAGGGGGGCACTAATGAAACTCTTTGGATACTCGGACTTGGCTCCCCTGTGTCCCATGCTGCTTGTGGTGGTCAACAAACAAAGCAACTCGACCTTGATTCTGTAGTTGGCAGCACAAGTTCCAGCTGCGGCTGCAGAAGTCAAGAAAATACCACAGTTGTCATGCAGAGAATGGGACACGAGTGATCCTCTCACTAACCTAGCACCTGAGATTTTGGGTGCTCAACAAAAACTGTTTTGGGACACTTTCAGTAAAACAAAAAAAACATTAGAATGTAGCTAAATGGGTACCCATTAGCTAAGTCCTGGTGTTTTTTTTTTTTTTAAATAACATTACTTTTCACATATTTTCAACACTTGGTCCTCGCTAAAAGGAAAATAAAATGCCAGATGCTACAGAGCCCCTGCAATCAAAACAGATACTTTGCACAAAACACCTCCCTTCTTTTGAAAAAAGGGACTGTATTTTGCGCAAAGTATCATTTTGTGTGAAAAAAAAAGAATCTTTTCATGCCTGGCATATACATTTTCCCATTGGAAATAATGGGACAATGTAAAATGTAATAACTTTTGAGTGGATTAATATTTTTTCATCAAACCTTCAAAACACATCTTTGATGATAAGTCTTTCAACCCTGAACATTGCAGAGCACAACCTATAGCAATTTCTGAGATCCAGGTGGACAACGAAATGGCAAAAAATCACAGAATTTTTTTTTGCAACACTGTATATCTCAGAAACCACAAAACAGATTTGCATGAAATATGGAACATCCTGAGACCAACACCTAGAAATTATGCATGCTAAATTTTATGCATATCTGTGGAACAGTTCCAAAGTTATTAAGGTTCTAAAATTCAGGTTTAACATAGAAGTTACATTTCACTCTAAGTGACACAAGTAGGGAAATGAGGCATTAGGGTTGACACCCTAATACCCCCCCCCCAAATGCTACTACCCTCACACACCACAGACCAATGGGTGATGGGGTGTGCCTTGTGGGCATTGGGCCTAACTCCGACCCCATTCCATGTATAACAAAGCTTACATGATACAGCATAGGAGAATGAGATAAGAGTTAGTCCCAATGACCTCAAGGAACACCATGTCACCTGTTGATCTGTGGTAAGTAGGGGTTGGGTAGTAGCATGTGGGGGGTGTTAGGGTGTCAACCCTAATGCCTCATTTCCATACTTTTCCTGCTTTAACCCTAACTGATGCATTAATGACATTTTTTGCAATGAGTTTCCTTACTTTTTGAGAAAGTGCAGTCTTACCCTTATATAATAAATTGATGGAATGTTATTGAGTCTATCAATCAGCAATCACCCATAAGAAGTCTGAGTTCCTGTCTGGGGAAATTGCTGTAGCTCAGAATCAACCAGCTCAGAATTGACCAGCTCAGCTCTTTCAAACCATAGACAGGTTGTGCAACCCAACCTGTCTGTAGGTTCGAAGTGCGTTTTCACAAGTTAACTGTGACAAGTTTGATTGATTCTTTGCTGATAAGGTGGCTAACATTAGGGCCGAGATCTAACCAGCTCACTCTATGGGGGTTAATGGTAGTCACTGCTTGATCACCTCTCCTCAGTTTTCTTGGAATCCTTTGACTGGCTGGAGATCAAAGATATTGTGTGGATTGTCTAGAGTATGCAGCCGACATGCTGTAGTTTGAACCTGGGCCCAAGGCATCTTATAATGGGGTATATGGATTTCAACGGTCCTGTCCTTGCTAAGATTGTTTGGTGTTCTTTAGAGATGGGTGAGTTCCCTAGCCCCTGAAGGAAGCAGTGGTGACACTGCTCCTTAAGAAAGCTTCTCTGGACCCAAACTGCTCTCCTAATTACAGAACTAGTTCTAACCTTCCCTTTGTAGGGAAGGTGATTGAGAAAGTAGTTGCACTGCACCTGTAGAACCATCTTACCATCCATGATCTTTATGATCCTCTCCAGTCTGGTTTCCAGAAAAGGCACAGTACTGAGACTGCTCTGGTGCGGGTGCTCAGTGATCTCCTGATGGCAAGAGATCAGAAGCGCCACTCCATCTTGTTGCTTTTTGATCTCTATCTCTTCAGCTTTCGATACCATGGACTATGGGGTGCTGCTTGAGTGCCTGAGGGTCATCTGTGGCTTGGCTGGTTTGGTCCTCAAATGGTTTCAATCCTTCCACACTGGCAGATTCCAAAGGGTGGTATCAGGGATGTTTTCTTCACACTTATTCTGTCTGCCATGTGGGGGTCCCTAAATGGCTCAGTGCTGTCCCCAGTGTTGCTCAGGGTGTATATGCTGCCTTTGGGAGACATTTTGAGATGGTATGGGCTGAGGTTTCACTGTTAATCAGATGATACCCAGCTCTACCTTTCTTTTGTACCCAACCAGGAGAGTACGGTCTCAGTCTTTAATAGCTGCCTGGTAGAAATCCAGGACTGGATGAAATCCAGCTGGTTGAAGTTGAATTCTGATAAGACTGAGGTGTTTGGTGGTAGATCCAGGTCACTGGATAGAGGGGTCAGTGGCAGGGTCCCTCTCTGGGCCTTGCCTGGAGGGTTACCAGCTGCCTTCCTCTGAATGGGTGCGAAATATGGGAGCGATTCTTGATGGTGAGCTGACAATGCATTTGCGGGTGTCAGCAGTAGTCAAGTCCTTGTTCTATCATCACAGACACATCACCCAGGTCAAGCACCTTGTTCCATCCAGTGACCTTTTGATGCTGATTCATGCCTTTGTGACCTTGTGCCTGAAATACTGTAACTTCCTTTATCTAGGGCTTCCGGGGGTTGATATCCACTGCCTGCAGCTGGTGTAGAACACTGCAGCATAGCTGCTGATGGGGGCTCCTCAGTAGAGCCACATCACTATTGTGCTGCACGAACTGTGCTGGCTGCCTGTAGAGTCGCAGATCTCCTTCAAGGTCAGCTTCTGACCTATTAGACCCTGCACGGACAGGGTCTGGGCTACCTGCAATAGCTCCTGAAACCTTTTTGTCCCAGCTGACCACTCTGCTCAGCTGACAAGTGGCTGTTAGAGATTCCCAGGATACGGCTGAAAACCTCCAGGTCCTGAGCTTATATGTACACAGCCCCTACCCTGTGGAATTCTCTACCTTGTCAGATCAGAGAGTGCCAGACCATGGAGAGCTTCAAGGCAGCCTTAAAGACTCATCTGTTCTACTTAACCTATTGGGATTTTACTTATTAAATCTGCTTTTATATTTTTTATGTAATCTGAAATTGGATTGTTTTACTACCTTATTTGTTTTAATGTGTTTTTATAATTCTGTACAGCGCTTTGGTTTTGGAATTGCACTCTAAAAATAAAGTTTATTAATATTATTATTATTATTATTATTATTATTATATTGTTTTGGGAGTGCACAGACATTGTTATGAGCTGTAATTTCCATGTGGGGCCTACACTCGCATTATTGCATAATGGATGGCCCAGCAGTCCCTTACTGCATAATTTTACCCATATGTGGAAGCATAGGGGCCCTGCGTGCCCTAAGCTCCCACCTACCTATAACTATAGAGACACAGCGCAGGCCTAGACACATTACAAGTAACCCCTCTTCTGCAAATGGCACAATATCTCAGTAAGCATAGCAACTCTGGAAAATATTCCACTGCAGTTGTTAGCAAAGGAGTACTAAGCTGCCTTTAACAAAAAAAGTATCTCTTTTTTTTTGCAATTCTTTTTCTTGCCTTCCTGGACAGAACTCTCCTGGATACCTCACTCACTTTTACTGCTCTACCACCTGCTATGTTCCCCACCATCTTCAAGGATGTTATGACCTCCCTAGAGGCACAGGAGAGGCTACGGCCCCCAGGGACTTAGAAGGGGCCATGGCGGGGAACCAGCATTGGATGTGGGGTGGCAGTGGCACTGGAGGAGCTGTCACCTATGCAGTGGGAGGGTTTTTTCCCCTTAGTTTCTGTGCTCTGCCATCCCTCTCCTGCATGGTGCATGTCCTGATCAGCACATAGCAACCCTGCTGATGTCGGGCCATGGAGATCGCATGCTATCCAATGCACACCAGTGCCTCTGATCTCCACCAGGGACCACTGGTGCACCGGACACCCCAGAGCCCTCTGCTCAGGATAGGAGAGCATCCCAGTGGGTGCTCTATCTGATCCCGTCTCTGCTGACCCCCCCGGCACTCAGGTCACCGGCGTGGTGCAAGGTGTGGTGCCCAGAACCTCAAAACTCAGCACCACTGGGCTGGGCACAAGAAAAGTATCTTGAAGTGTATTTGAGATACAGTCACCAAAAGGCCACTGTTTTATTGCCACAGTGTTATCAAAGGGAAATTCTCACCTTCAGAATGACATAACTATGTAACCAATGCAAATTTTTACACCAGATGAGCATAAACTGCATCTCTGTGACACCCCCTTTTAACACTGCAAATTTCAAGCCAAAAGTACTAACTGTTTCCTTGCAGTAAACTGACAAAGGAACAGCAGTCTTTAAAAATCCCTTTTTGTGAGCTGTCAAAATCCTGGTTACCGATCCAATCCTTGTTCACAAGATAGGGCCATCTTGTCCTGATCTCACAAACAAGGATTTTGACAGCTCAAGAAAAGAGACTGTCTCATGAAAAGGGATTCTGACAGTTCACTAAAAGATATTTAACAAAGCAATCCATTTTCGCGAGCTGTCAAAATCCCTTTTCGCGACCAGATATTGTTTCGTGAAGTGACAAAATTCCTGTTCCCGAGACAATCCATGTTCATTAGATAGGGCCATCTGGTCCTGATCTCACAAACAAGGATTTTGACAGCTCACCAAAAGGAGTTGGCTAGCCAAAAGGGATTTTGACACCTCACAAAAAGGGATTTTGACACCTGACAAAGTGGGATTTTGACAGCTTGCAAAAAAAGATTAAAAAAAACAGTTCCTTTTCGTGAGCTGTCAAAATCCCTTTTTGTGAGGCAATTCCTTTTTATGAGGTGACAAAACCCCTATTTATGAGCCAATCCTTGTTTTTGAGATAGGAACATCTGGTTCTGAGCTCATGAACAAGGATTTTGACAGCTCACAAACAAGGATCGTCTCACAAACAGGGATTTTGACACCTCATGAACAAGAATTGGAAGCGAGTGATGAACAAGGTTTTTTGAAATTAAAAAAAAATCTGTTTTTTGAGAAAAGTAAGCAGAACCAAAGCCATGGATTTGTAGAGGGTGTCACTCTGGACAAAACTCATACTTCAATATCCACAAAAGATATCTGTGGGGCAAGTTACAACATTTTGCTTTTTGCAAAAAATTCAAAACAAGATGGTGGCTCGTGAAGAGGGATTTTTTCCTCACAAAAAGGGATTTTTAAATCCCTCTTTGTGAGCTGACAAAATTCTTGTTCATGAGGCCAATCCTTCTTTGCAAAATATATACCTATTCCAAAGACTGAAATGAGCATGCTCAGAATACAAAACATTTAAAATTGAATAATTTTGGAATGCATTAATATTTTTTCACCAAACCAAGGCTGGATTGTTCTTTGGGGCAAATTCTTTCCACTCTCAAAACGTCAGACCAAAAGCCCAAACTGTGTGGCCACAGTGTGAGGGGCAAAAATCAATAAACATCGTTGCCTTGCTCAGGCGATATCGGGCGATGCATTGATCCTTGGTCCGATAACAGTATTATATCCACCTCCAATATATGTGCCTGGCATGCCTCCTGTATTTGGATCCCTGCTACATGGAATGTCCTCTATGTCTTTGTTCCTGCTGCCTGGCATTCCTTTGTGCAGTGCCACCCTGCTGGTGGGCATGTATCAAGTGCCATAGCATTGCAAGTCTGATGCCCAATAGTGTCACAGGACCCATCATTGTGGTGTCTTTAGACTCTCCCTGTATAATTTCCTAAGTTTTTCTAGTCTGTTACTACTGCTGCTATGGTGTTGCCGCAGTGGTATATAATAATAATAATAATATTCTTTATTTATAATGCGCTTTTCAAAAAATCAAAGCGAAGTACAAGTTATGAAATCACAGGGTAATAGAACATTAATATAAAATACAATAAATAAGTAATACATTACAGTAAACATTCATAAAACAATAATAAAATCAAACCCAAATCAATCAGTCACTTCCCCATAGGCCTTAATCCATAAAAAGGATTTTAGGCTTGTTTGAACCTCACTGTCGTGCACTCTCTAATCCGATGTGGTAGAGAATTCCAGAGGGTCGGAGCCACAAACGCAAAGGCCTGGGCACCAGAAGACTTCAAAATGACCCTCAGAATCTCCAGCAACCCCTCGCCGGCCAAGTGGATCGGTCGCTCCGGGAGATAGGGAACCAGGAGCTCTCTCAGGTAGTCAGGGCCCAATCCATGCAGGTCTTTGTAGGTCAACAGACCCACTTTAAAGGTGATCTGCCACTGAACCAGCAGCCAGTGCAGTCTCCGCAGCACCGGGGTAACATGGGAAAAACGAGAAGTCCCAGTTAACAACCGGGCTGCAGAATTCTGCACCAGCTGCAAGCGGTGGATATCAACCCCAGAAAGCCCGAAGTAATGGGAGTTGCAGTAGTCGAGACGTGAAGTTACAAAGGCGTGGATCAACGTTGGTAGGTCCCTGGACGGAACAAGGTGTTTAATCCTAGCGATGTTCCTAAGATGCTAAAAGAAAACTTTAACGACGGCCGACACTTGATCATGTAGTGTCAGCCAATCGTCAAGAATCACCCCTAGGTTCTGCACCCGTTCAGAGGTGGGGAGCTCCACACCACCCAGGAATAAACCTGAGGGATGGTTTATCCCCCACCCCCCTGTCCGGCGACCAGGATCCAGAACTAGCACCTCCATCTTCCCAGGGTTTAACTTCAACATGCTGGACCTCATCCAATCTTGGATTTCCCCGAGGCAGCTATTAAACACCAAGAATGCTTTATTCTGGTCAGGTGCAAAAGACAGGTAGAGCTGAGTATCATCGGCATAACAATGAAACTCCAGCCCATACCATCTTACAATGTCTCCGAGGGGAAGCATGTACACAGCAAACAACATGGGAGACAACACTGAGCCCTGAGGCACCCCACATGACAGAGAGGCAGGATCAGAAGAAAACACTCCCGATACTACCCTCTGAGTTCTACCAGTGAGGAAAGATGTAAACCATCTGAGGGCCAACCCAGAAAGCCCACAGATGGTTCTCAGGCGCTCAAGTAAAACCCCATGGTCTACTGTGTCAAATGCTGATGACAGGTCCAAAAGGACCAAAATGGACCATTTTTTCTGGTCTCTCACCATCAGGAGATCATTGAGCACCCGAACCAGTGCAGTCTCAGTGCTGTGCCTCTTCTGAAAACCCAATTGAAGGGGATTGTAGATGTTATGGATGGTCAAATGGTTGTCTAACTGGGTAGCCACTACTTTCTCAATTACCTTCCCAACAAAGGGAAGGTTTGAGATAGGTCGGTAGTTACCGAGGCAGTCAGGGTCCAAAGAAGCCTTCTTCAACACTGGTGTCACCACTGCTTCCTTCAGGGAGCAAGGATATTCACCAGAGTCTAAGGAGCATCAGACTATCCTTGTCAGGACCGGGGAAGATAGTCTCCCCACAGCCCATAACCAAGGCTGTGGGGCCCAGATCTAAACTACAGGACGTAGTGCGCATACCCCGGAAATCCTCATAACATCCTCGATTTCCGGCCTCTCGAAGAAACCCCAGGGAGTAGGAGGGCAAGTGACCATGGCCGGATCCACGGCAACTCCCATAGAGAGTGTTGTGTAGGTCTCCGCCCTGATGTCTTCTACCTTATCTGCAAAGAACCGAGCGAGCTCCTCTCACTGAGATTGCGAAAAAGCTCTACGAACCTGCAGACAAGCTAGGTTGCACAGTCTGTCTACTGTTCGAAAGAGCTGAGCTGATCGGTTCTGAGCAGCAGCAATTTCCCCAGACAGGAATACTGCCTTCTTTTACGGGCAATTGCTGACTGGTAGAGTTGATAATGTTCTGGAAGTCTAAGGCGGTTGGCATCTGAGCCAGATTTCTGCCAACACCTCTCTAACCTGCAACCAAGTCAAGGCGTCTCCCTCAAGTCCCCATCAAACCATGGGGACCGAGGATGAAGAGAGAGAGGACGCACACAGATGGGAGCAATAGAATCCAGAGCCTCGGTAATGGCCCTATTATAGGCCAGAACCAAGGACTCAGGATCCATGCTAATCATCGAAGATTCTGATAGGTCAAGCACCGCCAATAGACCATCGGGAGTCACATCCCGTAAAGGGCGGTACTTGACCATCTCCACAGGGATAGGTCTATGCAAGGGGGTGCAGAAATTGAATCTCACAGTGTGGTAATCAGACCATCCGACAGGTTCCACCCCCACGCCAGAGGCTTCCATCCCCAGGAGGAAGACCAGGTCAAGAGAATGGCAATATTTAGGAGTGGCAGAGATAACAACCTGTGAGAGGCCCAATGAGTTCATCAATTGGAGGAAGTTCTGACCAAAATGCGAGAGTTCGTCATCAATCCAGGCATTGAAGTCACCCTGCACCATCAACCTGGGGGACTCCAATACCAAGTCAACGACGAAGTCCACCACTTCCTTAAGGAATGGCTTCTCATCTCCGGGTGGACGGTAGATGAGAGCCACTCTATAGCCCCCACCTGCCACTACAACACATTCAAACGATCTAGTCTCCTCTACTGGAACACTAGTGAGACCCAATTCTGTCTTAAAATAGACCGCAACTCCCCCACCCCTGTGATCCAATCTCGGGCAGTGTATCACCAAATACCCAGCCAGAACGGCTGCCTCAAGAATAGGGAAAGCATTACCATCCAGCCAGGTTTTGGTGATACAGGCCAGATCCACCGTTCCCACCAAGTCAGCCAAGACGGCCGTCTTGTTGACAATGGATCTGGCATCGCACAAAACCACCCGAGTTGGACAGAGTTCTGAGGATCCCCCAACCACCAGCCCACTGTTGTTAATGGTGGTGCCCTTGGGTATGGGGATCAGACAGGGAAACCCACATTCTGACCTCCATTTTGCCCCAGGGCATCTTCTGGACCTAACAATCCCAATTTGAGCGCTCTCCTCGTCCATCCTCCACTGTTCAGGCCCCCCGCCCCGACCCCTCCTCCTACATACAATTCCCAGAGCCCTACAACATTGATAAATGGAGAACGGTAGAGGAGGAGGAGAAAAAGGGCGGAGGGCCAGAAGAGTGGAGGATGAATAGTGCACGACTGGGGGGGGGGACATAATAACACATACCTACAACCTACAGAGAAAACTAATAAAGTCCTTACTTTAACAATCAAAAACAAAAAATAAACCCACCAAAATTCAAAACATCTACTAAATAACATAAACAAAAATTAAAATGAATCCCATTTACCCCCTCTTTCTCAGAACCAAAAACAAAAAAACAAAAAAAAAAAAACCACTTTCTGGGACCTAACAATGAAAATAACTAAAAATAACTAAAAATAAACTATAAAAAATAATAAAAAATATTAAACACAAATTCAAATGGGAGACCCTCCTCTCACAATGATGTCCCATCGAAAACTCAAAAAACAAAAACAAAACACACACATAAAAACCAAAGAGCCCCAAAATAAATAATAAATATACCAAGAAAACATGTACTCCCACCACACATTAAATTGGTACCAGGTCAATAAATGAATTGTGAGCAGGCAGGGACTCACACTCCCCACAAACATACAGTAACTGACCACTCTCACTGCTCGAACGAGGAATTTAGGTTCAGGAAAACAGGTTTCAGTTCAAAAATGCATCCAAAGAGCAATAGTCACCAAAATCAGTTCACAGTCACATAAATCTTCAAAACAGGTAGGTACTCAAGGCTGATTTAGCCCCCTAGAACATGCTGGGTGGGAGAGGGAGTCCAACAGACCCTACCCCTTGGGTCAGGACCCCGGAGACAGGGCGGTATCACAACCACCCCAGTACCGCAGGCTCCTCAGGGCAGCCAAAGGCTCAACCCTCCTTTGGTCAATGACTAGCCCCCCCCACCCTCGGGTAGCAGGGATCAATGGATCCTGCCCACCACAGCCATCTCAGGGCAAGGCCCAGCTGCAGAACTTTCCTTCCACGATGACAGGAAAACTTGCGTTCATATATGGACTATGACTGCCTGCACTGCTTCACCTTTTATATGCTCTAGTGTGCTTTGATCACCTGGGGCTATTCTAGGGGTTGTTTGAAATGTCATGCTATATGTACCTTTATGAATCCCAATCTAGGGCTCATATGCCATAGCTGTGCCACAAGCCAGCTTGTGCTATGTTGCTGGCCAGTCTTTGTTGCAACTATGGTGCATGGGTACTTTGATACATGCAGTCAGTGTTCAGCGCAGTCTGCATTTGTGAATTTCTTTTGGTGCAGTTCTTGGCACAAGCTGCAGCTTGCATCAAACTGTTTCACGCAAGCCATGTGTGCCATTTTGTTTGCTTTGAGAATCATGCCCCTTTTGTCCAGTTGTATGTATTAGATTAATAATGAAGCAAAAGATTTTTAAGATTGTGCAATGTAAATGTAGCATTACTTAAAAATGTTAGTACTGCTAGTACAGTTTTGTTATTAGCACTTAGTGATCATCAGTATTAAATGAATGTATTCATATACGTTTCCTATGGCCTGTGATTGTTAATCTTGGTTAAATCTTTTTTTAATTGAAATTAGCATGGACCGAGGCTGGTTGGGTGGTGCTGAGGGTTGAGGAACTGGATGCCACACCTCGCACGATGCTGGCGACCTGGGTTCGGGAGCGGACTCGGGTCGCTAGTGGGTCAGCCAAGGGAGATAGGCTTGAGCACCCCTTGACAGCTCGCCTTCTCCGGGAGGAACAGTTCAATGCCCACACACTTCCCTGACTTCAAGCGGTGGCTCAGAGTACTGCAAGCCCCACTAGTAGGGGATGGGCAGCCACTGTACAGAATGGATGTCGGTGTCCTGCATCATGACATCAGGAGAGTTGCACGCTGTACAGGGAGGGAGAAAAATGGAAAATAGCCTGCCTCTGCCAGGGAGATGGGGAGACCAGGAGACGTGCCTATGATATGCCTGCACCCACCTGATGGACCCAGACTGATGAAACTTTAAGTTATGGGGTGTCCACACCCCCATCTCATCCCCACCTGGGGGGTATAACCGTAGCTCCATGGGGCTCTGGGGGTCCATTCTGGGCAGGGTGGCAGGCAGTGAGATGTCTGCCATGTCTCTCCTGATCGTTCGGGGGACGCAGGCTGGGGAAAGGAGGTAAAAAGTAATTTTAAAACAAAAAAGAATTTTGCATGGACACTTTGTTTTTCTTTCTAAATTATTTGCACTAATATAAGGAATTGCAATTTGTACCCATTGTGTCATCTTTGAAGAAGACCTGCCCAGCTGGGGTGAAAGGTAAGGTTAAGTCACCAGTCATATTGGCGTAACTGCTGCTGGTAGTGGTACTGCTTTCCCTCCTTCCTATTCATCTGTTTGATGTGTTTTATAACTGTCTTTTATATTGCATTCTTTTTGTATGCCACATATGATTAACAAGTGTCAAAGCATAAACTGTAAGTACTGCTTATTTTTTTGGTATTGGAGTGCTATTTTGATCAATAGATATTGTACATAGTGGTATATGGAGCTAGTATATGGTAAATGCACTGCTTTGTGTGCATTTGAAAGCCACAGACCTGTATGTTAGTGGGCACAAGTCGAAATGTATGTCCACTGTCTCTACACATTTGCATATGCAGCAGTGACAAGCAACACCATTTCAGGGAGACCCTCCCCCCCATGAGATGGCTTAGACACCATGCTTACCAGAAAAATACAATATGGTTGACCAGTTTAGCATCAACACATTTTCTGAGACTGTGTATGAGACCTAAAATATTGATCGCTGTCTGAATTTTATGTATATATTAAATCAACTGCACAATTAACATTGTCATGCTTTGTAACAAGTCTGAGCCAATCATTAATATTGCCATAGCCAACTGTGTGAAGAATTTTGATAATGCAAATATGCCTATATTTGTCAAAGGAGATTCTTTTGTTTTCTGAAAGTACTGTATGATTTGCAGTTACAGTAGTACTTTAATTCATCAGGGTACCGAAATTGGTGTTAGAAAGAGTAAGCATGACATGAACACTCCTCTTGAACATATCAACCTACATATCAGAGGGGGATACATTATTCCATGGCAAGAACCAGCTAACAATACATTTTACAGGTAAGCAATTGAAAATATTTAAGCAGCAGTACATTGGAATGTTGTCTTCCAAAAACTGAATTTGAACTACAATTAAAAATATCAGCATACCTGTTACATTTCATTTTCAGAGTATTTCCTCATATTATGCACAACACGTTTGTATGACTACAGTCTTAATTCTAAAACTGATCCTTATCAAACTTCTTACAGTAGTACTAATAATCCACAGACATCAATAATAATTTTTCATGAGAAAAATTTTTTTGAAGCATTAAAAAATACATTTGTTTCATGCAAGATGAAAGTAAAAGATGTTAAATGTTTAACAGTTAAAAATGTTTGGGTCACATGTTTTGCCTGAATGCATTTTTCTGCTGCTTCAAGCATTTAAAGACATGGGATTTCATTGTAACCAACATTTGGTCCAAACATTATGAAACAAGTAGAAAAAGTAATTTGTTTGACAGTGTCTTAGTCTTAAAACAAGTGTAGTGTATAATAAATCAAGATTTAGTTTTCTGTTTTTGATCCCTATAATGTGTTTTTTTCTGAAAATCGGTAGCTATTGTTTTCTTCTGCAGCATTTGCAAGTGTTGAATGGATGAATGTTGCAATTTCAGCTATGTGATTGCAGAGGTTTGCTGATGGACTATGAGTATGACAAAATAAATTTAGAGAGAGTTACTTTACTAGAGGCTAATGTTTACCAAAATAAGAGTGAACTTATTTATTTGGTTTAAATGTGGGCAAAATAATCAAACACGTTGAAAACTGTATTTATATTATTCCTTTGTGGTGTTGCATTGGTTCCTAGTTTTTATAAAAAAAGCTGATTCCAGCACTAGTAATTCCATAGTTCAACGTTTCTTAAGATATTAAAAAAAGGCTAATGTTGCAAATATTATAATTAGAAATACTGTACATATACTGATACATGCATGTAGGACAGGAGAGATTAATAGGGACATTAGGAATTCCTTTTTCATGGTGTGGGTGGTTGTCAGATAATATAGTATACCAAAGCATGTAGTGGAAGCAAAACCAGTGCCATTTTTTATGCATGGCAGGAGTAGGCACAGGGGAATAATATGATCTGAAGGTAAAGATGTGCAAAGTCCCTTAAATTTGCTCTGTGAAATATTTCACAAATTGCACTCAATTAGCCAATTTGCAGAGCATGGATTTGCTTTGAAATGTGAAATTTTGACAGCAAAATTCCACTCTTCACAGCAAAACTACTCTACTACTAGTAGTAGCAGTAGTGCACCCCACCCCATGATCACTGGCCCCAAAGTAAAAGAATTTTTGTAAAATCTCCGGTGTCTAGTTTTCCCCCCTTGGCAACTGCCAGCCAAATGTAAAATCATTTTTATAAAATCCCTTGTGTTTAGTGGTCCCTCCTGCTGATTGCTGAACCCAAGGTAAAATCATTTTTGTAAAATCCATGATGTCTAGTGGTAACCCCCCCCCCACCAATAATCACTGGCCCTTAGGTAAAATATACATTTTTTAAATCCCTAAGGCTTGATTCTAAAAGATATTTGCCTGACACATGGCGCCTGCATTACTCAGCAATGACACAAGTTGCACCTCGCATCACTGATTGCAGCATTCCCTATTCTGGTATGCAGACTGTGCCAGTGAGAGAATCCACTGCTCCAAAGGGGCTCTGTGTCCCCCTTGTGACCTGCATCTGAGTACAGCAGGTCACAAGTGGGCTTGCACCATGGTGGGGCTGCAACAGCCACCGATGTCCAGTTCTGAAAGCCCTGAAATGGCACCAGAGGGGAGTTATGTTTTACCAACCAGGAGGTGGTCTACACCACTTTTGGCAATGCCCCTCAAGGTGGGGAGCCAGTGGGGGGCCATATGTGTTTTCTGCAGGTCAGTAGGGGTAGGGGTATATATCCCAGAAGTGCTTGGGTACTAGGTTGTATGCAAGGGGGGGGTGATCGGGCACCTGGTGGGGGTGGCAGTCATTTGCCATGCAAGACACCTGTAGGTGGATAGCACTGCCATGGGCATCCCCAACAGGTGCCTGATCATCCCCCTGGCATACACGCAGGCTCTTCAGCACCCCATGGTCAACCCCTGTGCCATGTCTGCCCCAGGGGAATTCCATGCATTGCGGGTCCCTCATGCACCAAGTGGGCAGGTGTGTGTGGCTCCATCTGTGAGGACCTGCAGGTGCACCGTAGTGTTTGGCCCTCGTCTGAGGTTCCATCATTTCCTGGATACAGTGCCACAGGCACCACTGATGTACTGAAATTGGGTGCAAGGTCTCTGGCCCACCACAAGTGTACCAGAGCTCAAGACTGGTGAACCTTTGTGGTGATCTGAAGGCACCAGGATTTGAAATTTATGTAACTTCTCCTAGCTTTGCGATGTTATGAATGACAAATTGTCCTGTTATTGGACAACTTGGCTAACTGATTTGCTAAGGTGAATTTGGCCACTACGTGAAAAATTTGTGGATTAAGTTAAACTTCATTACATCTCTACCCAAGGGATGGAGGACTGGGCATCAAAACACCAGAGGAGCAAATTGGCATAATACAGCCTTTTGGATGTTCAGTTAGACATTGAGACAGGAAATGAGAAGACTGAATAGACCAATGGGTCTTTATCTACCATCAGATTCAATGTATGTATGTATCTCTGTAAACATATGAAATGATAGATAATATAAATTACCAATAATTGTAACCTATTGATATAACTCATTTACAATATTCTGTGACTTTCAGCTTAAAAAATACCTAGTCCTATTATTTAAAAAATTAAAACTTTTTCAATGTTAATGGGAAAGATTTTCAAAACTATCCCCAGGACTTGCACCACATTTCTGCCACAATCCTGTGAATTGTGTATGAAAGTTAGCCCACCTAAAAATAGGCAAATAAATAAGGGAGGCAGTGTAGCGCAGTGGTTTAAGACTCTGAGCTGCAAATCTGGTATCATCCAGCAGACAAGACCTGGGTTTGAATCCTACAGCTTCCACTTGCATACTGTATGACCCTGAGCAAGTCACTTAACTTCCCTGTGCTCCCAGGTTGCACCTGTAAAAAAAACTTTCAGCTTAGTGTGCTACTCCTGGTTAAACAACTAAATAAAAAAAAAACAACTTTCATGCATAATTTCAATGACTAGTGACATTTGTAAATACTGGAGAGTGTCGGACCACTCTTAGAAATACATTCAATGATTAAACAATGCTGCACAAGAATTGTGTAAGATGTTACATCACCAAAATTACTAATACGCAGTGATTGGTGATGATGTTATATTGTTTTTTAGTCAGTGTTGGTAATATTTTTTTTTTACTATTTATTTTAAGTATTCCTATAAATAAAAGGGGGAGGGGGGGCACAGCCCCCCAATTACAGGAAATGTTGGCTTATGCTTTTTGCCACCATTAGCTCAATTGACGAGCTATTTTAACCTCGCAAATTGCATAGCATAATGCTTACATGTTGTACACATCATGCAATTGAGGTCGCCTTTGCTGTACACAAGATCAGATAGTCCAACACACTCCACCATCGCTGCAGCATTTCAGGTATCTATTGCATCGAAAGAAATGACATATGTAGCACATTTTAATGAAAGCTGCAATAAAATAGTAACACTTCTACAAATACATCAGAATGTTGGAAAAGAGCAATTAAATGTGTTGGCACATTTTGGATGGCCAGTCCCCATTCAAAATCAAGAGTTGCTCCTGAATCATCCCATTTAAAACTTCTTCTCAAGTTAAAGTTCTCCTTGGACCCCTTTGGTATAGAAACACAATAAAAAAAGTAAAGATTGTAGTTACGCCAACATAACATAAATAATGTCAACATAGCTTTAATCAGCAGTGCTTTTATAATGTGTTCTGTATATCATCCTGCCCTAGATTGCTATTGCCTATGATCCTTCAGTGACCTATTGTTTCTACTACCACTTGCAAATATTTACTTACTGGGCCCTAACCAAGATTAAAAAATGATAGCCTTACAAAACATCAAATCAAAGTTACATAAATATTTTATTTATTGATTGATTTATTGATTTATTTTTATGTATCTATCTATCTGACTGATTGATTGATAACATTTTATTTTTATACAGGGTAAACTGTCAGGGTTTTGCCCCTATTTTCAACAATTTCCTGCCCTCATTTATACATACACACATACAACATTTGTTTCACTGCAATTACAATGTGGCACATAAAATCCATAATGAACAATTAGTACATAAAACATACCACATCAATTTCCCTTAAAACAATTACATTTAGAGTACAGGAATTTTTTTTAGGGACAGTTTAAAAAAAAATTAATCCATGTCTATCTGTCTGTCTGTCTATCTATCTATCTATCTATCTATCTATCTATCTATCTACCTCTAAGCAGACTAAACATACTGAGCTGACATCAGCTCTTTTCCAGATGCAATCTGAGTGGAGGAGGAATGGCCAAACTACCCAGTGTAGTAATTACACTACTACAGCAAGGAATGAGATATAATACTTAGCAGTAGTGAAATGAAGTTCAGCAGGTAGTAACGCTCTGTCATGCTTGACATACAACATCAATGCATGGAGCAGAGCACTTCCAAAAAAGTCAGAGGTACCTCACAGAAAATAAATATGCAAAGAAAAAAGAAAGAGCAACAGTGAGCAACTGAACCCTTTGAAAGCCGAGTATGTTTGGAACATTTCCTAATTCTGGGTGAACTACATATAAATGCATACAATATTATAAGGAACAAATTGACTAAACAAATTAGACCAGGGGCAGGATTTTCGAAAGGTGGCACAGAGTGTGCATCCAGCCCTGTGACACGGGATTTTGATTTCAGTCATGTGCCAAACCCTTTCCTGCGACTGCACCTGATTTTCCATTAACAGATGCTGTTGCGACAGTTTCCCTGCTTCCCGGCAGCTTGCATCACATATCTGGTGCAAGCAACAGTACATTGACCCCCAGGAGTGGCTCACTCTATACCACAGATTTGTGGACTAAAGAGTGACACCAGGCACAAGAGATGTAAAATCCCAACTGACAGCCGATGAATGCCACAAGCCCCGTGCGCCATATGTTTGCCACACAGGGGGCATGCAGCATTGTTTAGCTTTTGAAATTCCAGCCCCAGGTGGTAAAGTAAAACATGTGATTAACTGGCAACTAGGTAACATGTGTATGATTTAGGATTTAATAGCAGAACAATAACGGTCAAGTATCAACACAACACCAGGAGGTGTGAGGGGCATACAACTTAGCTATGTTGCCAGACTTCAAATATTCATCTAAAAAAACCAAAAACTTTTCCACTCCTAACACTTTCAGTGTTACCAATTATAGAATATTTTAATTAATAAAGGCATAATATGTTTTAAAAATAGGTCTGGAAGGTAAATTGTGGGCAGACTAGATGGGCCAGGCAGTCTTTATCTGCCGACAATTTCTATGTCTATCTGTTTACAAAGACAAGCATGAAGTCATGTTGACATTGTTTTCTCCTTTCAGTATAGCTTGTTAAAGTCAGTATAAGTCAATAAGCAATTAACCATAACATTATGGTTGTAGGTGTATTGATGCATATTAAAGAATATTGATGCATGTACTGGTATTCTTGTAAGGTTGATCCTGTAGCTCTGCAGCCTCAACATTTTAGTGATCTTTTTCAAAAAAATGGGGACGTGACAATTCCTTTCATAATTAAAGTAAAGTATGCAGAATGTGCTATTGATATTCTGTCATGGAAAAACATTTCTATTTTCTAGATATTTAATAAGGATGGATAAAGTCTTCACTTTGTCTCAGTGATGAAATTAAAAAAGTTGCAGAGTTCACCATCCTTCATGACAGATTAAGTCACAGGGCAGACTTACATGATGCTTATCCTTGGTGAATGACTAGCCTGATTTCACCAGCACTCAGTCAACAAAGTGAACAATGCAATGTATAAAAAGTGCAGTGAATGTTTAATGAAAAAAAAGTTTTATAAGCGCAGTAACTACCCCATCCTTTATAGCACCCCATCTACCTCCCTCTCTCATGGCCTGAGCAATACAAACATGTCTTCTTTTATTGAAAACTACTTAGGCCACAATCTCTCCCCTTCTTCATCCCATGGCCTAAGTAAAAAAATAAAAACAAGTACTCTCATTCTCCCAACCCTCTTAGCATGCACATCCCAATTCTTGTCAACCACTGGTCCTGATAACAATTAAAAAACTCCTCCCAAACCTTTCTTGAAACATATATACACTCTCTTCCCACCCAAGATGTGCTGACTTGATTTGCAGCAAAGTTTTACTTTGCTGGCAAAGTTGCCGCAAAATGGCCAAAATTTGCATCCGTGGAGTTTTGCAAACTTTTCTCTGATCTCAGCAATTTTGACTACATCTGAAACTGAATGTGAAAGTCTCAAATTCTGCCATTTGAGGGTGAAATTCCACCATTTGTGGGCAAAGTCCACACTTTTCAGGTGAAATTCTGCCATTCACAATGATATTCTGCACTCCACGGATCGATTTGCACTTCACAAATTGCATTAATTTTGTGGAGTAATCCATGGAGCAAATTTGGCCAACTTCACCCATCTCTAATGCTGACATAAAGTCAAATATTACATTTCATCCTGGAGATGACAACCAGTGCAGTCCTCTACACATGACCTTGTCCCACTGCCATCTAAATGAATGAAAGCAAGAGTGTGTTGCTAACATGGGAGAGCAGTTTCACTCATAAACAGTTAGCTTGCTGCCTGTCAAGGTGACATACGAACATACAAATTTGCCAGCAGATAAAGGCCTTATGGTCTATCAAGTCTGCTCAATTGTGCAGCTAGCAACCCTTATACTGCAGCTGCCCCTCCCTTGCCTGCCTTGACCCTCCCTCTTACCCTATCCCATCCCCTTTTGAAGCAGTCCACTGTTCTACAGGATTCCACTTCTGCAGGAATGCATGCCACCCATACACTACTCTCTCTGTAAAAAAGTGTCTTCACATTTCCCTCCTGAACCTTCCCCCATCCAATCTGAGAACGTGATCTCAAGTGTCCCTACCCCCCTTAACTTGAATAGTCCCTCCGTGCCTGCCTTGTTTATTCCCTTCATGTACTGGAAGAATTAAATCATATCCCCCCTGTCTCTTCTCTCTTCCAGTGAGTACATGTTCAACTCCCTCAGCCTGCTCACATAGGGTATGTCCCTTATTCCCTGGATCATCTTTGTTGCCCTGCACGGCACTCTTCCAGTAACTTAATGTCCCTCTTCAGGTATAGGCACCAGTACTGCACGCAGTACTCCAGGTGTGTCCTAACCAGTGACCTATACAACAGTAGGATCACCTCCCCTGTCCTTGAAGATGTACACCTGGAAATACAACCCAGCATTTTATTGGCCTTTGCAGCTGCCTTCCTGCATTGTGCTGAGTTGTTCATTGAGCCTGTTATAATCACCCCCAGATCCTTCTTCTCCTCTGCCATGGCTAGTTGATCCCTCCCCCAGCTGGTAGTTCCATCTTGTTTTTTTTTACCCCGAAATGTAGCACCTTGCACTTTTTGGCATTGAATCCCAACTTCCAGGTGTCTGACCAGGTCTCCAATTTTGACAGATCACTCTGCAACCCATGCCACCCTCCTAGGTCATCGACTACTTCTCCCATCTTCATGTCATCTGCAAAAAAACTGATCTTGCTCTTGATGCCCATTGAGATGTCTGACATGAACAACCCAAACAACATCGGTCCCAGCACTGAGCCCTGCGGTACTCTGTTTGTCACTGCCCTCAGAGATGAGAGCTCCCCTCCTACCAACACCACCCTCTGCTGCCTTCCCTGTAACCAGTTTACTACTCATCCCACCATTTTCACCCCTGCATCTGCACCTGCCAGATTACTACCCAGTCTCCCATGCAGCACTGAGTAAAATTCCTTACTGAAGTCCAGAAACAGAACATCCACTGCATGGCCTTTGTCCAACTGTATAGTTAACCAGTCATAGTAATCCACCAGGTTGGTCTGACAGGATCTGCCCATGACAAACCCATGCTACCTAATGTCAGTATCCTGTGACAGGCACTATTGGAAACTGGGCACCTACCAAAATGGTGACCCACTAGCAGTGCATGTTGACAGGGTGATGGTGTAGGGAAGGTGACCTGATGGGGTGGGTACACGAATAGCGATGGGATGTCACTATATGTACACGTGTGGGGGGGTGGGGAGAGAGCATGCTGAGTAAGGGGCAGGAGCAGAGGGAGGATTTGTCAGGGGTGGTGCTGCGGTGAGCTGCCAAGCTGGCTCTGTGGCATGGTGGGTGGGTGCCATGCAAGTGTGGCTAGGATGCTGGGTTTGGGTTCAGGTGCAGGTATGTTTTGCTGTGCCCAGCCCGGGTAATGTTTTTTTTTTTATTTTTTTAGAATTTTTGCACCCCCCCAAACATGCACCCCTGGAATTGAGAGTCCTAAAGTAGGGGAGTGTGGGGGGTGCAGCCCCCCACATGACATTAAAATTCCATGTCCTTTGCACCATTGTGTTTTGCACCAGGGGTGTACATCATCAAAATTGAATTTCGGTGATGTACACTCTCCATAATGATGATCGCCTTTCGGTAATCCCTTTATAACTTAGAAGCTGTAACATTCTGCGCCCTTTAGTCTCCAGAAGGGACACCAGTCTTTCCTTCAGGATTGTCTCCATCAGTTTTTCCGCAGTGGATGTGAGGCTTATTGGCCAGTAGTTTTATGGTTCGTCTTTGGACTGCTCTTATGTAGGGGTACCATGTGAGCCATAATCCAGTCCTGAGGTACACTTCCTGAGACCATTCACTATCTCCACAGCAAAATGTATCTTTTTTAAAAGACAGTGCATTTTAGGTACAGGCTGATGAGTCTTAGGCTCCTTGACAGATTGGGGAAAGGGAGTATTTATTATGATTAGGCTACTGAAGGAAAGAGAGAGAGTTCGGGAAGTGGACTGGAGAGAAAAGACTATTTATTACTAGGGAAGTGGGGTGGGTTGGAGATATGGTGCAAATTAGGTTGGAGAAAGGATTTGCGTTTTACCACTTGGATCTTCTGCTCCAGTTGAGCAAAATAGTTTTCAACATTTTAAATTTCAAAAGTAGGGTGGAAGCAATCACCACTAAAAAAGAAACAATGCCCAGACTTGTGTTACTGCAGAAGATTTGCAGTTTATTCACATCCAAACACCAAGCTTATGGAGGACAGTGCTTCCAGCACTGCTCTAGTTGACTAACTTTGGTGTTTTTTTAACTAGGACTTAAATACTACATGGGATCAGGATGGGAGGTTGACCACTTGACAGCATTATTGCAGACAGGTTATTGGGTTGGGGAGGGACCACTGAACACCATGGAATCATTAACATTGGGCATGGATGCAGGTGGGGAGAGGGACCAGAGAAAATGTCAACAATTAATATCAGACTGGTCATCAGTGGGGGGACCACTAGACACAAGGGAAACTGTCTTTCATTTAAATGGGCTAGTGATTGACAGGGAGAGGTACCACTAGTCACCAGTGAAACAGCATCATTATATGCCAACTATCGGTGTGGTAGATAACTAGACACCAGGGAAAGTTTGGGCTGGTAATCGGCAAATTTTCCATTAGTAATTTTGCCTTGCTTTGGGGGTTTTGTAAGTCCAATTCGCACTTAAAAGAACCCAGAAGTAAGGCAAACTTAACAAATAGTGAATTTCCTATTAAACCAGAAAACTTTGCGGTTTGTGAAATAATTTGCAGAAACAGATTTGGTCACTTTGCCGGAAAATCGATGGCGAATTAAAAATTAATTGCACCTCTTGCCACATCTTTGCCAATATTTTACTTCACGTGTCACATCTCAGTCATTTAATTAAACAGGGATAATGTGTTATGCTTCTGTTTTCTTGTTATTATAAGTAGCATAAGGTGTCTATCTTGTGTCCAACATATTCTTGACCCCCCCCACTGAAATCCACATTCACAGTGTGCACGTACCTCATCTTGCTCTTTCATTACTGTAATTCCCCAATCATTAGCTTCCCTAAGTATCAATTTGACAGACTACAGTTTGTCTGGAATGCAGCTGTCCATCCCCTTTTTGACACTAACCGGCACAACAATATCATCCCACCCTCAGAAAACCTCATGGACTTGTGGTTTAATTTTAAATCCAGTTCAAATCACAATTCTCAGATGCACACTTCTTTATTGACTAGCTTGCAACTGCATCTCTGTGACTTCCTCTTCTTTCCCCAGGTTCCTTTCAGTCTTCTAATTCCAGTCTCCCTCCTTTCCAAACCTCTACCAAGGTTACAGTGAGACAATTATTCTCTGCTGCACCATCTAATTCAAACGATCTCTTAGTTTTTCTGTACAGCATTGCTTTGATCCCCATGTTCAAATACTGTCTCAAAGCATACCTTGAAACAAAAATGCTAATTGATGATAATTGTATTGCCCACTGCTGAAGCTGTTACTGATAACATTATCTGATATTGCTTAGTAATCACTGATCAAATCAAATCAAATTAACTTTATTTTTAAAAGCACCTTTCCAGGGATCAGTGCTCTGTACATACACATAAATAAACATAAAACTAACTTAAGAGCAGGATTAATAAAATCATACATAAAACTTGTAATTTACAGCAGTATTAAGTACTAAAATCCCATCAATTAGACTCATCCGGGTATGCTAAGCTAAACAAATAAGTTTTGAGGGCTAATTTAAAACTCTGAATGGTCAGGCACTCTCTAACCCAATGAGGTAAAGAATTCCACAGGGTAGGGGTTGCAGATACAAATGATCTGGCACCCAGATGTCTTTAGTTGCACCCTGGAAATCTCTAGTAATTCCTCATCGGTGGATCGGAGTAGGTGGGGGTGGCAATAGGGAGAAAGGAGATCTTGTAGGTAGTGGGGTCCCTGTTCATGTAGGGTTTTATAGGTCAGCAAACTGACCTTGAAGGTGATCCACCATTGTACAGGCAGCCAGTGCAGTCCGCAGAGCACAGGCATAATGTGACTGGTCCTAGAAGTACCAGTCACTAGCCTGGCTGCCACATTCTGCACCAGCTGCAAGCAGCGGATATCAGCCCCTGGTAGCCCCAGGTACAGTGCATTGCAGTAGTTAAAGCAGGAGGTCATGAAGGCATGGATCAGTGTTGGAAGATCTTCAGGAGAAACCAGGTGTTTCACTCAGGCGATATTCCTCAGATGGTAAAATGGAGTCTTGACAATGGCAGACACCTGTGATTTCAGGGTCAAACCATCATTAAAAATAACACCTAGGTTACGCACCCATTCAGAGGTAGCCTGCTGAATACCCCCAATCCAAAGCCCAGAAGGTTGTCCTGCCAACAAACCCACCTCCTGATGATTCGGGTCCACCACCAACACCTCAGTATTAGCTGGGTTTAACCTCAGCCAGCTGGCACTCATCCAGTCCTAGATCTCAACGAGGCAGTTATTAAACATTATGATAACATCATCCTTCTCAGGTACAAAGGACATGTACAGCTGAGTACCATCTGCATATCAGTGATACCTCAGACTGTACTGCCTAATAATATCTCCCAATGGCAGCATGTACAAAGCAAACAACATGGGTGACAAAATGGAGCCTTGCGGAACCCTGCAGGATGGGTGAGACCATCAAAGGAAAAAATCCCAGTGACCACTCTCTGAGTCCTACCCTTGAGGAATGATCAAACCCATCTGAGGACCATACCTGATAGTCCATAGATGAATAGCAGGTGTTCCAATAGCACACCATGGTCCACAGTGTCAAATGCTGCAGAGAGATCAAGGAGGACCAAGATGGAATAGGTCCTCCGATCTCTCGCTATTAAGAGATCATTTAGCACCCAAACAAGGGCTGTCTTGGTGCTATGCCTCTTCCTAAATCCAGGCTGGAGAGAATTATAGACATCGTAGGTGGAAAGGTGATCATTCAACTGAAGTGCACTCACCTTCTCAATAACCTTGCCCACGAAAGGCAGGTTAGAGACAGGTCTGTAGTTAGATGGACAGTCTGGGACAAGGGAGTTATTTTTTTAGAAGTGCTCACACAACCACCTCCTTTAAGGGATTAGGAAAGATCTCCCACTCCAGTGAACTACATACTATCTCAGCCAGGACCGGGCCAATGTCATCAATGCAGCCCACAAGGAGTCGCATTGGGACCGGGTCCAAACTGCAGTTGGGTGGCCGCAACATCTGGATAATCCTTACGATGTCCATAAATTCCAGCTGGCCAAAGTCGAAACAAGCAATCCAGATGCTCACAACCTCCTGCTGACCTCTGCAACACCCATTAGGGAGGGCTGGACTGATCCCGGACCTGATGGTATCAACTTTATCTGTGAAAAATCGAGCAAACTCATCACATTTCTCTTGTTAAAAATGTCTCTCAAGCTGAAGGCAGACTGGATTGCACAATCTGTCAAGGGTTTGAAAGAGCTGAGCTGGTCAATTTTGTGCTGTGGCAATCTCCCTGGACAGGAATTCTGCCTTATTATTGACGATTGTCAATTAATAGTCTGTATAATGGTCCATCAATCTAAGACTGTCAACCTCCAGTACTGATTTCTGCCAAGCCCTCTCTAGCCTTCGACCCACTCTCCTCAACTCCTTCAAAACCCTATCAAACCATGGGGACTTTGGTCAAAGAGTTAGGGGAAGAACACAAACAGGAGCAATGGAATCCAGGGCCTCTGTCACTGCCTTATTATAGGCCAGTAGGAGATCCCCTGGATCCATGCAGTCATGCAGCAGACTCGATAGGTCCAGCACCGCCATTAGGCCCTGTGGGGTCACACTCCTTAAAGGGTGGTACTGGACCATCTCCATATGGGCTTGCCTGTTTGGGGGAGCCACAAAACTGAACCTTATGGTGTGATTGTCTGACCACTCAACTGATTCCACCACCAAGTCAGAGATCTCCACCCCCCAGGAGGAAAACTAGGTCCAGTGAGTGACCACAAATGTGGGTTCTGGAGATAATTACCTGTGTGAGACCCAATGAAGTCATAAGATGGAGGACGTCCTGACCAAAATGCAAGAATTTATCATTGATCCAGGCATTGAAATCCCTTGGAATCAACCATCTGGGGGATCCCAATACCACATCAACAATGAAGTCCGTGACTTCCTGCAGGGAATTCTTTCCCTTCCCAGGGTGGACAGTAGATGAGTAGTATCCTGCACCCCACACCCGCACCCACGATACACTCAAAGGATCTGGTGGATCCCACTGGCACATCCTCAAGGCCCAGTTACAATCTAAAACAGATGGCTACACCCCCTCCCTTATGATCCTTTCTTGGACAGTGTATCACCGAGTACCCGGGTGGAACTGCTGAGGCCAATACTGGACCTGTAATCTCATCCAGCCAGGTCTAATATGATGCACACTGGGTCAGATGGTCCAATAAGATCTGTTATTATTGCAGTCTTGTTCTTAATGGACCTGGTGTTGCATAACACTGCCCGAATAGGATGAGCAGTTGAGGAAGACTGCGCGACCTGCCTGCACACAGCAGAGCCCTTGGCAATGGGAACCAGGCAAGGAGGACCCCAATACTGGTCCCATTTGATCCTAGGGCTTATCCTTGTGCCCATCACCCCTATCCACCCGCTCCTCTCCATTCCCCCACCAGGACCCGCGCCCCCCTTTCTTCCTTCTCCTGATTATCCCCGAGGCACAACATCTCCTATATGCCTCAGCTGACAACGGGAGACAATCAAAATATCAGAGGTCCCTGAGCCTGAAGGAGAAATAGCATCTGGCTGTCTTTTTGCCATCCAAACACATAACAAAACAGCAGCAGCAGACAATTCAACCCAAACACAAATCAGTACTTCACATACAGCAATCACACAAACAAACAACACTTCTAATCACACTCACCACCCATCACACGCCATACATATCAATTACCTAACCTAATAATTAAACAACTTAGACACTCAAATTACAAATACCCACCCACCAAACCGAACTTAACAATGTACAAATAGAAAAAAATGTTTTTATGGCAGAATATGAAAATGATTAAATGGCAAAGAGCAGTCACTAGAAGTCTCTGAATCTTGAGTTGTAGGCCCAAAGAGCTCCGACCTCTTCGAGAGTCAGCCAGAAAAGGAGTCTTTCACCAACACTACCTCTCACTTAGGCATAGCAAAGTCCACAAAAATTTATTACAGTTCACAGTTCTAATAGGCACTCTCACTGCCCATAAATTACAGATTGGTCTAAAGATAGAATAAAAAGGTCTGACCATCTCCTATGAATAAAGGAAGTCCTATTCTGGTGTCAGTCTTCAGTGAAATTCGGCCTTCACAAAGGGATCTCAGGGGTCTTCTTAGTATATGATATTTCTTTAGTCTGGCCCTTCTGACCAACGACTGTCTTCACTGCTGTCAATGCAGGACCTGAAAACAGGGCATAACTTTAGGCGGAAAAAGCAAGGGAGCCTCAACAGCACTTCCCTGAGAGGTGACTGCTACCAAAACACATGCCCGCAGCTACTGCTCCTGGCCAGTGCTGGCCCACTGGCCAGCTCCCCAGGCTGCCTAGAAGATAACAGGGGCAGCCTGCCTGCTCTTCAGCAGACCTAGTCCCTGGACTCCTGTGCAGTTCAAGGACCAGGCAGCCATCCACCCAGTAAACTGAATCGGACCCCCCTGAATTGCCATCAAAAGGCCCCCAAGAAGACAACTAGGTCTCGATCTGGGAACCTCCTCACACTCATCAGTCCCTCACCGAAACAGAGCCAGAGAAGATTTCTGGTACCAGTCCCCTTCACAGGATCTTCCACCAATATTCGCCACACCAGGATCCCAATCAGAAGATTTCTCAGGAATCTGTTTGTTCTTCAGCTCCCTTGATTTAGCCCATACTCCAGACCTCTTTCCTCACACTCCCCAAACCCGGACTTCAAGACACTCCAGGCAGGTAAGAGAGCTTCGGCTCTAAACTCATGAACAAGCCAGTAAAAAGATTACAGTTCCAGATAATTAAATACACTCCAGAATGTTAAACTGAAGCACTGGAGTCAATGAATTAAAAACTTTGTAGCAGATTAGAGACTCTGAGCTATGCTCTCCCTGAACTCGCAGAAATGCACCTAGACTAGCTTCCTCACTTAGCCAACTTATCTAGCTACCACTAAACTTAACAAATAAATAATTGCTACCGAAATCAGTAAAATAAAACAAAATAACCAAGACAAACAAATTTAAACAAAATAAACTAAAATAGCAAGACTATTCTGCTGCTTCCAATAGCTAGCCTAGCCTGGCCTCCATCTTGATCTTGATCACTATTACTCATGTTTAGACATTTTCTATTTAGGTATTGTGTCAAAGGTTTAATGATTTATTAGTTTTTGTAAATCATTTTGGCATACATTTGCATATTAGACACTACATAAAATAAAGCTGTACTTCATCATATTGTGTCTGACTCGTATGTAGTTAATATTGTTTTCTTGAGGTTAACTAGATTGATTAAGCTAATGTGAAATCTTGTTTTTCCTAGTCGTCAAAACCCTATGGGACTAATAGTTGCTTTGGATGATACTGGATCAGCTCAGGGTCAGCTTTTCTGGGATGATGGACAAGGAATTGGTATGTATCTTTTATCTGTTAAAGAATATTTGTACCCCACCACTAAATCCTTAAAGCTTGGTATGCTTAGCAAGGAACAAAACTGCTTAGCAGCAGAAGCCTGGCTAGCCATAAGTGAACTGTACTTGTTGCCTGTCTTAGACTATGACTCAAGGGGATTTCTGGTTGGATAGGAGCAATACAAGATGGCGATTGTGCTGGACTAGCCTTTGTTACTATGTTTCATTGCCCCATTTTATTTTTGTTTATTTAGTTTATTTTTACATATTTTAATTTCTGCAAAATTGTTTAACTGCTTTTTTACTGTGTTTTTTGCATTTGTTTTTGCTCGGTCGATAGTCCCTGTCGATGTTTCCTCTGTGCCTTTGTGCTTTCCTGGTAGAGAAGTGAAGAAGTGGAGCCCGATCGTACGCTGGAGCTTGGTCGCTTGTTAGAGCCCAGTCATTTGCTGGAGTGTGGTGTCTTCGCTGGGGCTCAGTCGGGAGTAGGTCGGTACTCCAGGAGCAGCTATTGCGCCAACTGAGGGAAGCGTTATTTGTTTATCGGACATTTCATTTGTGCCTGGGAGTTGGAAGGTGGACCTCTTTTCTGAGGGATTAGCCTTCTAAATTGTGCTTGGTGGATCATTGGATCGTCTTCTGGGTGTGCTCTGGAGTGTTTTGGCCATGGAAAACTGAACTTTGGAGTTGTGGCTTTACTGACTTTCACCATGCCTTTGCCTCTCAGACTTAGTGATATATTTCTTCAATGTTGGATAAAGAAGGACCTAGTTTGGGACTTTCTACTGTGAATTAATTTCTGGAAATTGGCCGAAGGGACTGTTTGCAGAGTTTGGAGAACTGTGATTGATGGCCTGATTTACTGATCGGGGCCCCTTTCTTTCCTGCAATTTTTACTTCCCATAGTTCAGAAGTAGGGCCTAAATAGCGGTCTGGTTGCGGGTGGCTTTATTCCCCCCCCATGTTTGTGCCTGGATAACTTTGGGTGCTACCTAGGACTGAGCAGGAGCTACCTCACTATCCCCTGGGGAGCCGGGGATTAGTTGGGGAGCTCCTAATTTATCCTCGGCTTGGTTCTTTTGGTGTGGCCTTGGGGTATTTGTAACTGCAGGTCCTGGGGGTACATTTAGACCTGATAAGGCAGATTAAGGGGTGAGGTGGGGGAGCCCCTGCCTTACAGTGGCTTGACCTATATATACTGGCTTTTCTGGAGACTTTTTGGTCCCTTTTTGGATTTTTACCAAGACATTATTGCATATTGGAAATACTTATACTGCTTCTTTAAATCTTGACATTTGGTTTATTTACGTTGGATTGCGTTGGATTATTATGGTTCCTCCTACTATTTGATACCTTTTTTCCCTGTTTTTAAATTTGTTTTAGGGTTCCCTGGTGGTGAGAAAACCAGGGTGCCTTGTTATTTTCTTTTTTTTCCTCCTTCCTCGGCTGTGTGAGGGCTGTGGGATGGGGGACATTTTTTGTTATTTTTGTTTTTAAACATCCTGTGAGAGGGGATTGTTTTAGCCTTTGATTATTATTCCCCCCCCCCCGCCTTGGCTATGAGAGGGCTGTGGGAGAGGATAATTTTTATATTTGTAAATTTAATTTATCCAGTGACAGGGGACTATGTTATTGTATTATTTTATTTTGGGGGTGTGAAAGCTATCGTATAGTGGGAGTGGGATAGTTTTTTATATATATATTTTATTAGGGCAAAGATTGATGTTTAAGTTATTTTTGGGGTTCTTGCTTTGTTTGCAGTATCACTTTTGTGATCTAGAAAATTTGTGTTTCATGTGCTTTCCCCTTTATTTTAATATTGTAAGTGAAATGTGCCTGCTTGCCCCTTCTGCCAGGTGCTATTTGGCCTCTGCTCTGCTTGCCCTCCACCCCTTCTCCTCTCTCCCTCTGCTTGCTTCTACCTACCAATGCTCTCGAGCTTTGGGAATTGCTCATAGGGGAAGGAGTCAGGATGGGTGGGGGGTTGCAGACATTGGAGCCCAAATGAGTGATGCTCTCCCAAAGGGGTGGTTAGGACCGGAAGATGCCTTGGGCTGAAATGGTATCTGGAACGTGGTGATTTTGTTCTGGTTCCCATACCCAAGAGCACCTCTGTTTTGGGAGGGCAAGTAGTCTGGACAGTTTTCCAACCTTGTCCAACTCAGGCACTGTTGTGCAATGCCAGATCTGTCTGGAACAAGACTGGTCTTATTGCAGACTTTGTTGCTAGGGCAGATCTGGCTTGCATTACCGAGACCAGGTTGAATGGGAATGCTGCCCCTATTTTAGAGGTGGCTGTTCCCATGGTTGTACATCACCTGAAATTGGACTGGAAGGGGGGGTTGCGGTCTGTTTCAAGACCGACTTTGGCCCAACCAGTAGACCAGCTGAGGAGGCTGAGTCATTTGAGTGTGCTGTGGTAGCTGGTGTGGGGTGCAGGATAGCTCTTGTCTACCATCCACCAGGTGATGAGAAGCTTTTCCTGCAGTAAATAGCAGATTTTGCCAACGACATGGCTTTGGAGTCGCCCAGACTGATGGTTCTGGGTGACTTCAGTGCCTGGGTGGATGATGAATCCTCACTTTTTGGTCAACATTTCCTCCAGGTGATGACATCTCTGGTCTTCACACTGGTTGTTTCCTCAGCTACACACAAGGGTGGTCATTCTCTTGATTTGTTTTTTCTCCAGGGGATCGAGGCCTCCGACTTAATGGTGGAACCAGTCAGTTAGTCCAACCACTACTCAATTGGGTTCAATCTTTTTGCCCCCTCTGGGCAGGTCAGGCCCTGTGGAGTTGGTCAGGTACTGTCCTTTATGGGATGTTGTCCCTGAAGACCTGATGTCGGTTATTGACCTCTCATTGTTGGATGAGACTTGCATAGATCCTGAGCGGTTAGTTGTGGCCTATAATGGGGCCGTATCCTCAGCTCTTGATCTGATTGCTCCTATCCATGTTTTCCCCCTCCCGTGTCACCCTGGGGCCCCTGGGTTTGATGGGGCTCTAAGAGAGCTGCGGAGATTGGGGCATAGGTTAGAGCGTCGTTGGAGGAAGTCTGCCTCTGATGCGGACCACCTTATTTTGTTAGAGCATTATAAACACTATCAAAAAGAAATTTCCTGTAAAAAGGCAGAATTCCTGTCCAGGGAAATTTCTGTCACATGAAATCAACAGGCTCAACTCTTCAGAACTGTTGACAGGTTGTGCAACCCAGCCTGTCAGCAATTCCGTCGAGTCTTTTCACAAATTGAGTGTGATGAGATTGCTCACTTCTTTATGAATAAGGTGGCTGATATCAGGTGGGAGTGCCACCAACTTCACTCTAAGGGAGTTGCTGTTGATTGGTGCTTTGTTGCAGAGCCTGGAGTTTCCAGGAGTACCTTTGACCTGATGGATTTCATAGATATTATGCAGATTGTTCAGGAGATCCATCCCACTTGCTGTAGTTTAGACCCTGGCCCTACTTCCCTGATTTTGGGTTGTAGTGATATTATCGGCCTGGTCCGGTGCTGTCTGGATTCAGGTGAGTTCCCTAGCTCCCTGAAGGAGGGGGTGGTGACCCATCTTCTGAAGAAAGCTTCTTTAGACCTGGAGAACCTAGCAAACTACAGGTCTATCTCTAACCTCCCTTTTGTGGGGAAGGTTGTTGAGAAAGTTGTGGCTGCTCAACTGAATAACCATTTAACCATCCATAATTTATACAAACTTCTCCAATCAGGTTTTTGTAAGAGGCATAGTATTGAGATTGCTCTGGTCTGGGTGCTCAAAGATCTCCTGATGGGGAGAGATCAGAGACACTGTTCTGTCTTGGTTCTTCTTGATTTATCATCAGCTTTTGATACTGTGGATCATGGGGTTCTGCTTGAACGTCTGAGGTTTATCTGCGGCCTGTCTGGTACAGTCCTCAGATGGTTTTCGTCTTTCCTCGCTGGTAGAATGCAGAGAGTTGTCTCAGATTTATTTTATTCCAAGGCTTTCTCACTGCTCTGCGGGTTCCTCAGGGTTCAGTGCTGTCTTCCATGTTATTCACAGTATACATGCTACCCCTAGGAGACATTGTAAGATGGTATGGGCTGAGGTTTCACTGCTATGCTGATGATACGCAGCTTTACCTATCTTTTGCTCCCGACCAGGTTAGTGCTGTCTCAGTACTGATCAGCTGCCTAGTAAAAATCCAAGATTGGATGACTACCACTGGTTTAAAGTTGAACCCAGGAAAGACTGAGGTTCTGATTGTGGATCTGGGTTGTAGGGCAGAGGAGCTGAGGACTGGACTCCCTTCCAGTTTAGTGCTGGTGGAGGCTCAGATTCTCACCTCTAAATGGTTGCATAATCTAGGAGTGGTGCTTGACGATGGCCTGACTCTTCATCATCAGGTGTCAGCAGTCATCGTGCTGGCCTTTTATCATCTTAGGAACATTGCTAGGATTAGACACCTTGTTCCATCCAGTGACCTACCTGTCTTGGTCCATGCCTTTGTGACATCGTGCCTTGATTATTGCAACTCCCTTTACCTAGGGCTTTCTGGGGTTGATATCCACCACTTGCAGCTAGTGCAGAGTGCGGCAGCATGTTTGTTGACTGGGGCATCTAGAAGATCTCATATCACCCCCATGCAGCACAATCTGCACTAGCTGCTTATACAGTGACGGATCACCTTTAAAGTAGGTCTTTTGACTTACAAAGACCAACAAGGATCGGGCCCCGATTACCTGAAAGAGCTCCTGATTCCTTACACCCCTTTGTGACAGCTCCACCCAGCTGACGAGGGGTTGCTAGAGATTCCGAGGGTTAATCTAAAGTCATTTGATGCGCACGCCTTTGGGTTTGTGGTACCTACCCTCTGGAATTCTCTGCTCTGTCAGCTTTGGGAGTGCAGGACAGAGGGGAGTTTTAAGCAGGCGCTTAAGACTTTTTTATTGGGGGAAAGCATTTTTGGTATTTTCCTGATTTTATATTGTATGTACTGTGTTTTTTTTTAATGTGAATTGTACAGCGCCTTGAAATGTGAAAGGCGCTTATATAAATAAATGTTATTGTTATTATTATTATTATTATTATTATTATTATTATCTGTGACCAAGCTCCATTAGATGACCTTTATGTGTTTTCCTGGATAATGGCACTCCTTGGGTTTGCTGGACAAAAGGCCGCAGGCTGATTACTTCTATCACCTAGAAGTGCCATTATCTCAACACAATGCATGCCTGGTCATGTCTTATGCTGATTATGAAATGGGTCATGAGATTTCTTTTAAGAAAAATGTTTTTTTTTTTATCATTTTTGTAACCCCCACCCAGGTATTCCATTTCTATCTTGACAGTTCTAACTGGTGAGCTGGGTTCAGGGAATAATGTGTCACTCGGCACATTGGCTAGGTTTGGCTATTCTCACCCAAGGAACTCCAGACAAAGGAAGCAATAACTTTAATGTCCAATACCAGAAGTGGGATTCTAAAGTGTGGCTTTTATTCACATCCAACAAAATAAACAAAGCATAGATGGACCCCCACGGGGCTACACTCCTGGTAATGCAAATTTATGGAGATCAGAACACATCCTTATTCACTTTAGGCCTATGGCTCTGAAACATACTGGGCACACAGCCCAAACTTGTATGCTGCTCTGGGTTTTCCCTGGCTCGGCTCCCTTGCCAACCACTTGGACACTTTCCATATAGCATGGAAACATTTACTAGTGGCTCCCTAAACCACCTATGAGCACTTCTGCTCCATAAGGATCAATCCCACATCTGGGTGCTTTCCTCAGGCACTGGCCAAGTAGAAAGCAAACAGGTGTCCCAGAGCAAATCTGTAGAGGTGAATTTGGTTACTACTGATGGAGAGTCTCCCACCTCTCGCTCCCATAATTCATACCCAGCCATTTCTCTGGACAGTAACACCTCATCCTTTAAAATCTTTGCTGTGTAGATTCTTTTTAAATGTATTCCACATTCCATCTACTGTCTTTACATACCATTTGTGCTGAACTTGAACATGCTTTGTAAGAGGCTGTGTCCGTTACTCTAGACCCCCTACTAAGTTAAGCAGTCCAATCCCCACATCTTCCAAACTGTACTTGG
This sequence comes from Neoceratodus forsteri, assembly GCA_016271365.2. Lineage (NCBI taxonomy): Eukaryota > Metazoa > Chordata > Ceratodontiformes > Ceratodontidae > Neoceratodus > Neoceratodus forsteri. The sequence goes on from CM028137.1 coordinate 456,105,619, forward strand.
CTGTCTTTTCCTGACTCCACAGTAACAGTCCCTTTAGTTTCATCTTGATTCAGGTGGAAACAGATGGCCCTTTATCAGAGCAAACTCACCCCTTGGTTGTAGGTGCCCCACAGGCATTTTCTCCTCAAAGAACTCTCATCCAGAGCTTCTGGCGCCTCAGCACGAACTTAAATCAGGCAGCTTCTTTTTCCTCTAGCCAGACCAGGGGGTTGCCCCTGGAAGCATGCTGATTCCTTCCTCCCATCCCTGCAGGGATGGGACCCTGAACCACTGAAAGCAGTCTCCACCACTTCAATGTGCTCTTCTTGTGTTCGTCTTCAGGTGAGGACACACACCTACACAACAAAAGACAGCTCTTGACAGAGCTTAGAGCTCTGAGGGCCTGCTTACAGCAGAGCACTTCTTCTACTACTGACTGCAACAGAACTCACTTCAAAATTCCCCTGTGTTCTACTCTAACCTCCAACTGCAACATTCCAGCGTGGCTTATGCAGCTGCGACAGTTTTAAATGATGTCATCCCTCAGGGTCAACTGAGACTGAGAACAGAGTGAGACAGTATGAAATCCATTTAACTGGAGTTTCACAAGCTGTCTTCCCTGCCTACCACTAGGTCTTACTGAGATTCTAGTAACCCCGGGTAACAGGGGGGGGTTACACTCACCCTAGGCCAGGAAAATGACTGTCCGCAGTCATTAGTCACCCAGCTTAGGCCATCTCACCCCATGTGTTGATTACGGGGAGGTAGCGCTAACTTCTCCCCCACCATGTGCCAGCACAGGCAGACAACACTAAGGGCCTAGAGGCCTTCGGCTGACACATCATCCTCTACTCTATCCGCTGACTATGGGTAGCTAGTGGCTCCGGCAGAATTGTCCAGAGCATAGCTCTAATAGATCAGTACTGCAACCCCTACTGCAGGTCAGGGCCACAGCCTGTCTATCCCCCCTAGCCTTCTAGGGAAAATATGTCTGCCGCTAACATAGAATTCCCAAAACAAAACAAACAGGGGACCTCCCCGACCCTGGACACTATGCAATCACACACTAGGAGCTAATACCATACACTATGCATTACTCCCAAACTCCCCCACAACCATACCTGTGGAAGAAAAAGTTACACACAGTAACAAGAACAACAACAGTACTTTAAACACTACACTCTAAAGTACTACTGAGGAACTCCGATGAATCCCTCCTCCTCTTCTTGTCTTTTTTTTTATCTTCTTTAGGAACACCTGCAAGAAAAAGAAAGACAACACACCCTCCTAAAGCATACACAGTCTATCTAAACCCCTACCATCAAAACACTGCAGAATCCCAAAAAGTATTTTTTTTAGAAAAGTAGAAAAACAGTATAAACATTAGAAAACAGTAGAAAACAATGACATTATTTACAATACACCATATTTGGGGGATGGAGTGCCCTAAAAGTCCCATCTAGTGACCTCAGTGCCCAAAGGCAAGTCCATTAAAGAGTCTCTCCTGGGCCGGAGTGCGGTGATGCACAGTTCTAGCAGGCCAAAGTCCCAATGGGGAGCATCTTTGAGGACAATTCAAACATCTGGAGTCTGCTAGTGGAGGGTGTGTACTGCAATGTCATAAGAATAGAAAAGTCTGGACTTACCAGTCCCTTGTAGAACAAAAATGGTACCACACCTGGTCCTCAGTCAAAGACTCTCCCTTGCAGCATTCTTCTGATACAGCTGGGCAGACATCTTCTGGGAAACTACAGGAAAGCTCATCTCGAAACTACTGGGATCATGTCATCTCTGGAGATGGAACCTTGGAACAGGAACAAAAAGGAAAACAGCTGGTCTGAAGTCATCCAATACCCAGGGAATGAATCAGGATACAGCTGGGCTGGTGTCCTTTCTGGATCTGAAGTCATCTGGTGGGCCAGTCAGTGAATTCTGGAAAGCCAGTACACTGTAGAACTGATGAATGTGGGGCACCTGGGTCCTGGACGTCCAAACTGGCAGAACAACATAGGTATGGCAATGGCTGGAGTGGTAGCACTGGCTACTGTTCCATTTGGTTGGCATGGGCCCATTCACAGGAAGGTCTTTGCATTGTGGCTAATAGCACAACAGGTCAGGCGCTTGAATTATTACCCCATCTGGGCACTCATAATTCACACTGTGAAAGGTTTCACGTCCCTCTCCATCCACTATTCGAACAGTGTCACCAACCAGTGTCTTGCCTTTTTTCCACTGGCTGTATTTTTCCTGAAACATTCTGTTCTTGTCATGCTTGTTTGTACCAGGATGCACACATTTCATTGCTTCTTCCCAAATCCAGGATTTCCTGCTTTTTTCAATCTCTTCCCAGACTCTCTGAGGAAAGGTAGGAAAGGACATCTCATAGATTTCATTCGCTTTCCTACGAACCAGTCTTTCCTCTTTACTAGCTTTGACTGAGAACAGAGTGAGACAGTGTGAAATCCATTTAACTGGAGTTTCACAAGCTGCCCTCCCTGCCTACCACTAGGTCTTACTGGGATTCTAGTAACTCCAGGTAACAGGGGGGTTACATTTTGATTTATGAAATAGATTAAAATAAGTTAAAATAAAAAGAATATCATTATTAGTTCAAAATCCAACTGGTTCAGTTCAGAGCTGCCAGAGGGCCATTAGGTGTTGTCAAAGCTGCACATAATTGAATTATTTATTGAAAGTTGGTAACCAGGAAAGGTATACTGAGCAAAAACTCCTTTCCAGGTGCAACCAAGTGGAAGGGAATAGGAAGACATAATATACAGTATAAAGTACAAGCATCATATACAAAGTATACATGGCAGAAAAGTACAAGGTGCAACAACAAAAATAGAATAATTAAAGAATAACTACACTTATAAAATGGTAGGGTAAAATCATGTAATCTGATTGACACTTATTTATGTGTAAATTATGGTTTACACATGGTTAAAAAAAGGACTGCTCAGCAGTATAGAATCTGCAGCACAGATCAATGGGCACTTGGAACACAGGCATTTCAGCTAGCCCTCTACTGCCAGAATTGATCTTCCACCACAAACATGGCTGCTACTTTTACACTGTAAAACAACTTCAACTGGGCCCTAAAAATAAAACTACCTTAAATAAAAAATAAAACAAATGAGTTAAATGCTATTTGCCTGATTATCATACTTTTCTTACATACATAAACAAATTAGAAACAGTAAGTATAGTTTATAGTTTTCACAACTGTTTTTTGCTGACAGTGAAAAAATCCCCCTTCTAGCTTTACTTGCTTATCAGGGACTCTCTTCTTCTTGCCCAGACAGTGAGATAACTGAATCTCTGGCTGTAGCAAAGGCCTTTGTTATCTGTGTATAGTGTTTGGGAGAGAAATATTCTGCCAGTGGAACTGAGAATAATTTTGAATCCATATATTCTATGGTATACATTCCATGATAAACATTCCATATATTGAATGTGGAGAACAACAGAGGAAAAAAAAACAGGAAGAAGAAAGTAAGCAATAATAAGAATGACATAATGACATCACGTGCAGTGGGCAGAAGAACTAGGTTATAACAAAGGCACATAAGTAGTTCTATTTTTTTCTACATATAAATAGCATATATGCTTTTCCCAATAGTCAAAAGTAAGAAAAAAGGAGCCAATTTTATAAGTACAATAAGGCACACAGGGGTGTGTGTAAACCATATTTTATAGCACTGCCAGCAGCTGAAGTCACTCGGCCTTCAGCCTCGTGCCTTACCACGCCTCTGGCAGTGCTGTAAAATATGGTTTACACACATCCTTCTGTGCCTTATTGCTTACACAGATAATGGTATACAGGCTGCTACATCAAAAACAAAAACACTGGGACAAGAACATGAAAACTACATACAGTACATGAGAATAGCATGTCAAAATTAAGAATGGACTGGGCTTGATCAGGAGGGGCAACAAGACGTTGGAGATGGTATTTGAGTGAGAAATGGAAGATGGGAGGAGGAGTGTAGAGAAAGATCATTCCAGATGGAGGGAAGACATGAGTAGGAAGCAGATTTCCCAGCAGCAGAGTGGAGTGCGGTATAAAGTAAATATGGAAATCATGAAAATGAATGGAATAAGAGGCAGAATAAATAAAAGAGAAGTGAAGTGGAGCAGAGAGTCAAACCAGCAGTTAGAATCTAGGGAATCACAGTCCATGAGGTGACTGGAGGTAAGAGGAGAGATAAAAAAGGAAGTAAACAGGATGTAGTGATAAGTACAAGGAACAGAAATAGCAGCAGAATGACAGAAGGCATTGCAGAGGGTGTCCAATCTTGCCAACGAGGAGGACAGAGTGGTGCCCTATATCACATCCATGAAGTCAAACAAAGGGAGCTCCATATTAGTTATCAACTCACAACATCATACTGGGAATGGAATTAATATATGTAACAGCTGCATTTTCTTTTACAGTAGTAAGGGCAACTCTGAAAGCAAGAGGTGACTTCAGTAGAGAACTTAGCACTGGTGACAGTTACATCTTGCAGTTTATGTATTTTTCAGTGACTCAGCAGCACTGATTATTGGTGGAATTGAAGGCAGCTTGAGAGACTGTGTTGAAGTTGGCAGCATTTTTATTAGAGCATGAGCAGCGTAGGTCAGTGGCAGTGTGTTTTCCATATAGCTTTTTCCATCAGGTCAACTCCCTCAGGCTATCAACCCTGTCCCTACCACTCCCATCCAGCAACCCCCCACCAAGTCACCATGAGATTGCCCCACAGTCCATCCCTTGTGGCAGGGCTTGGAAGGGAAGGGGCATACCTTCCATCCAGAGACTCTCATCAAGAACTGGGGCAGTGGTCAGGTGGCTTTGCAGGAATGGGTCAGACAAGCAGGGCTTCATGAAGCTGGTACCTTCCCTTTTCTCCCTTTTTCCCCTTACCATGGTGTCCTGTAAGCATGCATTGGTGGAGCAGTCACACACTACAGAACCACAGCCACTCCCTTACTCGACCTTCAGAGTCTGGAGCTGCCACCTGGCTTCCACCACATGGCAGCCAAGTGAGACAGTGTACCTCCCCATCCCCAGGAGAGGAGAGCTGTCCATTAGATACTGTCTTCCCCCTGTTCAATCAACCTCCAGTGCCCCAAGCTCATTCCTGAAGTTGGGTTGCCTGCATGGTGAGTGTTAAGGTATGTAGTGTCTCAGCTCTCTGAGCCACTGGACCAGCTGTTAGAGGCAGTTTTGAGAGACTATGAGTGAGGGGCGTCAACAGTAGTTTCGGGAGAAGGTGAGCAAGGAAGCAGGTACATTAGGAGGTAAGACATTATGTGCAGTTGGCAGCAAAGCAAGGTGGTGTCAGTACTCAGTACAGTCCAAGCAGTGGAATCAGGAGTAGAAACCATGTTAAGAACTGAAACAAGGAGCTGCAGTTAGTGGCATGAATAGAATGCAGGAAGAGGGGTGTTAATAAGTTTGGTGGGGTACCTGGTTGAGTTTACCAGTGGCAGTAACAGGAAGCAGAGAGCAGCTAAGGAGCAAAGTGACCAGAAATCATTACAGCAAAAAAGTACTTCAAGGAAAAATGAGAGGAACTGTGGAGATTAAGTGAAAGCCGTGGTCTGTCTTTTGTGTGTTCCTAGATGACTTAATTCAGTTGGTAAAGCTCTTGGGACAGGTAACTGATCTTCTTCCAGTACTGTTGTGCTAAGATATCGGCACTCTGTCCCAAGCTCATCAGTCAGTCTGGTTTCTGGATTTCTCAGACTCATTGCAAAATAGAAAATGGCCAGGATATTAATAATAATAATAATAGTCTTTATTTCTAAAGTGCAATTCAAAAATTGTCAAAGCGCTGTACAGATAAAAGAAAAAAACATACAAAATAAAACAGTAAAAACACAGTGTAAGCCAACTTATACACCAATTTACAATAAACTGTTATATCATATAAAATCCCCAAAGGCAAGAAGGAATAAGTGAGTCTTTAAGGCCTTCTTAAAGCTCTCCACATTCTAGCAATCTTGGATCCGATGAGGTAGACAGTTCCACAGGGTAGGGTCTGAATACATAAAGACTCGTGCTCCTGAGGTTTTCAGGCATACCCAGGGAACCTCTACCATTCCCTCATCAGCTGAGCAGAGAGGTCAGAGCAGACAGTAGGGAGCCAGGAGCTCTTGCAGGTAGCCCAGTCCCTCTCTGTGTAAGGCATTGTAGGTCAGTAAATTGACCTTAAAGGTGATCAGCCACTGTACAGGCAGCCAGTGCAGTCTGAGCAGCACAGGCATGATGTGACTCTTACAGGAAACCCCCATCAATAGCCTGTCCACCGCATTCTGCACCAGCTACAAGTGGTGGATATCAACTCCCAGGAGCCCTAGGTAAAGGGAGTTGCAGTAGTCAAGGTGCAAGGTCACAAAGGCATGGATCAATGTTGGAAGGTCGCTAGATGGAACAAGATGCTTAATCCGAGTGATGTTCATTAGATGGTAAAAAGAGGACTTGACTACTGCTGACACCTGCAAATGCAGTGTCAGTCCATTGTCAAGAATCACCCCCAGATTCTGTATCTGTTCAGAGGGCAGCAGTTGGTTACCTCTGAGCCAAAGCCCAGAGGCAGACCCTGCCACTGCCTTCTCTATCCTGCAACCCGGATCCATGACCAGCACCTCAATTTTATCAGGATTCAGCTTCAACCAGCTGGTCTGCGTCCAGACCTAGATTTCTACGAGGCAGCTATTAAAGACTGAGACCATGCTATTCTGATCAGGGGCAAAAGACAGGTAGAGCTGGATGTCATCTACATAGCAGTGAAACCTCAGTCCATACCATCTTACAATGTCTCCTAATGGCAGCAAATACACCACGAACAACATTGGGGACAACACAGAGCCCTGAGGAACCTCACATGGCAGGGCAAATGAGGACGAGGAATAGATCCCAGACACCACCCTCTGAAACCTGCCAGTGAGGAAAGACTGAAACCATCCAAGTACCATACCTGACAGTCCACAGATGTCTCTCAGGCACTCAAGCAGTCTTACATGGTCCACGGTGTTGAAGGCTGAAGAGAGATCAAGAAGGACCAAGATGGTTCAACACTTCTGATCTCTTGCAATCAGGAGATCATTGAGCATCCAAACCAGAGCAGTATTCAAAGTTGATTTGTGTTCTCTAAGTGGATACACATGTGCAAACTCTGCTTAGCCCCCAAAAGAAGAGGCTTGATTAACTGTGCCATATTGGAAGACACACTTAGCATGGTACTAACACATTTGTGAAAGGCAGTAAAATATGACATAAAGCAGCTGACTGCACTTGCATATAGGTGCACTGGCATGTTTAAAGGTTTGGAGATGGTCTTATGACTATTGTACTTCCTCCACAACCCTGATTACCTTTCTATTTATGTATAGAAATAGTTCTTGGTGTGTAATGGTCCCCATAACCCCCTGATCACGTGTCCAATATGCATAAACATAATCCTTTATGTTTTGTGGTTCCCCAACCCCGATCATATGTCCAGTAATCATAAGCATAATAACTGCCATCTACCAGTCCTCCCACTCCCTGGCTGTCTGGCCATTATGCATAATTTGGTACCCCCCCCATCCACACAACAGTAAACAGTAGATGTGCAACATGGATTGTGACTGGTTGCAGTGATGAGTAGCAGGGGATTGCTGGCTGCAGTCAGAGGAATTAATATGCTAGTTGGTGGGAAATTGGGAAATGGAACTCTTTGGGAGGTTGGATGCTGCCACAGATGGGTGATTATTAGGCACATATGGGAAGTAACAACTGCAATGATGCTACTAGGCATCAGGGATTATGTTTATGCATACTGGTTAGGTAGATGTGGGGTGAGGATCCACTAGACTCAAAAGATTATGCTTATGCATATTGGAGGGGCCAAAGGGGCCTGAGATGCCAGAGAATATGTATTAACAAATGGAACAGGCAATGAGGGTTGGAGGAAATTACATTTGCTACAGGTCTGTAATGAGTAATGTAATTGCCCTTAGCACCCTCTGCATCCCTCTTATTCACCATCCCCCTTCTGCCGCATTTACCTAAGGCTTACACACTGTTATGTGCACCTCCATTGCTTAGGAATTTCCATCCAGGTCTATAACGTGTTTCTGCTGGACAGGAATATAAAATAATCTTTCTTTTTTCTTCTGTGGTTTATATATGACATCCATACACATCCTGCTCCTGTTGGAACTGTATATATATATATATATATATATATATATATATTACGTCCGGGTTGTGTTATGTATATCTTTCCTGTACATGTGACTTGGAATGTAAATATTCTGCTCCTATCAGTATTGTAAACATGTTGTTCCATTTGTATTATGTATATTTATATGTAAATGTACAATTTTCCCTGCCAATAGCAGGTCCATCTTGTAAATGAGCTTGCTCAATGGTGATCGCCTGGATAAATAAAGATTTGATTGATTGAGTAGAGCTGTGTGCTGTTAAACTTCCACCAGCAGAATTTTGTCAAAAGTCAGAATTCTGCTTTTGCAAAATTTCAGAATGCACTTTGGCAACTTTCGCAGAAATTCCAACTGAGAACAATGGAATAAATGTCTGAATTTTGGATTATTCTAATAAACTGTGGAAATAAATTCCACAGAACAGAACACTATCAGTGGTCAGTTCTGTAGACTTTTTTTCTGCAGTTTAATACAGTATTCTACATTTCATGCTTTCATTCCACAGTTCAGTGAGTTACAGAACTGCGTAATTAATGTATGAATTGTGGATTAATGAATTAATGGCAATGTAGAAAAAAAAAAGATTTTGCCTCTGGTCAAAAGCTTTATTTTACAAGTCAACAGTAATTCATTTAGTCGTAAATGAATCATTCCACACTGATCTCCAGCTCCTCATGTCCTGTTACTCCCCTTGAGTCTAGTGCAATGAATGGTGACTGCAGTAAGCACTTCACAGAAGCAGCAGTGGTTTTGTTTTGAACTCATGAATATAAAGCATTGTTTTTAATTTAATTAATGAGGGTTGGAGCTGTGAAAAATCTCAAAGGGACTGAGATATGACAGTCCACCGGGAATACTACAGAAGAAGAATCTTTCAGTGTAGCACCGTTCTCAAGGCAGTGAGACTGATAGCCACTAGTAGAGCATGAGATCCAAATACTGAATGAGCATGACATATGTACTGCTTGCTGAACGAGTCAGCAAAGTTTTAGTGATCAAGGCAACCAGGGAATGTTTATAAGATTACCCCCAGACACTAGCTATACAAAAAAAATGTAGATTGTTTTAAAAACATACTAAATTCAGAAAGTTGACATGTGCACTGCTGTTATGGTAACAAACAGCGAGAGATATCTGGAGCCCATGAAAAATGAAAAACTTCAGACTGTTTACTAGACACTTGTTCTCCTCAGTGATCTCTAGCAGCACTGTTTGTTCCTAATTGATGAAGTAGGATATAACTAAACCTCTCAAAGGTCTTGGGCTTCATAAGTCACAAATAGCTATTAATGTCTGTTACCATGATAGTGGCGATCTCCTGACAGCATTTTTATCTTTGCTCGGATAATACCACAAATCACATAAAAAGTTATTTTGCCTGCAGGCACAGCACTGTAATCTATGTCCTGTCAATGTGCCTGTGATGATCACAGTAAATTTTGTGATTTCCATGGCAATTAGGGCATTCATGGATCTGTGCAATAAACGTATGCTTTGAGATCGGAAGTGTCTACTTTTTTCCTCAGAAAGTCCTTGTCTTATTTGCCACAGTATTTAGATTAAATATAAACAACAAACACTAGGAATCAAGGTTTCTCCCATGCATGTGTTGGGAGGTTCCTAGTTTTTGAAAATCAGTCCATTTTAAAAAGAACAGTTGGAACTAGATGGCACACCAGCTCAATCACATATTTTGGACTCAGGATCCTTTAGGGCAAAATTCTTTTTTTTTTTTTTTAATAGCTATTAAAGCTATAGACTTGCTATAGCCAGAACATTCTCTGTAGCAGGGTAGAAATCCAACAAACACATTCTCAAGATTTGTATCTTACCAATGGCTGAAGTTCAGAAAATTTCTGAATTTGGGGAAATTTCCATGAATGTGGATTTTGCAACTTTTGCCCAGCTCTAATACTTGTGTATTAATGGGATGCAATTTACCACATAGGATGATACCAGTATTATGGAGTTATTTTTATTATAATATATGAACACTGAAGATTGATTCTGCAAGCCCAAAATCTCCCTCTTGGCCATAATCTTCCTGTGGCCAGTAGGTGTTAAGTTATTTGTCACCAATTGGAAAAGTACCTGACTCAGTAGGGTGGTATACTGGACCATAAAAATTGGTACTCACTATGTGTTTCAGTCATGTTTCAGTATACCAGTGGTTTTTCTTCAGGCACTAATTTGTGCTTTGAACAAGCTTTTTGCATCCTTCATGAAAAGTGAAGTTTCATCTTTGCACCAAGTTCTCAAGCAAAGTAAAACTTTACAACATCTTTACACATGACTCCAGCAACCCAGGGTGTGGTAATGAGTTTGAATGTCAGGAGCTGGCCAGAGAGGGGATGATTAAGCAAACCTTAGGAGGCTCACCTTTCCTGAAGAGAGAGAGAGAAGTAGACTCTGTGGTCTTACTAGCCCCTGGGGGTCCACATACGGTTGTGCATTTGGAGCTGCTCATGAGTGAATAGACACTGTTTGATGCCAGAATCCAAGCACGCACTGAATCCTAGGCATTGGTACCTGTAGGCAAAGTAAATGAGGAGGAAAAGCAAAAGTGTACACAGCATAAGTATGATGTGCTTGACTATTCACATATTGGACAAACCTTTAGGAGGCAGCAGCCTCAACACCCAAAGGAACTACCATGTAGTAGGAGATTCTCTGTGACCCTGTGGAAGGTTGAGTATGTGCCAGGGAAGGTGGAAGGAGCTGGAAGAGGGTCAAGTGATGAAGGACAGCACTAGCTTCAGGGGATAAACAGAATCATAAAAAAACAGGGAAACCTTCCTACCACCAGCTCAAAAACAACATGACAGCCCCCCTCTCTCTTGGGGTACCTACCTAGTGGTTAAGTGGAGTTACTGGAGGGTAGGGCTAGTCCTCTAGTCCCCCAGTAGTGAAGTTGCCTTAACTACCCTGACTATTAATATCATAAAGATTATATCAGGGATGCTGGGCATAGTGTGCATGGTTCTCTCCCACTGGACCTACAGTATATGACCAAGGGCAAGGCCTGATGATTGGGGCTGCAGATCCCTGAATCTGCACAGAAAAGAGTAGATGTAGGCTGGGCCAGAAGCAAAAGCCACCTCATACACATTGATAATGCTTTCTTAAGCAAGCTCACATGTGTGAGGGGCAGAGTTCAACTGGAAAGTAGCCCTTGCCACTTTGACTCCATAGGATACTCTCTGTACAAAGCCAGGGAAGAAAATGACCTCTCATTTTGCTTTCAGCATGGGAAGGCAGGTTAATGGGCTGATATCCTCTGACTTCTTTAAATAATTTTTTTTTTTTTTTTGCAGTGTTAGTTTGGATACAGGACATTTTTCAAAGCTTTTGTGCTTTTGTTCTGATTTGATTTGTACTTGAACTGGAAAAGGTTCACCAGTTGCTTTATCTTATTTGACAACTTGTGTGTTATGGTATTTCATCCATCTGTTTTGGAATATTTAAATATCATAAAAACAATTTATTAACTAATTACAAGTACAGTAAAGTGAAAATATTATAGGCAAGTGTTCCACTAAGGACTACCAGATTCTTTCACTTTAATAAAATATTACTGCAAATCCCAACTGGAAGAAACTGCTTATCTGCTTAGTCATTTATCAGAGTTCATTTATGTATGAAAATGAAACAGTATACATTTATTTTTTTTTGTTTCCTAGATACATATGAAAAAGGTGACTACTTTCTAGCAAATTTCACAATGGAAAAGGTATGTACTACATTTTAATATGGAGTAGAATAAAAGAGAATAAAACAGTTCTTTGTTGTAAAAGAAAGCATAAACTACGCTCAACTGAAATGAGTATAAAAATATCATGAGGGTTCTGTTGATACTTACACACCATTTTATTTATTTATTTATTTAATTCTTTATTTACCAGGTAAATGCACTGATCCAAGGATCATTTTCTGGCATGATCTGGGCCACAAACAATGGCACAGAATCAAACTGTTAAAATAATTTACAATCCAATGAGAGTAGCAGATTACACGTTGTGCAGACATGAGTCCCAATGGAAACACACATAGCATAATAATCAATGGTACAGAGAAGTAACTGAACAACGTACAGTTGCAAGCCCAATGAAAGCAGATAACTAGCTGTGCAACAACAGATTGACACAGGGTAGTGGAAAAAAATCAGTTATAAGCAGCAATACTAATCTGAATCAGGGTAAACAGACTGCACCACAGTAACCTAGTAGGCTAAATAGTTCAACATGCAACTATACCTAAATGGAGATGAATAGGGAGGAAGCAGGGAAGGTAGATGCCAGAGGTTGTAAATAGAAGCACACACCAAGGGTGCTAGAGGGAAATGGAGAAAAGCAGAGAAACTAAGTGCCAGAGGTGACATGGAAGCACACACTAAGGTTACTATGGTATTAGGGTAAGGAGGAGAGAAAGTAGAGCAGGAGTGCAAGGGTGGGACAAAAAAAGAATACATCTAGGGAGCAGAGGAGGTGAAGACACAGGGGGAAAAACAAGTTAACTAATAGGAGAAGGGATGGAGAGATTGAGGGAGACCTGTCTATCTGCAGGATCTCCTTGTCCCCTATCATCTGCACTGGGCACTCTGTTCTTCTGGGCGAGGCCTCTTTGGAGTTTCCAGGGTTAGGTTGCATCATTCTGGGGACAGGGCGTTCTCGGTTGCAGAGACTACTCTGTGGAACTCCTTTCCTGCTCATTTAAAAGAGGATCCCTCGGTAGAAGCTTTTAAAAAGGGCTTAAAAACATATTTATTCCAGCAAGCTTTTATTGATTGATTGTTTATTTTAAAGGGGTAGATAGATGAAATTTAACCTACTCACAGCGGAATTGTTGTGTACATTTTTCTATACAGTAGTTTATATTTAGTTGTTTTTATTGTACAGCGCCCAGAGTCCCTGGAATTGGACACTTTGTAAATAAAATATCTATCTAGTGACAGTATATATCTATCTATCTATCTATCTATCTATCTATCTATCTATCTATCTATCTATCTAGAGAGAGCTAGCATGTAAGGGTGAGGGGGGAAATGAAAAAGGGGGAAAGGAGGTATAAGTACCTACACCCCAGAGGAGAGATTTTAAACAGGAGAGCTGGAGCAGGTGGATTCCAGGAGTAGTCAGGATCTGAGCTGGGACATGAAGGAGTGGTGTGAGACAACTGTGCATTTAGCTGCTGGGAAGCTGTTCCATAAAGAAGGTGTGGCTACTGATAGAGGTTTACTCCCCATTACAGTAGAGACTCTGGGGACCTACAGTGGGGGGACTGATGTATCACGCAGACACCTGGGGACAGTAAGTGCCTTGAGGAGGGAGGCATATGGGGACTCAATACCCCCATGCATTGTGCCATTGGTGATACTATCAAGTGCATAGTCAAAGTGAAGCTTAAGTGAGGGGCAACAAAAAAACTGATATAAGTCTCAAGGTGGGTGGAGAAGGGAGTCATTAGTGCAAAGCTGCAAACACTATTATAAACCATGTTTAGTCTGTGGCAAAGGATAGAGGATAGAGAGGCGGAGTAAATTGGAGAGCAATAGTCAAGGACAGGAAGCAGGTTCCCATGGGCAAGGCTAGTCAGGCAGCAGAGGCAAGACAGTTTATTATGCGATAAGAGGTGCCGAGGTTTTGATTGATTCTGCATATGACAGTATTTATGTTCACAGTAAAGGAAAGAGATGGGTCTAGAGTTACACCCAGATATTTCAACTCAGAGACTAACTGCAGGGGAGGTTCAGATGGGGAAAGAACCAGGAGGGAGGAGTTAGAATTAATGGCATTAGCCAGGTAGGGCGTGGATCCAAGAAGCATAGCCTTGGTTTTCTTCTTGTTAACCAGGAGCATATTTGATAAGAACCAATCGTGGATGTGTATGTAATTTTTGGGTAAGGACAGAGGATATGTTCTTGATGGACTTGTCACTGTGATAGAGAACTAAGGGATGAAAAGCCAAGTGAACTATTATTAGCCACATTAATAAAATAGTTTATTGTTATTTATAAATAGCTAGGCATAGTTTTTTTTTAACAAAAAATAACTGTCACACACACACACACACACACACACAATTATAAACAGATATCATATTATATCATAGCACATCTAATAGGACAGGGTGCTAATTGGTTTCATGTTCTGAATTAAGTACAGTATATCCACTCTAAAACTGATTGCAATGTGTTAATTTAAACAAAAAGAAAGAAATAAGATCCTAATGACTGTAAATTTTTTATTTTATTCATTTTATTTACTGATATCTTGGAGAACACCTGTGACGGATGCTCATTTGTAGGTTCCATGTCAGTTACAAGAAGAAATTGAACTGGTACATATTACATACAAGGCATTACATTACAAGCAAGTACAAAATTGCACTGGTACAAAACAATAAATTACAAGCTAGGTAGACAATAAATTAGTGTGGATTACAAGACTGGGATACCATTTAACTTAAGGTATAACATTCAGACGCTGCTACAACATTGATGAAAAGGTGCCTGTGTCAGAGAGTTAAGCCTAATTGTGGGAGGGAGAAACAGAATGGAGAACAGGCACAGTTGCAGCATAGTGAAGTGTATGCCTGCATAAGGGTAAAGAACAGACTTAAGGAAGGTTGGAGACAGTGGGGTTATGACAGCAGCAGACGGAGGGGCATGAGGGCAGGGACAGAGATGGAAATGAGTGCCCAGTGGGGAGGGGAAGGGGTAGTCGGGGGAGTGAGACAATGAAGTGCTATAAAGCTAGGTGCCCCTAGGATTAGATGAACACTAAGTGCTTTATTGTGGTCCAAATGTAAGAAAGTTGTTTTGGTCATCATGAATGGCCAATGTAGTCACAACTGTCATCTGTGGCAAGGTGCTGCCTGAGCTAATACTTGAAAGCACCAATGGCTGTGTTATCAGAGATGGCTGAAGGAAGGGCGTTGGTCCAGTGTGGTGCACGGTAGAAGAAGGCACGTTGACCCTGTGCAGTGTGGCATCTAGGTTTGCTGAAAATTTGGCTTTGGGTGCTTCTGGTCAGCCTGGCACTTACATGGTGCCTGAGCAGATTCTGAAGTCCTGGTGGCATCGGATTTAGTGTGATTTTGTTGGCCAGTAGACAGATATAGTACTTAACTCTGCTTTTCAGCTGGAACCACCCTGCCCATGAATAGAGCTGTCAGGTGTGTGTAATCCTTGCAGAATGTGTGAGGAGTTGGCAGGCCTTATTAAGGGCTAGTGAGATGTGATGGAGGGCTGAGTGCAGTACAGAACCGTAAACCACTAGGCCATAGTCAATGAGGGTGACAACTGAGCTGGTGATGGCCATGTTAAGTGCTTCATATGTAAGTCTGTGCTTGTGGCGGTGAAGTATCCCAATTATGGAAATGATGGCCTTGGCTGTGTTGTCTTTATGCTGTGCATAGGACAGAGTGGAGTAAAGGGTGATACCCAGGTACTCAGAGTACTGCATGAAGTCCAGCACTGTTGTTCAGGATGGATAGTAGGAATATCTTGTGTTTGCTGTAGGTGCTGGAGTAGATCATAGTCTTCATTTTCATGTAGTTAAGGATTAGTCTATGCTCCTTAAACCATGTTTCAGCAGCAGTAAATTCTAGTTGGAGGTCATTTTGAGGTAGTTTGAGGTTGGGTTTACAAGTGAAATGATGGCATCATCAGCATACAATAGCATTTGACTGGTGCAAGAGCCTGGAAGTTTATTTAAGAAGATACTAAAGAGGAGGGGCCCCAGTGCTGATCCCTGGATGACCCCTGAGTGAACAGATTTGCTATCTAAGACAATGTCCCCAATCTTGACCCACTGTGAGCGATTACTGAGATAGCTGTTAAACCATAGAACTGTATAAGAAGATAGAACAGTGTCGGCTAGCTGTTCAAGGAGGAGGAGGTGTGTGTGGTGAACCATATCAAAAGCTTTTGATAGATCAATGAAGGTAGGCCCCCTAGTTGCCCTTGATCCAGGGTTTGGTGGATATAACCAGTGAATTCCAACAGGGCTATGATAGTGCTGTGCCCCACTCAGAACCCATGTTGTTCCGGGCATAGGAGTTGGTGTATGATCAGGTATTCCACAAGCTGATCTGCCACAATTCATTCAAGTGCTTTGGAGAGTGGCAAGAGTATGGAGATCAGTCTGTAGTTGTTCTGTAGTGCCTGGTCTCCACTTTTGTGAACTGGTGTTACAGAAGCTGACTTTCAGCACTGGGAGAACTGACAGTGGCAGAGGGATAGGTTGATGATTGTGGTCAGGGGGCTTAGTACTTCCACAAGTGCCATAGCAATGTATTTAAGGTCCAGGGTGTCTCCACTGTGCCCCGATTTGCACAGCACCTTCTCAAGGTACTTCCTAGCCTCTGTAGTGCTGACTTCTTTAAAGTAAAAAAGTGGACAGTTCCCCATAGGGGACTGATCACCTACTGGGTGCTTCTGGGCTGGAGGGTCAAAGTAGTCCACTCGGAACTCGGAACACTCCACTTAGGTGCGTGAAGTAGTATTTAGGGAATTTGCTATTTGGAGTGGATCCACTGTCGGTACATAGTTGACCAAGAGCATGGAGGGGGCTGTTTAAGGATCCTTGCCAGTAATATCACTGAGGTTGGCCCAGAAGGATTTGCTGCAGTTTCAGAAGTTGGAGAGGGCTTCCTTATAGTAGGAGCATTTTTCTAGGCAGATAGCCTTTGTGAACTTGTTTCTAGCTTTTTTATATAGTTGGATATTGGAAGCTGTACCACATGTGCATGCCTTTATCCAGAGTTGGTCCCGAGCATTGAGTTGTAGCAGGAGTTCCAGCATTATCCAGGGGTTGCAGGGAGCTTTAGTTTTCTTATATTCAGGGGGACATGTTTATCACAAGTGGCACTAAATTTTGTGTTAAAGCATCCGAGTGTGACGTCTACATCATTTGTTTCATGCAGGTCAGACCAGTCAAGGCCTTGAAGGTCCACTTTGAGTTGTGGTAGGTGCCCTTTGAGGAGTACACAGCTGGTTATGGTTCTGGGTAGGGGCTTGCTGAAGTTGTTTTTCCAGGTGCAGGTAATGGGTAAATGATCACTCAGTGAGTAAGGGAGGACAGTGGTGTTGGCAATGTGGGCTGGTCGGTTTGAGAAGATCCAGTCCAGCAATGTGCTAGTACCAGTTTTGTAGTTGACCCTTGTTGGGGTTGCCACCATCCAGGAAAAGTGGATAGTCACTAGAGCATCTCTCACCATGATAGCTGTTGAAGAGTGCCAACTGATGTTGAAATCTCTGAGAAGAATGATCTCGGAGTTAAGGCGTAGGGTGGCAATAAAGTTCAAGAGGTAGCTAGCACCGGAATTGTTGCTTTAGGTGGGATGTAGACTGTGATGGAGTGTTACATTGAAACACTAAAGCCTCATTTCCCTATTTTTGTTGTTGCAACCCTAACTGATGCATTAACAATTTTTTTGCAACTGATTTCCTTATGTTCTGAGATAGTATAATAGTATCTTCATTTTACTGTGGGTGCACAGGCTTCTTTGGCCCCTGCACTCTCATCACTCCACAAACAAGCATTTGTTTTTAGCTTTGTAAGCATCTCAGACACCAGCACAGCACCCAATTGACCCTGCACTACAACGTGCACCATGGCATTGTATCTCATGCACCAGCATACTACCTCACAGACCCTGTGCTACAATGTGCACCACAACATCGTTAAGGGTGGGAGCACAGTGTTGGTCAGACTCTGCTCTCCCACATTATCTCAGGCACCACCACAGTGCCCCACAGATTCTGCGCTACAGCGTCTTTAGGGGTGGGAGCACAGGGTCTGTATCTAAGGCACCAGCACAGTGGCTCAGAAACCCTGTGCTACTTCTTTAGGGATGGGAGGGTAGGGTCCAAAGGACCCTGCACTTCCACAGTATCTCAGGTACCAGCACAGTGCACCAACTGACCCTGTGGTAAAACACCTGTAGGGCTGGGAATGCACATTATTTAAAAAAAAATCTCTTTTTTTGTGAGCTGTCAAAATCCTGTTTTGTGAGTTCATTCTTGTTTCACAAGCTGTAAAACCCCATGTGGTTTTGCAAAACAGGATTTGGGCCATCTGGTTGGGAACCCTAATCCTGTTTAATGATTTGCCAGAATCATGTTTTGTTTTGTGAAACATGATTTTGACTGCTCACAAAACAGGATTTTGATAGTTCATGAAGAAGATTAGGTTTGCCAACCAGATGGCCCTAACCCTAATCCTGTTTTTCATCATGTCACAGGATTTTGACAGCTTGCAAAAGAGGATTATTCTACTAAATTCTCTTTTTAGGGGCTGTCAAATCCTGTTTTGCAAACCTATTTCTGTTTCATAAACTGTCAAAATCCTATGTCGTGAAACAGGATTGGGGTAGGGCCACCTGTTCTGCAAGGTGATTTAGTGGAAGAATTGCAAAAAGATATTTTAGGGGGATTTAAATATTTCACCTCCCTTGTTCATCAGGAGGGACTACAAAAAGCTATGTTGAAAATTTGTTGAAAAAGTATTAAAGCATGATTAAATTATGAGTGAAAGTTCATAACTCACATAAAAAAATCATTGACTGCACACACCTTGTTACAGTCCTTTACTGGCTGTGTTGCAAGCAGCAGTTAGGTCTTTCATCTTCCTCAATGCATATATCATTCTTTCTTGTTCTTCAAGTATTATCCATTACCCACAGTTGCTCATGTATGCACCTAATGAAAGCTTTGTCTTTATGTTTGACCCTTTATCATTAGTACTATGTTTGCTTTTTATCTTCTTATCATGTCATGTTTTTTCTAGTTTGCCTATATATACAGTCCTGTTAGTCTTATTATGTTTTGCCTTGTATACTCTTAAAGCTTTTCTTTTGTCTAAACTGCATCCTTCACTTGCTTGCGTAGCCACATTGACATTTTAATTTCTTGGTCTTATTAACAAATGATATGCAGTTTTAGACACCTTCACTGTTGCCTCCTTAAATGCTATCCCTTTAATCTCTGCCACCTATAATTTCTGTATATTCTTTAGCTTATATTGAATGACTGCTTTTATTGTGTAATAGCCAGTTGTCCTAAAAATCAGGCAGTGCAGTGCTGGATTTCAATAGCTGACATCCAAGCACAGTGTTAAAACATAGAAACACATAATTTGATCACAGAAGGTTCATTGAGCTTGCCCCTCACTATGCGTTCTCAATTCACTGATTTACTAGCCTGGTGGACTGTATCCCATCCAATACCACACCCCTCAAACACCTGCTGCCATCCACTGGGACCACAAGACCCCTTAGCATGTCCCAACCGTGTTTAAACCTGTTTAGGGTATCTGCGTCCATAAATTTCATTAACAGTCTGTTCCACAGTTTCACCATCTTTTTAATGAAGTAGAGCTTTCTCCAGTTTCTCCTCAATTTGCTCCCCCATCAGTCACTAGTCATGCTCACTATTAACTGCATCACTCATGCAAATAGGTCCTCGCTGTTTACCTTGTTTATATCCCTGAAAAACTTGTATGTTTCAGCCATGCATCCACCCCTGTCTGGCCTCTAGTGAATACAGGTTTAGGGCCTCCAGTTACTGCTCATGAGATCTGCCCTGCCGGTCATGTATCATCTTGTTGACCCTTTGGTGTATCAACTCTATCAATGCCCTTCCACAGATGAGAGCTCCAGAACTGGGCACAGTACTCCAGATGAGGCATCACCAGGGACTGGCATAGTGTCAAAATCATCTCACTTTTCCTACTGTCAAAACCCCTCCCTATGTTACTCAACATCCTTCAGGCCATACTATATGCTTTGTTTCACTGACTTCTTTGTTTAACGGAGTCACTGATTTTGTCCTCTAAATTCATCTCATTTGTTGAAGAGGTCAATCTCCCACTCAGCATTCTGTGTGTAGATTCCATCTACCTAACTGCATCACTGGCATTTAACTTAAGCTGTCAGACCTTGGCCCATTTCTGTAGATTCTCTAGGTTGTTTTTGGAACTGCTGCAGCCCTTCCTTGTGATCCAGCATGTCTTATAACTTGGAGAAATCATAAATTAGACATATCCTGTCCTAGATACCAACCCTGAAATCACTTATGAAAATAATAATTAGGAATAGTCCTAGGACTGATCCTTGCTACACTCCACTCATGCCCTCCATGTTGTTTGATAAAGCATCATTAACTTGCACTCTCTGTGGACACTTTAATGATGTGTGTATGCATGTTTCTGTTGTTGTGAAGAATCATAGTTTTGAAATATATCTTGTGATTTTATTGGGTGTTTAAAATGTTCTTTTTGTGTAACTAGCACAGAAGCTTTTGGGGTTTGGATTTATGAGTAGGACTTACTAAATGTATTTTACAGTTGTGGGATGGATTTACTTTTCAGTGTGTTTTTTGGAGCAGTGTAGTGGGGGGTCGTCATAACTTTTTTAAAATTTGCATGATTTCCTTTTGAAATCTCTTGTTTTTTATTTTAGTTAGTTTGAACTTTTTATTCTCTGAGGATATGTAATTGTCATATTGCCCTTTCTAACCCAGACTTCTTGTGCTCTTGATTAGTGCACCACTATCACGTAGTCTGTGCAGGGGTATATGTTAGAGTATCACAGTACCATGTGATGGGGTCCTGCCCAATAAGGAGTCAAAACTGACAAGGCAGCATGTTATAATCCTGTCTGTTGCCTCCTTCTTAATCAGTTACCTATCCAGCTAACTACACCCTGCTCTGCTCCCAAGTACTCCAACTTCTTCAGCAACCTTCTGTGTCATACAGAATCAAAGGCCTTGCAGAGTCAATAAGGAAAAGATCTACTGCCTGTCCTCAGTCTACCACCTTGGTGGCCCAATTGAAGAACGGTATTAAGTTAGTCTGTGAAGTCCACCCTGACACAAACCCATGGTGCTTTTCATCTTGAAGTCCATTATCCTCTAGGTAAGCCACCAATCTATTCTTTACTATTGTTTCCATCAGCTTACCTGTGATGGAGTTATGGCTGGCAGGCCTATATATGCCTGAATCCTCTCTGACACCCCTTGTGGATTGCTACTACCTCAACAGATGACCAATCTGTTCACATCACTCTGTACTGCAGTGAGTCTTTGGAAAGATGGTTTAAGGATACTCTCAATATTGTGAGTAATTCCCTTAGCAGTCATAAGCCTGACACCTTGTCTACTCTGTGTGCATCTAGACCCTTTTGAACCTGTACACTAAGACCTGTACACTTCCGTTTTCCTGCCCCATCCCTTGTGTTGGCTTTCATACCACTTTCTGGCAGATGACCATCATCCTTTACAATGAACAATGAGCAGAAATAATTGTTTAGAACATTTGCCTTCTGCTTGTCATCCTCCACTTACACCCCCCCCCCCAAACAAAGCTAGCACAAAAATTCCCCTTCTTATTTTCCTTTATTCCCTTATGTACTTGAAAAAAATATTTTCACCATCTTTTACTCCCTCAGTAATCCACAGTTCAATGAATGCCTGAGTCCTCTTGACCACTACTGATTCTATTATTTTTACTTAAGCCTTATATTTCTTCCAGACTTCCTACCTTTTGTTCCTATTGTATTCATTGTGGTCCTTATTTTTGCCCCCCACTGTCTACCATACCCTCATTGAGAACCAGATCAGCCTTTTGTACTTGCTGCTTTCATCAACCTTCTTTGCACAAGCTTCAGTCTTCACCAGGTGTGCCCCTTGTTCCTGTTTCATTCTTCTTCCACTCTGTGTACTTGGTCTACACCTTCAAATTTTCCCCCAACTAGTTCCCACATGTTCCACAAATCTACCCATCTGAGGTCCAAGACCATAGACTTTGTGGGGGGGGGACTGTTTCTACCACTGCCATCAGTTTGACGACCACAGTATTGTGGTACATGGTCCCCTGCAGTTCTCTGGCAGCCTCCCCCCACCATCTCTGAATTGGTAAGTACCAAGTCAAATACAGCATCCTGCCATGTGTGTGATCCTTCAACAGCTACACCAATTGGACCCACCTTGGAAATAAGCTTGCTCAATGGTGTTCCACCTGGTAAAATGAAGATTGAGTGATTGATTGAATTGACAGTACTGAAGTATATCTAGCAGTGCCTGACTCTTGATGCTGCCAGCTGAGTGCATGTTCTACTTTATATCCCAGAGTGTCTACTCTGCTACTAATACACTAGAAGTCAGACACTTTTGGATATATTTGCAGGACTGCCTACTGGTGCAGCTAGTTAAGGAACCCCCAAGACAGGAGTCCATTCTTGATTTAGTATTTGCAACTCAGAGATAGTGAGTGGAGTTGGGGGTAGGGAAGCCATCATAGTCCAGTGACCATGACTCCACTTGGTTCAGGCAATCCCTGAGGACCAGAATGCCCCTATCAAAACTGAAGCCTTCACCTTCAGAACAGCAGACTTCAACTGGATGAGGATGCTAGTCCAAGGCAAATTGACCAGGGTGGGCAGCATAGGAGCTGCAAAGGAATGATTTGGCAATTATGTTATACATGAGAATTGTTAGAAAATGAAACAGGTACAAGAGATTAACATGGTTCTCAGGAAGAGTCAGAGATGCAGTGATGGCCAAGAAAAAGGCTTTTAACGGGTACAAGGAAAAGTGAGGGAAGAGGAATGGCAAGCGTGCCAAATTAAAACTGGGAAGCAAAGAGGACGGTCAGGAATGCAAAGACAGACAAGGAGATGCATGTTGTGTAGGGGTTCAAGGTTGAGAAGAAACAATTCTTCAGATGGAATAAGGAAAAGAGATGCAGGAAGGGGGTATTGCTAGGCTAAAAGTGGGGAGTGTACTAGAAGAAGACAAAAAAAGCAGCCTTCCTTAATGATTACTTTTGCATTGGAGGTCCCTGCCTGAAAGTGGTGTCAAGGCAGATGTTAGGAGCATTACTGAAAGAAGACAGCCAATATTTTCCATAGAAAGGTCCAGAAGGAGCTTGAAACCCTTAAGGAAGATAAAGCCCTAGTGCCAGATGGGGTGCACCTAAGGATGCTCAAAAAATTGACTCCAGAATTGACTGAAACCCTAGTAGGGCTGTTCAGTAGCTCAATTCAGATATTTGTAGTTGTGAAAAGCTACAGAGTAGTGGACATAGTCCCACTACTAAAGGTGGGGGAAGACAAGAAGCAAGTGAGAAATTATGGATGTATCAGCCTTACCTCTATAGTGGCTAAACTGATGGGGTCACTGATTAAAGAGGACCTTGTGGACTACCTAGAGTGCAATGGCCAACAAAATAGAAAACAGCATGGTTTTGTGACAGAAAAATCTGGTCTAACTTTTTGTTTGACTGGGTAACAAAAGTAGCAGATAAGGGCCATGATGTGAATTTACTCTACTTTTATTTCAGCAAGACCTTTGACTCGATGCCACACAGAAGATTGCAGAAGAATCTAGAGTACCTGGGTACAGCTAGAGACATAGTAAGATGGGTGGGAAACTCATTGAAGGAGAGAAAGCAGATGGTGTTGGTAAACAGGATCAAACTGGAAGAGAAGGAGGTCTTGAGTGTGGCGCTGCAAAAATCTGTCCTGGGTTCTGTCCTCTTTAATATGTTTATCAGCAGTATTGGAGAGACCATCTATGACACATTGTGTTTCTTTGCAGATGCTATGAAACTCTGTATTAGGACATAAAGCAATCAAATAATCAGGGAGAAGTAGAATCGACAAGTGCTAGAGGGGTGGTCTATGGTTTGCAGTTGCAATTCACCACCAAACAAAAATGCAAGGTTATGCACCTAGAGGGGAAAGAACTGGACAGATTTCTGGATTGGAGTGGTTAAACTGAGCACTACAGCAGAGGAAAGGGACCTGAGAGTCATGATTAGTGACTCCCTCAAACTATCAAGCCAGTGTAACAAGGTCTATAGTAAGGCTAATAGGATGCTGTGGTTTATTGGAAGAGGTATTAATAGGGTTCCATGTCATAAAAGGGATCACAAAACAGCAACTGCTATTATGGTGAGTGTATATCACTGGAAAGCAAATCGGCTGTGTCCCCCCATGCCCTCCTCACAGGGGCTTTGTCCCCACACCCCCCTGAATTAGGATTCTCAACTTCAGGGGTGGTGCATGCTGGGAAAGGGGCAAAATCAGGATCTCAGAAAAAATTAAGTGCTCACAGCTATGACAAAATGTAACCCACTCCTGGTCCCGAACCCAGTACCTGCTCTGCCAGAGATAGCCTCCCACATCACCATGCCTCATGGCTAGCTCAACAATAGCAGGTACTCCAATCACTGAAAATCCCTTCCCTGTCCCTCCCCTTCCCCTCGCTATTTCCCTCTTTTGTTCACCATTCCCCATAATTGCTGTCCCATACCCTCGCTATTCTGCAGGGTAGCCCAGAATAATAGTATCCAAAATGAGTCACTATTTTTGTAGTTGCTCATTTTGGGTCACTATTATTATGTGATACCATTAATAGCAGGATATAGTAGGTACAACTACCTCCATGTAGGTCATTGGTGAGGCAGCATCTGGTATACTGTGCTCAGCTCTGGAGTTCTCAACTAATGAAAGAAATGGGCAGGCTGAAGAGAGTGCAACACAAGGTGACCAAAATGGTTCAGAGCTGTTAGGTTTTGAAAGGATCTAAACTTGATGGCAAAACATGACACAGAAACAGGTGTCACAGGATAAAGGTTTATTCCTATTTCATGTAAAAAGGACAGCTTGCCACAGCTGAGAGTCCGGAACCTCCAAATGCCTGGTGCCATCATAGGAAAACTCAGTGAAAAACAGGATTACACAAACTCTTACAGTCAGAGAATAGAAGATCCATTACCTGGTAAGGGACTCATCAGCATAGTAGGAAAGCTAAACAAAGCATTTCTGTTGGTGGGTACGGTGGGCAGCTCACACCCAAGGCCGTTAAGTTTTACATAGGCAGTGATAAGCATTATGCTGACTAAAACTACTTTTGGGTTACAATAGAATGATTCATAGAGTATGCTGATCATAGCATTATGGCTAACAGCTATAGGTGGTGCGCTAAGAATGCAAATATAATTAAACTGAATAGTACATCATAGCAAGCTTGAGTAAATACTGATATCACTTATACTGTATCATAGAAAAATGGTGGTCAACATTAGGGACTGTAGTTCAGCCAGATCTACATATCCCACCCCTTGTTTTCAGAATACATAGGCAACACAAGTAGGGTAAGTGTGGTTGGTTACAGTGCAGCTGAGCAAGCAAAGTAAAAAAACTTTAATTGTGCACGATGTTGTTTGAACGTGCGTCATAGACAACATAAGGTGATAATCAGAAAAAAAATCAAGAAAACTTAAATAATAACAAAACCTTTTAAGAAAAGTTGCAACCAAGTATTGGACAATGCAGTACTTAAATCATCATCACGAAATCAGTCATCCAGTAACTGCCCGCCTTAGTAATGTTTTTACTAATATGGATAAAGTGTGTATCCTTTCTATCTAATAAGGATCTAAGATTCAGGGTGAGTGGGTCAATGTGCACATTAAACACTGGTAGATACTGTGCAATGACATTCAGATAGTCAAGGTCACTATTAATGTAGTCATGTTCTAGGTTGGAAACGAGGAGCTTACTGTATGGCCAATAACAGCGCCCTGCTGGAGTACAAAACAGAAGTTGGGCACAGTGACGCCACACACCTGAAGTCAATAAGAGAAGATCTTGTAGTTGGTCGAAAAACAATATTGTCCATCAGAACTGAAGGTAGCAGCCAGCCCAGTGGCGCTGAGGGTTGAGGTGCTGTATGTGTTAGCAAGCAAAGTGTATTACAACAATATGCGTACATATCATAATTATCAAGGGTATCATAGGTAGGTCAGAGCCGAGAAGACCGTAGTCCATATTACTCGCCGATATAATTAGTCATAACCCTTGATTGATTTGTCTCTTAGAAAAATATCCAATCGGGTTTTAAATAAGTTCATAATTTCACTCGTCACCACAGAGAGTGGTAGCGCATTCCAAATTTTAGACACTCTGACAGAGAACCAAAAACTTCTCTGTTTAGTTCTGCATCGTTCTACCAATAATTGCAGTGGGTGAGCCCTAGTTTCATAAACTACATCTCTAAAAACCAGTCCCAAAGAATCCCATAAGGTAGTATCATATAGGGCTCTATACACCAGACACAAGTCCCCTCTCAGTCTGCAATATTCAAGACTGTATAGTCCAAGTTTTGTAAGTCTATTTTCATAATCTAGACCCTGAACTTCACTGATTCTTTTAGTTGCCCTTCTCTGAATACATTCAAGGGCATTAAAGGAAACCCTGTCACCAGGGGACCAGAACTGGGCACAGTACTCAACATGAGGCCTAACCAACGAGGAATACAATGGAAGTAGAACCCTGCTACTTGTATTTATGATATGCTTTTTAATACAGTGGAGAATACCCCCTGCTTTATTAATCACTTGTTGGCAATGCAAGCCAAAT
This sequence comes from Neoceratodus forsteri, assembly GCA_016271365.2. Taxonomy (NCBI): domain Eukaryota; kingdom Metazoa; phylum Chordata; order Ceratodontiformes; family Ceratodontidae; genus Neoceratodus; species Neoceratodus forsteri. Next base: position 456,132,220 of record CM028137.1, read on the forward strand.
TTAAATCATTTTTGACCCTAATTCCCAGGTCTCGCTCATCTTCAACAGCCTTAAGAGTTTTGTTGCCCTTATGATAATTGGCTAATGGGTTATCTTTCCCAAAATGCAATACAACGCATTTCTCAATATTGAACACAAGCCTTTTTGTTAATGCCCAATCTTCAAGTTCATTTAATGCGCATTGCAAAGTACATACATCCTCAGGTTTATTAATTATGTGGCCTATGTGAGTATCATCAGCAAATTTAGTCAACCAGACATTAGATGGAGATGTTTATGAGGAGATGTAGATATTAAAAAGACAGGGTCCCAGTACAGATCCCTGTGGGACCCCACTAGTCACTGGTTCGTATTCTGAGTAATAACCCTTTATACAAACTCGCTGAGTCCTCTCAAACAACCAAGACTCAATCCATCTAGTTATGTTCCTGTCTAGTCCCATTTTTATTATGGTATCAATAAGTGCACCATGCGGCACCTTGTCAAAGGCCTTTGAAAAGTCCAGTAGAATTACATCCACAGCTTCACCCCATCCAAAGCCAAACTAATTCCTCCGTAAAATTCAAGCAGGTTAGTCATACAGGAACGGGATTTAACAAATCCATGCTGTGTTGGGTCTGGTTGTATAATGGTCTCTATATAATTTTTTATTATACCCTCCATGATTTTACTCAGGACAGAGGTTAAACTAATGGGTCTATAATTTGCAACATTATGTTTAGATCCTTTGTTTTTATAAATGGGAATGACAGTAGCCTGTCTCCATTCTTCCAAGAACTCACCTTCTATGAGAGATTTTGTAAATAGGGCAGCCAATGGACCAGATAGGGGGAGTGCCAGTTCTTTCAAAATACGGGGGTGAATTCCATCAGGTCCAGCCGATTTGTTATGGTTGAGTCCCAATAGTAATTTCTCCATTTCCTTATCCTCAATTTTATATTGTGTGATAATGGGATGAATATTGTGATTCTTAGTGGGGGTAGTTTTGTTATTAAAGACTGAAGAAAAATAGTTATTACAAATTGCAGCCATATCTGTTTTATCAATTTGTAATTCTCCATTTTGATGTTCTAATGGGCCAATAACAGGCGTGCCACCCCTTTTACTATTTATATAAGTATAAAAGGCTTTATAGTTGTCTTTAACATTCGCAGCTAGCCTATATTCATGATCACTCTTTGCTTTTCTAATACTTTTTTTAGATATTTTTAAGCATTGCTTATAGTCAAGCCAGTTCTTTTGAGAATTACTTAATTTAGCTTTAATAAATGCCCTATTTTTATTTTTAATGTGTTTCCTGTTTTACTCATCCACGGTGTTTTAGGTTTATTATTGTCCATTTTCCTAATTAGGGGGATATATTTTTTTGAAGTAATGGTCAGTTTAGTATTTAAAGACTGCCATATTTCTATAAGTGATTTGTGGTTAAATTCCGATTTCCAGTCCCATTGGGACATTTCATTGCGAAAATCTCCAAAATTAGCCTTATTAAAATTATATACTGAAATAATGCTAGGATCAATTTCATGGTTCACTTTATAATTAAAGTATACCATTGAGTGGTCACTAGACCCAAGTGGTGGAATAACTTTAACATTTGTTAAGCTAGCACCGAGTTAGTTAAGACTAAATCTAATATTTATTGTACCCCGATTGCTTTTCTTAACTAATTGTTCCACATTGTGCTCCAAAAAGGTTTCCAAGTAATTATTTTCAGTAATAGTATTAGTGTAAAATGTGTTCCAGTTAATACCTGGTAAGCTAAAATCCCCCATCAAGATAGCATTTGTTGAGGAAGAAAACTCATTTATAAATTCGAGTAATTGGACATTGTCCCTAAGGGAAATAGACGGGGACCTATATACAACACCAAGATGAATATGCTCGCCAGTTTTAGGCAGGACTTTAATCCATCAGGCTTCTATATCAGGCCAACGACTCATTACAATATTTCCAGTTGTAATGCTGTTAGAAATGTAAAAGGCTACCCCCCCCACCCTTAGCACAGGTTCTGTCCTTGTGTAATAAGGTGTAGCCAGTAATATCCTTGTTCCAGGTGTCTGTGTCTTGCCACCATGTCTCAGTGATTGCACATATATGAATATTTAGTTGCACCAAAATAAGTATAAGTTCATCAAACTTATTATTTAAGCTTCTTGCATTGATAAGTAAGCAATTCCATTCAAGTGTACTTGGACCTACCATACTACTTTTAGATTTGAGTTGAGAAGATGGTTCCCCCCCAGATGTTAATTTAAACTAATGTCAGTATGTTTCCTTAGCCTATCTGCAAAGATCCGCTTACCATACTTATTCAGATGTAAGCCATCCCTTACAAATAACCCCTGGTTTAAGAAACCTTCCCAATTTTCAAGAAACATAAAACCTTCCCTATGACACCAATGTTTAAACCATCCATTTAAAAATATTATACTTTGTCTTTTAGTAGGGTTGCTCGAGGGACAGGTAATAATCCCAAAATAATTAAATCTCCGCCTTGATTTTTTATTGAGTTTCCTACCCATTCAAAATCTCTCTGTATTTCAGTGATAGGACGTTTGCCCAAATCATTTATTCCCACATGTAGTAGGGTAAGTGGATTTTTTGTGTGTTCATGTAGTCCTGTTAATAAATTTCTAATATCACCTATTCCTGCTCCTGGCAGGGCACTAACAGTGGTATGCATGTTTTGGTTTTTGCATATGGTCCTACCTGTATAGCGCAACATTAAATCACCTAAACCAGGATGTCCCTCGTGATATCTATGGGATTTGATTCATTTGTGTTCAGAGATACCGTTTTGCTAATACTAGATGTAGTATCAATTGGGGGAGTATCACTGCAAGATACATAGAAACATAGAACATAGACTTTGACGGCAGATAAGGACCGCTAGGCCCATCTAGTCTGCCCATTTCCCTACCTACAGGATAGGCCGCAGATCCTGTTAACCAACAGCCTATATCTTCCTGCCCCCCACAAGAATTGCCTTATGTCTGTCCCATGCATTCTTGAATTCTCCCAAAGTTTTAGACCCCACAACTTCCTCAGGAAGGCTGTTCCATGCATCCACTACCCTCTCTGTGAAATAATACTTCCTCACATTGCCTCTGAACCGCCCTCCTTCTCTCTTTAAATTGTGTCCCCTTGTTCTTGCAAGTCTCTTTTTCTGAAAGATGCTACCCTCTTGGACTTTGTTGATTCCCTTGAGGTACTTGAAAGTTTCTATCATGTCCCCCCTCTCCCTTCTTTCCTCAAGGGTATACATATTAAGCTCCTTTAGTCTCTCCTCATATGGCTTCTCTTGCAGACCCTGCACCATTTTAGTTGCCCTCCTCTGGACTGCCTCTATCATGTCTATGTCCTTGCGGAGATGGGGTCTCCAGAACTGGACACAGTATTCCAGAAGGGGTCTCACCAACTGTCTGTACAGAGGGATAACAACTTCCTGTTTTCTGCTGCTGATGCCTCTCCCTATACATCCCAGTATACCCCCGGCCCTCCCTACTGCCTTCTCACATTGCTTGCTAACCTTAAGGTCATCTGATATGATTACCCCCAGGTCCCTTTCCTGTTTTGTTTTTGTTACTACCTCCCCAGCCATTGTGTATTCTTCCCCTGGGTTCTTGTTTCCCAGGTGCATTATTTTGCACTTTTTCGCATTGAATCCTAGCTGGCATACGTCTGACCATTCCTCCAACCTTGCCAAGTCCCTTTTCATCCTTTCCACGCCTCCTTGTGTATCAACCCTGTTGCAGATCTTTGTGTCATCTGCAAAAAGGCATACTTTTCCTTCCAGTCCTCTGCAATGTCACTGATGAAGACATTAAAAGGACTGGACCCAATACTGAACCCTGCGGTACCCCACTAGTAACCGCCCTTTTCTTCAGAGTGGACTCCATTTACAATTACCTTCTGTGTCCTGTTGTCCAGCCAATGTTTTACCCAGGCTACCACCCTGGGACCCACTCCCAGGCTGGTTAATTTGACTAATAATCTTTTGTGTGGGACTGTGTAAAATGCCTTGCTAAAGTCTAGGTAGGCCATGTCCACAGCCCCTCCCTGGTCTACTACTTTGGTCACCCAGTCAAAGAAATCTATTAGATTCATCTGACATGACCTTCCGCTGTGAACCCATGCTGCCTTGGATCCTGTGCTCCACTGACCTCTAGGTACTCAACTATTCTTTCCTTCAGAAGTGACTCCATCACTTTCCCTACCACAGAGGTCAGACTGACAGGTCTGTAGTTTCCTGCCTCTGTCTTGGTCCCACTTTTGTGAAGGGGAATCACATCTGCCTTCCTCCAGTCCTCGGGTTCCACACCATCCTCCCATGATTTATTAAAAAGAGTAGCCAGTGGTTTCACTAGTTCCTTCCTTAATTCTTTTAGAATTCTGGGGTGAATTCCATCAGGACCCATTGCTTTGTCCACCTTCAGTTTTAGGAGTTCTTGCAGAACCCTTTCTTCTGTGAAAGGACTGGGATCGACCCCCCTATCAAGAGTGCTTCTGCTTCTGATACATTTTCTAAAACACTATATTTATTAGTGAGTGGGATATTAGTTATATTTGAAATTCCCCCAATATTGCGTCTACCCTTTTTGCCAGTTTTTTTAGGAACTTGACACCATTCTTCTTCCGTGTTTAAACTACCGTTAATAGGAATAGTAGAACTAGGTAAGTCAGCAACCAAGGTATCTGCCATAGAGTCGATAAAATCCTCAAGATTACTGATGTCTAAATGAGTATGTAACCATTGTTCTAATCTGTCTATATGAGACCTCAATTCTTCTGTTGTTACACAATTATTACATGTATAAGCTAAACATACATCATTATCAGTGTACATACCACATTTAAGGCATTTTATAAACACCTTTGATGCGTCAGCCATTATAAGGTGTAAACACAGTTTCAAGGCCCTGTGCCCAGTGTTCCAAGGGGACACTGCCGACCTGGCGATCAGCGATCTCTGTCATCTCCGCCCGCTCTTGACCTTGGCCTACTGTAGCCTCATCCTGCTCACCGCAGGGCCGAGTTTTAACTGGAGAGATACCGGAAGTGACAGAGCGAGCTGAACAAGTGCTCACAATGTATCGTTCTCAACAAGCACTAAAAAGTGCCCCAAAAGCCACTGATAGTTAAAGATGCCCCTGAAGTGATTTTAAAATTCTTTCAGTGAGAAACTGGTTTGTTTTTAATGCCTCTGTAGTTCTCAGATGAGTCTGGAAACTACAGACACTCTCTTCCTGTACAACAAGAGGCAGGGCTCCTTGATATTTAAGAATGCAGTACACGCAATTAAAGGTATATCAAACACACAATATAAAAATATCACAGTTTTGGTTAAAACTAAGTCTCCAGTATGAGCCCAACTGTCGTTAAGCCTCACTCTTATTACTCACCCGCTCTCCGCAGGGCCGAGTTTTAACTGGAGAGATACTGGAAGTGACAGAGCGAGCTGAACAAGCGCTCGCAATGTATCGTTCACAACAAGCACTAAAAAGTGCCCCAAAAGCCACTGATAGTTAAAGATGCCCCTGAAGTGATTTTAAAATTCTTTCAGAGAGAAACTGGTTTGTTTTTAATGCCTTTGTAGTTCTCAGATGAGTCTGGAAACTACAGGCACTCTCTTCCTGCTTCCTGTACAACAAGAGGCAGGGCTCCTTGATATTTAAGAATGCAGTACAAGCAATAAAAGGTATATCAAACACACAATATAAAAATATCACAGTTTTGGTTAAAACTAAGTCTCCAGTATGAGCCCAACTGTCGTTAAGCCTCACTCTTATTCTTAATCCACTTACCCTACTACATGTAGGAATAAATGATGTGGGCAAATGTCCTATCACTGAAATACAGAGAGATTTTGAATGGGTAGGAAACTCAATAAAAAATCAAGGCAGAGATTTAATTATTTCGGGATTATTACCTGTCCCTCGTGCAAACCCTACTAAAAGACAAAGTATAATATTTTTAAATTGATGGTTTAAACATTGGTGTCATAGGGAAGGTTTTATGTTTCTTGAAAATTGGGACGGTTTCTTAAACCAGAGGTTATTCACAAGGGATGGCTTACATCTGAATAAGTATGGTAAGCGGATCTTTGCAGATAGGCTAAGGAAACATATCGACATTAGTTTAAACTAACATCTTGGGGGGGACCATCTTCTCAACTCAAATCTAAAAGTAGTATGGTAGGTCTAAGTACACCTGACTGGAATTGCTTACTTATCAATGCAAGAAGCTTAAATAATAAGTTTGACGAACTTATACTTATTTTGGTGCAACTAAATATTCATATATGTGCAATCACTGAGACATGGTGGCAAGACACAGACACCTGGGACAAGGATATTACTGGCTACACCTTATTACACAAGGACAGAACCTGTGCTAAGGGTGGGGGGGGTAGCCTTTTACATTTCTAACAACATTACAACTGGAAATATTGTAATGAGTCGTTGGCCTGATACAGATGCCTTATGGATTAAAGTCTTCCCTAAAACTGGCGAGCATATTCATCTTGGTGTTGTATATAGGTCCCCGTCTATTTCCCTTAGGGACAATGTCCAATTACTCGAATTTATAAATGAGTTTTCATCCTCAACAAATGCTATCTTGATGGGGGATTTTAACTTACCACGTATTAACTGGAACACATTTTACACTAATACTATTACTGAAAATAATTACTTGGAAACCTTTTTGGAGCACAATATGGAACAATTAGTTAAGGAAAGCACTCGGGGTACAAATATATTAGATTTAGTCTTAACTAACTTGGGTGCTAGCTTAACAAATGTTAAAGTTATTCCACCACTTGGGTCTAGTGACCACTCAATGGTATACTTTAATTATAAAGTGAACCATGAAATTGATCCTAGCATTATTTCAGTATATAATTTTAATAAGGCTAATTTTGGAGATTTGAGCAATGAAATGTCCCAATGGGACTGGAAATTGGAATTTAACCACAAATCACTTATAGAAATATGGCAGTCTTTAAATACTAAACTGACCATTACTTCAAAAAAATATATCCCCCTAATTAGGAAAATGGACAATAATAAACCTAAAACACTGTGGATGAGTAAAACAGTTAGGAAACACATTAAAAATAAAAATAGGGCATTTATTAAAGCTAAATTAAGTAATTCTCAAAAGAACTGGCTTGACTATAAGCAATGCTTAAAAATATCTAAAAAAAAGTATTAGAAAAGCAAAGAGTGATCATGAATATAGGCTAGCTGCGAATGTCAAAGACAACTATAAAGCCTTTTATACTTATATAAATAGTAAAAGGGGTGGCTCGCCTGTTATTGGCCCATTAGAAAATCAAAATGGAGAATTACAAATTGATAAAACAGATATGGCTGCAATTTGTAATAACTATTTTTCTTCAGTCTTTAATAACAAAACTACCCCCACTAAGAATCACAATATTCATCCCATTATCACACAATATAAAATTGAGGATAAGGAAATGGAGAAATTACTATTGGGAATTGACCATAACAAATCGGCTGGACCTGATGGAATTCACCCCCGTATTTTGAAAGAACTGGCACTCCCCCTATCTGGTCCATTGGCTGTCCTATTTACAAAATCTCTCATAGAAGGTGAGGTCTTGGAAGAATGGAGACAGGCTACTGTCATTATATAAAACAAAGGATCTAAACATAATGTTGCAAATTATAGACCCATTAGTTTAACCTCTGTCCTGAGTAAAATCATGGAGGGTATAATAAAAAATTATATAGAGACCATTATACAACCAGACCCAACACAGCATGGATTTGTTAAATCCCGTTCCTGTATGACTAACCTGCTTGAATTTTACGGTGGAGTTAGTTTGGCTTTGGATGGGGGTGAAGCTGTGGATGTAATTCTACTGGACTTTTCAAAGGCCTTTGACAAGGTGCTGCATGGTACACTTATTGATACCATAATAAAAATGGGACTAGACAGGAACATAACTAGATGGATTTAGTCTTGGTTGTTTGAGAGGACTCAGCGAGTTTGTATAAAGGGTTATTACTCAGAATATGAACCAGTGACTAGTGGGGTCCCACAGGGATCTGTACTGGGACCCTGTCTTTTTAATATGTATATCTCCTCACTAACATCTCCATCTAATGTCTGGTTAACTAAATTTGCTGATGATACTCGCATAGGCCACATAATTAATAAACCTGAGGATGTATGTACTTTGCGATGTGCATTAAATGAACTTGAAGATTGGGCATTAACAAAAAGGCTTGTGTTCAATATTGAGAAATGCGTTGTAATGCATTTTGGAAAAGATAACCCATTAGCCTATTATCATATGGGCAACAAAACTCTTAAGGCTGTTGAAGATGAGCAAGACCTGGGAATTAGGGTCAAAAATGATTTAAAATGTGGCTTGCATTGCCAACAAGTGATTAATAAAGCAGGGGGTATTCTCCACTGTATTAAAAAGCATATCATAAATACAAGTAGCAGGGTTCTACTTCCATTGTATTCCTCGTTGGTTAGGCCTCATGTTGAGTACTGTGCCCAGTTCTGGTCCCCTGGTGACATGGGTTCCATTAATGCCCTTGAACGTATTCAGAGAAGGGCAACTAAAAGAATCAGTGAAGTTCAGGGTCTAGATTATGAAAATAGACTTACAAAACTTGGACTATACAGTCTTGAATATCGCAGACTGAGAGGGGACTTGTGTCTGGTGTATAGAGCCCTATATGATACTACCTAATGGGATTCTTTGGGACTGGTTTTAGAGATGTAGTTTATGAAACTAGGGCTCACCCACTGCAATTATTGGTAGAACGCTGCAGAACTAAACAGAGAAGTTTTTGGTTCTCTGTCAGAGTGTCTAAAATTTGGAATGCGCTACCACTCTCTGTGGTGACTAGTGAAACTATGAACTTATTTAAAACCCGATTGGATATTTTTCTAAGAGACAAATCAATCAAGGGTTATGACTAATTATATCGGCGAGCAATATGGACTATGGTCTTCTCGGCTCTGACCTACCTATGATACCTATGATACCTCATGCCACACCAGCGACCTGGGTTCAGAAGAGAGCTTGGCCTGCCAGGGATTGGCAGGGGAGGGAGAGGATTGAGTGCCAATGACAGCTCTCCTCTCCCGGGTTGGGTGGGTATGTCATCTTGCTCCTTGGATGCCCCTCAGTGGAAGATGGAGAGCTGCGCCAGACCACAGGAGACCAGTAGCGCAGAATGGTGATGTGCATGCCTCCACATGTGCCTGTTCATGGTTGTGAGGGGGCTAGGACAAGAAAAATTATGGAAAAATGGCTGCCAACTCTGTGATGTCCCCACTTGTATAGTGGTGTGCTGCCCCCCCCTCCGATTGCCTGTAATTGCGAAGTAATCAGGGCTCAGGGTCTGGACATGGGGGGGGTGACTGCAAGAGCCAGAGGGAGGGAGATATTGGCAGGCCAGGAGGATAAATACAATATGGAAAAAAAAGAACTGAAGATAACTTCAGTCAACTGGCACTAAGGGTTGAAGTGCTGGACACCACATCTCACACTCTGCCGGTGACCTGGGTTTGGTAATGGGCCTGGCTCATCAGGGGTCAGATGGGGGAGAAGGAGGATAGAGTGTCCCAATGGATACTCTCCTCCTCCAGATGGATTGGATTACTGGGTAGCAAATGCACCCATAGCACTACCACCGGTGGAAGCACAGGCGGTGGGGTGCATGGATCTGCGGAGTCAGAGAGGGAGGGAGAGAACTGCTGAGCACTTGACTGCAGCATGTGTCTGCAAGCCATTTGTCTGGACATACATCCTTCATGCTGGCACTCTTAGGGGATGGTGACAAAAATGTGGAGTAAAAATACAAACAGCCCTGGTCACTAAGCATGATGAAGCTGGAATTCCAGTTCGTCAGAACCAGGTGGAAGGAGTCCATGAAGGTACAAGGCCTGATCCAAAGGCAGGCCAAGAGTTTGGCAAGTACAAAAAAAAATGAATTGAAGGTAACTTGAACCTGAGGAAGGCACCACTTCTTGAGCTGGACAGGGCAGGTGATGGAGGCACTCATCATCTGCCTGGTGAGGCATTGTATGTCTTCTGTTGTGGCATAAGTGACATTAGGCTTGTCCAAAGAAGATGTGACATTAACAGTTTCATTTGCAAAGAGGCCATTATTAAAGGCTTATGACCAGTCTATAGATTTTGGTGAGCAAATGCAATCTGGCGTGGTTACATCGAAGATGCCATATCTGCACACATAGCAGTATTCCCATTTTGCAGACTTGTCAGTATGCGGGGCTACCCAGGTGTCCAGCTGAGGATGGAAAACCAACAAAGGAGTCAAGTCAATCCATTTTCTATAGATGCTGCCCTCCAGATGACCCACAGAGTGGAAATTAACCTGCTTGTCAAAGACTGAAGAATTTTTGTTGAATAGTGGAAGGGATACAGTAAAGGTAATGTACACAGTGTCCCACAAAGTACATTGATCCATAGCGTAACAGGGTCCTTGGTTTGGACGTGGAGTTAAATAATCCAAGTTCTATGTTGTGGCTAGTGAAAAGGACTTAGCCCTGTCCATGCAGCTGGTAGTGGCTCCACAATAGGGGCAATATTATTTTGCCATATGTCTATCATGGATCAAATTCAGGATCCACCCTGATTCCAGATCTTGGAAGAGATTGGTGATAGTGTTTATAGCAAAAGTGCAGTAAGCTGAACAAATGATTTCCCTGCCTATGTGTTGTTCTGAGGTTTCTTTATTATTTTGGAAGATCAATTCATTGAATTTGTTTTGGGTCTCATTAATTTTTTTTTTATTTTTATTCAGTTTTTGTTGACCGGGTAAGTGCAGTAGACAAATCCTGCCTATTTTCAGGCACAACCCGGGTAAGGCGAATACAGATGAATGCCAACTGTCCTTGAACCAGGTTAAGCTGTAGGCAGTATTTTTAGTGAATGAGGGAAATTTTGCCAGGATATTGGGGAAATTCCCCTACTCTTTCGGAAGAGGGTGCTGTGATTCTGAGTGATGTGTTCAGTGTGCGTTGAGACACCGAGGAGTGTGGACATGCGGAAGGCTGAGGTGCTGATCACCTCCTCAGCCCACCTCCTGATACTAGTGATCGCTATGGCATCAGAGGAATCTATGGCAGGGGACTTCAACACGACTGTGAATCAGGTTAGTGCACACGCGGGTCTTACCAATACTCTGTCAGAGCCCGTAGAAATGGATGGAACCAGTAAAGTGGACTTGCTTCAGCAACAGCTTGCTTTAGAAGAGTGTTGGTTTCTTGCTCTGTGGAACGGCTTGCTACAGGACTTGGATTGTGCACGGGAAGCTTGTAAGGAGGTACAGGAACAGGAAGTAGCTCAGCTTCCCCGACTGAGGATCGGACGCTGGTTGAAATGCCCGGTGAGCCTATGGCTGTCTTGCCTGATACGGCTGCAGAGGTGATCTCCTCTCCAGTTCCACAGGGACACACAGTGAGTAATCCTTGAAATGTCCTCTCAGTTGTGGGATCATCTTGCGCACACCGCGAATTGTGTTCTTTGCAAGGGTCTCTTCAGCAGTCCAATGGAAGGGACGGCCTGCCTTCTCCCCCGACTGCTGCTTCAGAACCCCCTTTTTCTGGAACTGTTTGTATACAGCCCTTAAATGATATTGATTTAAGCAATTTGGGGCAAGATCCTTCTGCAGCTTCTGCTGTTTCTCCTGCTGTCAGGCCACCCACTTCTTCCTTGCAGGATCCCACAGTGATCTCCCTACCGGTGAGGTGGTGGCCCCAGCAGCCTGGGTTTCCCAAGCCTTAGAGGTGGTGGGGTGGGTGAAATCTCTGGATGGGAAGGGGTGGGATGTGAATATTGCATCATTGCCCTCTGACTTGCTGGTATTAGACTCTGAGCATGTCTTCCTTCCCAGTACTTCTATTCTTCTGGGGCAAGGCTCCCCTGTTGTACAGCCTCAGTCCCCTTCTTCTTTGGCTTTGGATACCCTCCTGAATGATATAAAATGTTTGGAGGGAGAGGCTTCATCACCTGACCCCCCATCCACACCACATCTAGTGGGTTCTCAGCATATTGCACAGTGGTCGTCATCTACTGACCCAGTACAAGTCCCTCTGGAGACCACACCTACACAAGATGTTGCACCTTGTTTGGCATGCTGGTATTAAGGAACAATTATTTCCTGCTACTTTCGGATTTTCACCAGAGCCTGCGGCAAGGTGTAATGTGGTGCATTTGAAGTACAGGGGCCCTTTGTCTGAGGTCCCCAATAGATGGTTTGTTGGACGAGAATTGCTAAAAGGCAGTATGAAATTCTATGCTTATGAAATTTATTCGCTGATCAATATGCCTGGGGATTCTGTATTTGATGTTAGTTTTAAGCATTCAGCTGGTTTAGATAGGTTCTGGAAACAATTCTAGCTCCTTAAGCATACTCCTTTGTGGAGTTCCTTTATTGCAATTCCCTTAACAAAATCAGTCTTGAAGAAAATCACTGTACTGTTCCGTAATGAGGGAGTTAATGTGGCAGACATCACCTATTGGCTACAGCAGCATTGTGTTGTTAAGGGACACCCAGAACCTATTCTGGATAAGGAATGTCTTTGGACTGGGGGCTGGAGATTTCTGGTGGATCTACGGCTAGAAAATGGTTTAACAAAACATTTGCCCAACTGTTTTTTCCTGGGGAGGGATGGAGGGTGATATTCTACCCGGGACAGCCACAAGCCTGTCATAAGTGTGGTGCATTAGGCCATCTTAGTAATGTTTGTGACCAGCAGAAGTGTGGACTCTGTGGAGATTTGGGACATGTAGGTGCACATTGTAGGAATTCTCCAAAATGTAACCTATGTAACGAACTTGACCATACTGTAACCCATATGTCCATTTTTGTAACATGGATATACATATGTGTATCTACGGGTTTGGGGAAGGATGAGGTTACCTGGCACAAGAGACCTAGGTTTGACTACTCTGCACAGGGGCACCCAAGTAAATCCAACTACAGGAAGCAATAACTGTAATGTCCAGAACCAGAATTGGGATTTTTCAGTGTGGCTTTATTTATTAACTCACTGAACATAAACAAAGCTCTGTATGGTCCCCCAAAGGGCTACATAACTGTAATGCAGATTAGAGGTTAAACACAATGGTTCATTTGAGGAATGAACACAATACAACAGTTGTCTGGCTTTGGACCCACCAGGCACTCAGCCCGGACTTTGCATGCGCATTGGATACATAGCCCGACTGGCCCGGCTCCCCTGCCGGCCACTCAACTGACGGTCCACTTAAAGAATGAACCCAAACTTTAGTTGGCAAGACATCCTATCAAACAAGGAGGCTCCCAAGCTGTGGCTCCCCACACCACTTGAAGTCTGCGACTCCTAGAGGGATTTTGTTTTCGTACTTCCAAATCGAAACTCCCATCAAACAAGGAGTACTCCCATCCAACAAGGAGTAAGTTTCCCATCCTGTGGCTCCCCACTCCACTTGAAGTCATCGACTCCTAGAGAGATTTTCTTGTTGCGACCCACGTCTGGGTACCCACCCCATCACTGGCCAAGCGCATGGGGCAAGTAGAAAAAACACAGGAGAAATCCGTAGAGGTGGACCTGGTTACTAAAGATGGGGATTTATCCACCTCCAGCTCCCACAGCCCATACCCGGCCATTTCTCTGAACACACAGAAGCTTTAGGACTGTAACATGTAGATTGCATGGTGGATGAACTGACGCACACCCTCTACTGCGAACTCTAAATCCATTTAAACTTTAAACTGACTACTCCATTTGTTCGTCCTAATGCATATAGTCCTCCCAAACAGCAGTCCCCAATAACATTTCCTGACTGACAAAAACAGTTGTTTGCCCCTTACACTGGAGCCAAACACTCACCCAATCGTTGCAGGGCCCCACAGGTGAAGTTCTTTAACCTTTGCTGTATTGTAGAACAGCCAACACAAAATCAGGCAGCTTCTTTCCTTGGAGGGTGAAGGGGATTGCCCCTGGAACCCACAGAGACCTTTTCCTACCCCCCCCGGAGGGAGGGGGCACTGAGACTGAGGGGACGGTCTCCACCACTTTATAAATGGTGAAACACAGAAAAACTTCCTTCTGTATGGAGGCAAAACTCAAACTACAGACTGATGCTTCCTTCTTGCTCAAGGACAAAACTAAACTGACTTTTTCGCTGAGAGAGAAATCACACTGCACAATAATGCTTCCTTCTTGCTTAAGGACAAATGGAAGACTGACTTTTGAATTCCCAAAGTTCTAAGAACTCTCTGAGCTAAAGATTCCAAATGTGGCTCATGCAGCTGTAACAATTCTATATAACGATATCATCTCTCCAGTCTCAGTTGTGACTGAGGACAGAGTGAGACAGTGTGAAACCCATTTAACTGGAGTTTCACAAGCTGCCTTCCCTGCCTACGACTAGGTCTTACTGGGATTCTAGTAACCCCGGGTAACAAAGGGGTTACACTCACCCTTGACCAGGAAAATGACTGTCCCCAGTCATTTTGCACCCGGCCTTAGGCCATGCCACCCTATGTGCTACCTGCGGAGGGGGGTGATCAGGCCCCCTCCTACCGTGTGCGAGCACAGGTAGGCAACACTAAGGGCCTAGAGGCCTATTGCTGACATTTCAGCCTCTACTCTATCCACTTACTATGGACACCTAGTAGCTCTGGTAGAATCATCCAGAGCATAGCCCTGATAGATTAGCACTGCAGTCCTTATGGCCACTGAGGACCACAGCCTGTCTATCCCCCCAACCCTCTAGGGAAAACCTATCTGCCTCTTACATAACATCCCAAACAAAACAAAACCCAGGGACCTCCCCGACCTTGGGCAGCCTGCAACTACAACATTAGGAACACAAATAGTACTTTAATTTCTATACAAGCACTGAAACAAGGAACTCCGATGAGCCCCTCCTCCTCTTCTTGTCTTGTCTTCTGTCTTCCAGGAACATCTGTAAGAAAAGACAAAACAAAAATAAAAAAAAAACACACCCTAATCTGCATTTGCAATCTACCTAAACAACAACAATGACAACAACAACCCTTACCATACAGGAAAAACAGAACACTAAACAATCCCAAAAAGAAAAAAATATTTTTTTTTTTTTTTAGAAAAGTAGAAAAGACAGTATATACATTAAGTACAGAAATTACATTGATAACAATACACTTTTTGGGGGGGATGGAATGCCCTAAATGTCCCACTAGTGACTACAAGGCCTGAAGGCCAGTCCATTAAAGAGTCTCTCCTGGGCCGGAGCCCTGTGAACATAGTCTTTTAAGGCCATAATCCTGAAGGGGAGAGTCTTTGCAGACAGTTCACACACTGTTTGAAGTCTGTAGTGTAAGGTGTGTATTGCAATGTCATAAAGATAGAATAAAAAGAATTTTGATGACTCACCAGCCTCTTGAAGTATTCGTACATCACCAACCTAGTCCATGCCGAAGACTCTCCCTGGCAGCATTTCTTCTGATACAGCTGGGCAGACATCTTCCGGGAACCCACAGTAGTGCACATCTGGAAACAGCTTGGCTGATGTCATAACTGGAGAAGGAACCTTAGAGCAGGAACAAAAAGAAAGAAACAGCTGGTCCGGCATCATCCGATTACCAGGCGATGAACAGGCAAACAGCTGGGGCTGGTGTCCTCTCTGGATCTGAAGTCATCTGGTGGTACCAGTAGATGGTTATTGATTGCAGACAGTTTACTGTAGACCGAAGAATGTGGAGCCCCGAATTTTTTGTTTATTCATTTTGGCAGTTCAATAAAGGTACTTCACAGTTCAGATGTGGCAGTATTGACTACCACTGCTCGGCTCTCCATTTTATAGGCTCGGGCTTAATTTCTGGGAGGTCCTTGCATTGAGGCCAATAGTAGAGGGGGTCAGGGGCTTGAATTATTACTCCATCTGGCCGCACATAATTCACACAGTGGGAGACTTTGCGTCCCTCTCCGTCCACTATTCTCACTCTGTCCATAAACAGTGTCCTGCCTCTCTTCCACTGTGTATACTTTTCGTGGAACAGTCTATTCTTTACATGCTGGTTAGCCCCAGGATGCACATGTTTCATTGCTTCATCCCAGATCCAGGATTTCCTGCAGTTCTCAATCTCCTCCCAGACTCTCCAAGGAAAGGTAGGAAAGGTCATACCAAAGATTTCATTGGCCTTTCTATGAACCAGTCTCTCCTCTTTACTTGCTTTGGTCAATCTGAGACTGCTGGCCTGGCTTGGGGGTGGCCAGTCCTGGTTCTGCCAGCTTCGCATCCTCAATGAAATTAAAAATGGATCCCTGACTTCTTTTTCTTCTTCTGGTGAAGCCAGGGCAGTGGCATCACCACCTTCTTGAACACATTCCTCTGAGGCAAGATCTTGAGGCTGTGTATCCGTTCCTTTCTCACAAGGCCACATAGGTTCACCCTCATCTTCCTCTTCACTGAGGATCTGAGCCCAGGAGTGAGCAGTAGTTCTCACCCCCGAGACTCTCCATTCATCACTAGGAGCAGAGGTCGACACCTCCCATTCAATGTCCTCCCGCATCTCATCTTCACCTTCGAGACTTGGGCTAGGCCTCCCCCACCCAGGGGTCTATTGATGCTTTATCTGAACTTGCCTTCTGAGATCCAGCATCCAAAACTTCAACTTCAGATTCAGTCTCTAGTTCTGCACTCTCTAACTTTGTGCCACACTCCCCTGAGGGACCTTCCTCCACAGGCTACGCCTGATGCTGTGTGCTGCCAAACTGCAGATTCTTGAAGTTGCGTCCATGTGGGAGCCAAACGAATTTGAGGCGCTTTATACAAGCCATATTTTTGTATACAACCAGCACAGTGAGGAATCATGAAGACATCCCTTCCAGCACTAAAGCACATCTAGCATACACGCACTGGATAATTAGGAATTGCCACATCAGGAGGGAGTTGCCCTCTATAGCACCAATTTTCAATGTCTCTCAATCTATTTACTGCTGCTGTTACTGCAACCCGGGCATGATCCGGGTAACAAGCTGGTTCTGAGGCCATAACTGCAGAAAAACAAACAAAAGTTCACTGTAACTGAAAGTCCCACTTTAAATGAACACACTCTGTAGCTTTAAAATGGCTCCTCTGCTGCTGTGTTTACTTTACTACCCCATCCTGTAATGGCGGCGGCAGCACTCCTGTGCATCAACATTCAGACTCTGGGTCAAGCCACTGCCCATCTGATTTACATCAGCTACTATTAACTTTCATTTCAAACTGCACAACTTGCTCTGTTCTGGCTGTTCTCACATTTACAGGATTTTCCTTGGACTTTTCACATGCTGGCAACATTTATTTAATCACAGTCCCTTTTAAAACTACAGGTTTCAGCACAGGACAGTCTGCTTTTACTAGTGTTGCACTTATTTTACAACCCACAGTCTCTCTCTGGCTGCAAACTTTAAACTGAGGCTACTTTCATTGCTATGCACACATTTAATGGCTTTACAGACTTGCACTTGCCAGCAGGATATCACACAATCGCTACTTGCAAAGCGACTATACAGCTGCACTCACATTTTATATGGCATTACTGAAAATCACTGATTTGAGCAGTTTTAAATCATTTACTCACTGTTATGGTAGCAGATTGCTGCGATGGAGGAAAACGGCCTGCAGCCAAATTTTGAAGGCCTCAGATTGCTAACGGGCGGGCAGTCTCTGCGATCGTAGTATTAATCACACAATTCACTGATCCCATGACTGATAAGCGGGTTGAGCCCGATTTTGAACTAGAAAAGTCACTTTTCACTGTTTACAGCGCTTTGAGCACTTTGCGAACGCTCCTCCACTGCCAGTACATGCACTACTCTCTGTCTCCCTCTCGAATGCTGAAACAGACACTGAAGAGCTGGCTGAGGGGCGGGACTAATGGCAAACTGACCAACCACATGACGCCATGCAAATGAGCCTCTTCTTCCACACAAGGGCTCCTCTCCTCACGGCAATCGTCGAGCAGGCAAATTTAAACTGAAAAGATGCACTTTTTTTTTTTAAACTGACTCCACGGCGGGAGCCCATTTCAACCATGTAACATTGCCATTAACTCTGCAGTCTCTAGTATTGTACAGAAAGCATTTCCAACGTCCAGGGCTTAATTTCTCTGTTGCTACCCCTAGTTTTCCACACTTTTCTTCACAGAAATTCATTTTAAAAGCATTTTAAACATCCAGGGCACAATTTCTCTGTTGCTACCCCTAGTTTTCCACACTTTTCTTCACAGAACTTTATTTTAAAACTGACAAACGCTGTAAACTACAGTATGTTGATTTAGGACAAGGACACACACTTTGGCTTTACAGCTCCTTGGTAAACAGTTGGCATTTTTTAAACAGCAGCACAAGATTCACAGCACACAGCACACACTAGGGAAATTGCTTCAACTTTTTGGGCTACCAACTGCCAGATAGCTGAAACGCTAGTCTACTTGCCCAAGCACCTTCCTTCCCAAACAAATCCAAAGCGGTGCCTCCATTTTTGTAACCCATATGTCCATTTTTGTAACATGGATATACATATGTGTATCTACGGGCTCGGGGAAGGATGAGGTTACCTGGCGCAAGTGACCTAGGTTTGACTACTCTGCACAGGGGCACCCAAGTAAATCCAACTACAGGAAGCAATAACTGTAATGTTCAGAACCAGAATTGGGATTTTTCAGTGTGGCTTTATTTATTAACTCACTGAACATAAACAAAGCTCTGTATAGTCCCCCAAAGGGCTACGTAACTGTAATGCAGATTAGAGGTTAAACACAGCGGTCCATTTGAGGAATGAACACAATACAACAGTTGTCTGGCTTTGGACCCACCAGGCACTCAGCCCAGACTTTGCATGCACATTGGATACACAGCCCGACTGGCCTGGCTCCCCTGATGGCCACTCAATTGACGGTCCACTTGAAGAATGAACCCAAACTTTACTTGGCAAGACATCCTATCAAACAAGGAGGCTCCCAAGCTGTGGCTCCCCACACCACTTGAAGTCTGCGACTCCTAGAGGGATTTTGTTTTCGTACTTCAAATCGAAACTCCCATCAAACAAGGAGTACTCCCATCCAACAAGGAGTAAGTTTCCCATCCTGTGGCTCCACACCACTTGAAGTCATCGACTCCAAGAGAGATTTTCTTGTTCAAACCCGTCTGGGTACCCACCCCATCACTGGCCAAGCGCATGGGGCAAGTAGAAAAAACACAGGAGAAATCCGTAGAGGTGGACCTGGTTACTAAAGATGGGGATTTATCCACCTCCAGCTACCACAGCCCATACCCAGCCATTTCTCTGAACACACAGAAACTTTAGGACTGTAACATGTAGATTGCATGGTGGATGAACTGACGCACCCCCTCTACTGCGAACTCTAAATCCATTTAAACTTTAAACTGACCGCTCCATTTGTTCGTCCTAGTGTATATAGTCCTCCCAAACAGCAGTCCCCAATAACTTTTTCTGACTGAAAAACAGTTGTTTGCCTTACACTGGAGCCAAACACTCACCCAATCATTGCAGGGCCCACAGGCGAAGTCCTTTAACCTTTGCTGTATTGTAGAACAGCCAACACAAAATCAGGCACTTCTTTCCTTGGTGGGTGAAGGATTGCCCTGGAACCCACAGAGATCTTTTCCTACCCCCCCGGAGGGAAGGGGCACTGAGACCGAGGGGACGGTCTCCACCACTTTATAAATGGTGAAACACAGAAAAACTTCCTTCTGTGTGGAGGCAAAACTCAAACTACAGACTGATGCTTCCTTCTTGCTCAAGGACAAAACTAAACTGACTTTTTCTCTGAGAGAGAAATCACACTGCATAATAATGCTTCCTTCTTGTTTAAGGACAAACGGAAGACTGACTTTTGAATTCCCAAAGTTCTAAGAACTCTCTGAGCTAAAGATTCCAAATGTGGCTCATGCAGCTGTAACAATTCTATATAATGATGTAATCTCTCCAGTCTCAGTTGTGACTGAGGACAGAGTGAGACAGTGTGAAACCCATTTAACTGGAGTTTCACAAGCTGCCTTCCCTGCCTACCACTAGGTCTTACTGGGATTCTAGTAGCCCCGGGTAACAAAGGGGTTACAATAATTTTTGGACATTTTCCTGGGCTTCCAATAACAACACAGACCCAGCTATTTGAATGGAGCAAGATGTCTATGTTGCAACAGCCCAGAAAGAAAGTAAAAAAATTCATGATCTGCTTACCTATTCCCAGGCCTCCTCCTTGGTCCCTCCTCCTCAGCCTATGGTCTCATTGGAGGCCTCTTCAGCCCCTTCAGAGCCTGTCCTTTCAGATGTGGTCCCAGTGCCAGAGACGATACCAGATTCAGTTCTCTCTGCACAGGATGTCCTTTCAGTACCTGTGGCTTCAATAGTAGAAGATTCCACTGTACATGACATGGACTTGGGTACACTTATTGTCCCCCCCCCGATATCTGTGGACATGTCTAGTATGCCTCCTCCAGATATACAACAGGAGGCATCTTTTCATAGGGTGACTGGATCTAAGTCCAGTAAAGCCAAATTGGATAACCTAATTGAATCAGATTCACTTCCCTTACAAAATACCTACGCACTTTTATTAGACCAGGATGAAGAGGAAGATGGTTTGGAATCAGACATCTCTTCTGTAACTTCCTTACATGCTAAGACAGTCCGGACGTGGGGGTTTGTGATAAACCTAAGCCCAAAAAGAGAAAGAAAAGGAAACGATGTGTTCATTTTTGCATTTTCTGGTCCATTTTTTTCTAGTCCTTTATCTTCTCTTGTATGTCCCAAATGGATAAGGGTGTTGTTCTTCTCACCATTAATGTGAATAGTATCAAATCTTCCCGTAGAAGACTGGTTACCTTTGCCAGTTTATGGGAATGCCATGGTAATATTATGTTACTTCAGGACACTCGGATACATTCCTTACAACAATTGAGAGCGGCAGAAAGAGATTGGAGATGGGGTGTTTCTTTGTGGTCTTTGGGGGATGATATATGTGATGGGTTGGGTGTTTTGTTCGCTGATATAGATGTTAAAATTTTGAAGGTTCTTGATATTTTGCCAAGTAGAGCCATGATGGTTGATATTGTCCTTTCTTGTATAATCCTTTTTATTACTTTCTGCTACAACAAGACATATACATTACATGGACATATAAATACACATACGAACAGATACTGATACAAAGAACAAACAGACAAATGCACTTCCGTACAATTACTTTTACATCCAGTGATTTTCCCCCAAACAGTTGATTCTTAATACTCACTGACAGTGCTAAAAAAAACAGAGCAGGCTAATATCCAAGTTAATTATCAGTCAAGTATTCTGTGGATATCAATACATAACATTCTTATGCAGCCCAACCACAGGCGGGGAAGGGGGACACCCATCCAGCTGAGTCCCATCCTCCTAAACCAATCCCTCCCAAAGAGTGACCATCTTTTGTCTGTCAAGCATAGAAAGAAATGGTGCCCATTCTCTATAGAATGCCTCTGATCTGTTCGCCAACACTAATGATAGTCATTCTAATGCCAGATTTTGCAGTATCAGTTGTCGCCACTACTGGATGGTAGGTACAACATTATTAACCCAGGTGTTTTGGATACAATGCCTGACCATCACCATGAGAACTTTGATCCAGCACGGCATTGTCTCCCATTCCTCTGTCTCATCCGTGCTTAAACCAAATAGCCCCTTAATAGGGTCCACCTGGATGGGGGTCCCCGCCATTACCTCTACTTCTTTGAATATTTTCCCTCAGAAAAATCACAGGACAGAGCAATTCCAAAAACAGTGCAAGTATGTCCCTACCTCTCTTTTACATCTCCCACATAATGGGGAGACAGCCAGATGGGCCCTATGCACCACAGCCGGGGGATAATACAGCCTATGTACAAACTTAAAGTAGGCTTCCTTGAATTTATTGCAGACCAGCAGGCCCCTATGTCCCAACAATAGTTTTTGCCAATTCTCTTCAGAGATTTCCCTCCCTAAATCATTACGCCATTGTTTCCTTACTTTCTGCATATAATCCATCCATCCTTGCTTCCCAATTTTTGCAGGCTTCCCAATAAACCCTTTAGGATCCCTCTGCACCCCCAATATTGTTATTTCTATCGAACCCCATCCCTGCCCTCTGACTCCTTTCTCTCCATCTTGCCTATAAATGTTTTCAGTTGGAGGTATCGAAACATCTGTTGCCCCTGTAGGTTTAGATTCTTTTTAATATCCTCTAATGGGAGTAGCATCCCTCTACTAATCATACTGCCCACACATTTTGCCCCCCCCCTTACCCACTCTCTAAATCCTCAATCTCTAACCCTGGCAAGAAGAAAGGGCTCCTTACTATTGGCATCAGTATGGTTTCCCCTTTAGTTATCCCTCTGGTTTTCTTAATCATCTCCCAGGCTTCCAGAGTCATTCCTACCAAAGGGTTCTGATCCCCTTGGCTCCTATATGCCTGTGATCTGTTACTATGCAAATAGGCCGATAACTGCCCTGTGCAACCCCTTTTGCTCCAGTGCCACCCAGTTTTCTACCTCTGCTCGAAACACCCAATCAGCTATATATCTCTGCTGGATGGACAGGTAATAATTTAGCAGATCTGGGAAATTAAGACCGCCCTTATCTACCTCGGCCTTAAGTCTTTGGAGCCGCATTCTTGGCCTCTGTCCCTTCCACATGAACTGAGCAAATACTTTTTCTAGCCTACCAATATCCCCCCATGTGATTCGCATAGGGAGCATCTGCATAGGGTACATTATTCTGGGTAAGATGTTAATTTTTATTATACAATGGCAAGGAAATTTCCTGAATTCTGATTGGTCAGTGTGTGCCTGAGACAGTGATGATATTACAGTATAACATCACTGTCATTGATTAGCATTAGGTCTGTTTGCTGCTCAGCACCACCACCACCTTTTTTTCCCTCTTCTCTTTCACTAAAAATCTACTAAAAACATTTTTTTTTTTTTTTTGTTTTGTATAACATCGAGCCATTGTATAATTGCAATAAGGCACTCCAAGGTGTGTGTTATCTTGTGTAATAACATCACTCCTGGGGTGGTGGAAGCACTACACTTCGCCTGGTGCTTCAACCCACCAGGGTAAGCGTCTAACCACCATACCTTGTAAATGCCTGCTATGCTTAAATCCATTAATCCTCCCCATCCATGATACTGGCAACTGCATCCACCTTCTCAGATCAGTTTCTATTGCTTTAATTAGAGGGGCATAATTCAGGCCATATAGAGACCCAATTGTTCTCCCCACCTTAATACCTAAATACTTTATACTTGTGGATTTACACTGTATAGCCCATCGCTCGTCTCCTTCTTCTAGTTTAGGGAAGCACAGCATTTCCGACTTGTTCAGATTTATTGTGTAACCTGAGAACTCTGAGAAGCCCTCTATTAGTTGCAGGAGAGACATCATGGATCCCCCTGGTTCCCTTAAAAACACCAACATTTCATCCGCATATAATGTAACCTTGTGCTCAGTATTACCTGCTCCTTTAACTCCCCGGACCCTCTGGCATTGCATAATCCCTGCTGCCAGTGGTTCCCGCACCAGGGCGAACAGCAATGGCGAAAGCGGGCAACCCTGCTTGGTTCCTCTTTCCAGCCTAAAGGGCGCCGTGGGGGTTCCATTAACCAAGACACTAGCTCTGGGGGACCAGTACATTGATATTGTCCTTTCTAATTGTGCATATCATTTAATTAATATATATGCTGTCCAACAGAAGGCAGATAGAGCAGCATTATTTAAGAGGATTTCCCCGTACCTACATACTTCAAAACTAGTGTTGTGGGAGGTGATTTTAATTGTGGCCTAGGCCCAAGGGCCTGAGGAAGGAAAGCGAAGAAGATTTTTTGTGGTACAGATATGCTTCATGAGGTACTTGCACACAATAATCTTGCGAATGTCTATGATGTTCTAAAAGTTTCCCCTCAGCATACATTGATGGTATTCCCAATGAATTTTATAAAGTTCACTCAGATAGTGTGCTTCCATGGTTGTGTGTCCTTTTTGCATCTATCTGGTCAGAATATAGACTCACACCCAGTATGTGTAATGGGATAATGATATTTCATTATAAAAAAAAGGGGGATTCTAAACTGTTGAAAAACCGGAGACCTATCAGCCTCTTGACTTCAGATTATAAGATTTTGGCCACTATTTTAACAAATAGGCCTTCAAAGGTGGCAAGGAGTTTGCTTATTATGACCCAAATGTGTGCAGTTCCTGGCAGAAATATTGTGCATAATCTGAATTATTTAAGGAAACTGGTTGAGCAAGGTGTGTCTAATACCTTGTCTGGTTATCTTTTGTCTCTGGATCAGGAAACAGCATTTGATGCTATCCGACATGAACATATCTGGGCTGTTTTAAAATGTTATGGTATTCCTGAATCTTTACTTAACTTGTTGATAACTATGTATTCTGTGGCACAGATTACTCCCATAGTAAACGGACATCTGGGCATTCCTGTCAACCTTAAAACTGGGGTGCGACAGAGGTGTCCTTTAAGTCCTTTGTTGTTTGTCTTTGGTCTTGACCCGATTTTAAGACATATAGATGTAGATCCTCAGGTGCTACCTATTACTACTACAGAGGGTTATACATTTCAAAAAGCACTAGCATATGCAGATGATTGTATCTTCACTGTGGCAAATTTGGATTCTGGGAAATGAGTTCTTCAAGTTCTCCAGGAGTTACAGCCCTATAAAGGTACAAGGATTAATCCTACAAAGAGTCGGATGTTGGTCTAAGGCTTGGCATTGGTTCCTGACTCTTTTGTCATACCAATTGTTACAGATAATGTAAAGTTATTGGGTATATATTACCATACATTGACTGCTTTACAAGGTAATTGGGATATGATTTTTGATGTAGCCCAACAGAAAGTTGCTAAATGGCAATCTTGGAAGATGTTGCGGAAAAAAGGGTATTTCTTCTTCGGTCATAGATAAGCCCAATTTTTCTATATGTGTCACATTTGTTCCCTCTCCCTTACAGTATGCATGCTAAGATTATGGGCCCTTTTTTCTCATTTTTATGGGGCGGCAGGCTGAACCCTGTGAAATACCTACAGAGCCTGGAAATCTGGAGGTCTTACTATGGTCCAACCTCTGGTGATTTCTTTTATAGTACTGTTTGACCAATTTTGCTAGCTACTGAGGATATGGGGTCTCTGTGCATGAACTTATGGGGAAAAGAATTCCTGACAGCCTGGGGTAGGGGTAAATGGCACCCATCAGAAAAGTTACTTCCTATTTATGTTAGAATGACACTTAAATACATTAGAATGTGGAAGACTGAGCTTCTTTGGTTTATTTCACATGAGAAAAAAATCATTCTATAAATATACTGTTGACTTTATCTTGAAGATCCTTTATTTTTGGTCCCTGATACTGTGAAAACTGAGTTATTGCTTGCCAGTATTATTGAGCCTAGAATTCCAAAAAAGATGCAAGATATGCTTTGGCTCTGTGGACATCAGAAGCTTAATGTGAAAAATAATCAGAAACGCAAACAGTTGGGAGATAGATACTGTTATGAGCCATCCTGTCAGGGGTGTCTGGAAACCATACAACACCTATATTTTGACTGCATTCATGTGCAGGGATTCTGGTCAACACTGGCTAATTTGTGGAGTGAGCCTGTTTTTCAATTTATGACATATGATATCTTAATTTTGGGACAAATTCTGAAAGAATGGCACAAATGGAATCAGAGTACAGTTTTTGTGTTTCTGGCATGTATTAAATGGGCTATATGGCAAGCAAGATGTTTGTGCTGTCTTCAGAATAAAACTGTTCAGTTGCAGGAAATTTTCTTTCAAATTCAAAGTGACCTGGACAAATTATATGAGTATCCTTAGAGACAAACCCTGTGTCTTCAGTGTGGAAACACACAGTTGTTCTCTCCCTCCCTAAGGGTGGTGACTCCACCTCCCCTGTTAACTATCGATCGATTTCTCTCCTTCCTACCCTAGCTAATTTACAAGAACATCTTGTCCTTAAACAACTCTCTTCCTTCCTCGTTCACTGATTCTGCCTTTTTCACTTTCTTCCAGTTTGGGTTTAGGAAAAAACACTCCACCTCCACTTCACATTTAAGGTTAACTGACACAATCTCCACAGGCATAGATAATGGCCAAATTACCACGGCCATCTTTGTAGATCTGGCCAAATCCTTCGACACGGTCTCGCACCCACTCCTTTTGAACTGCCTCACTGCTGCTGGCCTTTCCAGCTCTGCCACAAGCTGGTTCAATGCCAAGATTCAAGGCTTGGTCCACTTCTTTTCTCCATCATTTTAAATGACTTACCCCAGGTTTGCTCATCAGCTGTCATACATATGTATCCTGATGACACAATTCTATATATAACTGGCAAATCTGTCTCTGATGTCACTACCAGACTCCAGTTCAACTTCACTAAGGTCCAACTCTAGCTTAGTTCCCATCAACTTTTTACTAGGAAAACAGCCTCCATGATCTTTAGCACAAGGCAGAGACTCACCAGGCTAAACCACCAATCCACTTTCCACACCCTAGATGGGACTGTACTAGAAGACACCTCCTCTTTCAGGTACCTCAGCGTCTGGCTCAACAGGCACCTCAACTTTTAAGTTCATATTGATGCCATTCTAAAAAAACTATGGCCCAAATTTGATGCTCTTTTCAGAAACCGCAGTTGCATCCTGTTTATAGCAAGGCGTGAGCTAGTACTGAAAATGATCTTACCTATATTCAACTACTGCAACACAGTCTACAGTGCCACCCCTCAGTCCTCCCTAGCCAGACTGGAAACTCTCTTCAACTCCTTCTACTGCTTTGCTCTCAATGCCTCTCCCATCACTGTGACCTCTACTGCTCTCTTAACTTTGTTACTCTCAATAACTGATGTGTTCTCCATGGAGCCATGTTTATCTCTAAATTCTGTCTCAGCTCTTTCCCTTCATATCTCTCCTCCTCCCTATCCACTCCTCTTCCAATCAGTACTCCCTAAGATCCAGTGACTCAAGTACCCAGAAAATCCCAAGCCGATCAACTACTTCTGGTCAAAATGCCTTCTTTTTACTGCCTCCCTAAACTATGGAACTCTCCCCCTCAAATCTGGCACTCCTCCTCCCTAGGCTCACTCACATTGGCCTTACTTAACTACCTAAATACCAACTGTATTTGCATATATGACCCCCTTCTGACTTCATGTCACTCTGCACCCCTTTTTGCACTTCTTGCGCCCTAGTACTTGTGTTACCAAATTACCGCCTCAGTCCCTAACCCCAAGATTACTCATTTACAATTCCCAAATAATCCTGTCTGGTGCTAGTCTTAACCTTCTGCCTGCCAAGCTCTTGTCCTGTGTCAGTACCTAACTCTCTGCAATCCTATAGCATGGTGTTTTGCCTCATGCTGCATGTGGGTATGTCATAGTATAACTGTTGATCCCTATGTATTATGCAATGTATTTTTTTACATTGTCTCACTTATGTATTCTATGTTAAACCAAACTTCCAGCCAGTCTCGCTATGTAATATAACTGCCTCATATATTAGTAAGGCTCAGCAAGTGCCTTGGTAGTCATTCGAACACTTCTCTGGCTAAGTAACTACTATAGGTTGTTTAATGTACTTAAGTTGTTTCATTTTCTGTATTTATTCCTCTACCCTTTCCCCAGGATGTGCCATGAAAAGAGCATATTGTTGCTCAGTGCACCTTTCCTGGGGGAAACATTTCAATAAATAAACAAAATAAAATGTAACAAAAAATACTAAGCTTGTAACTTTATAACTTCATGGCACTGGGGATGGACCTTCATTGATTCATCCCACAAGGTCCGGAACACCCACACCCACCCCCAACCATAAGGGTGGCCAAAGTTGAACTAGTTTAGAACTGGTTTAGAGGGGAGATGACCATGCAGAGCGAGGGTAAGGGTGACAAAAAGCATTGATTCTTGGTAAGGCACCCAAGCTACTTGTGGACCACTATATCCCCCATCCCTTGTAGTGGGAGTGGGGAAGGGGGCCCACCCCTCACCCTAAATACTTCCTTGAGTGGGTTCCCCCCACCCCACCTCCAGATTTCCTAGGAGTTCCAACAGATGGGGCCTTCCTATATTCACTCAAGACACTGGGGGGGGGGGTTGGCCCAGAACATTGCTGAAAAATAAGGAGAGGTATAAAGACCCTCCACACTGTTATGTTTCACACCTATACAATAGTCGGTCTTGACCATCTAGGGGGGAAACAGTGGCCTTCAGTGTTAAACCGCAGTCTAAAATACCCAATAGGGGTCATGCCAGATCATCAAGGTAGGTTTATAAATGAGGGTTTATTACCCCTGTGCCGAGTGGAGGTAGATAATCACCTACCCCTACACTTTGCCTTGGTTAAAGGCTGCTACCATTCCCATAAACTTACCCCTTATCCAGTGGGAAAGACCCCAAGTCAGCTGACTCACTAACAGAAATAGTGGAGAGAGGTGCCTGGCTTCCCCAATATTGGGAGGGGAGGACAAGGGGAAGGGAAGGGAAGGGAAGGGGAGAGATGTGGGGATCAGTTGTTTGCCACCATCCAGCCTCCTCTTCTGCCAATTGGAAGTGCCAGAGCATCCATGTCTCTCTGTCAAGCTATAAAGGAGGAGAGAGGGTGAGGGATAGGCACTAAAACCATAAGGGAACCTCATAACCATTGTAAACAATATTTATCAACATTAGTAATTAGCCCTTTTGGTGATGATGTAAGAACAGTCTACTCCTAATAGTTCTGTGACTGATCATCCCTCTGCACTGGACAGAGCATTGCTTGTAGGAATCTCTTCATTCATGGGGAATCCTGGCCTCCCCACAACTGCCTCCACAAAGGACATCATGCCTGGTCACAGTGGTCCCCAATTCTGAACATGGGGCTATGTTGGATCCAAAGTCTCTGTCAGATCCTCCGAAGCATCCACCCAGTTAATCGGTGAAGTAGTATCCATCAGTTTGGTGTGCTGGTTTGCAAGGTGTCTGCCCTGTTTGTCATCACTAGGGGAGTCCTCTCTAGGTAGTTTTGCTGGAGGGAGGCCGGGAACATTTGGGCTCTGTCTTCCTGGTGATGGCGGCTTCTGTATCTATGTCTAGAATGTTGCCCTAGGGGGGGTTTCCCTGCACTCCTCTCTCTTTTTCTGCCTGCTGCTGCTGTTTGGGTGGTTTGGCTGGGCCCTGCACCTGGCAAGAAGAGACCTGTTTCTCTGATGTGGAGGGGCTGGGGGACTTGGAGAGTGGACCTGCATGCCCTGGACTACATTCCCCATGCAGCTGGTTAACATTTTTTCCTTTCTGTTTGCTAGAGACTGGCCTCCTGGGGACCAGAGACTTCTGGGGAACAGAGTTCTATTAGCAATAAGAGGCCAGAGCTGCTTGAGCCATAAATATATATCCTAGGTGGAATCAGTCAATAGTTCTTTACCTTCCTTTGTAACCTGCAGTAAAAAGCAAGCCCCCTAAAATGATATTTGAAGTCATTGTCCCATAGTGTCTTTTTGATGTGAGTAAAGACTTTGCATTTCATTGCTACCTCCCTGGAGAAATCCCTGTAAAAAAGACATGTGTGCCACCCTCTAAGTGATATCTCCAATGTCTCTGACTGCCTGTATTACTTGTTCCTTGACAGAGTACATTAACAGGTATGCAATAATGGGGCAACATGGAGAATCCAATGGTCCTGGTCTGCCCCTGGTCCTGTGTACCCTCTCCACCTGAACTGGGCCCCTCCATCTCCCCCCCAGCAGCCTGGGGATGAAATCATTGAGAAAACATTCAATATTTGAGCCCTCCAGCCCCTCAGGGATGCAGAGGATATGAATGTTATTTCAGCATCCCTGATTCTCTTGATACTGTACCCTGTCCCACAATTTATTCAGTTTGGTTTCATGGTCATGCAGCTTTTGCCAGAATTTGTGTTGCTGATTCTGTAGCTCCTCAGTGCATTGCTCAGCTGCATGAACCTAATCCTCAAGATGCTGAACATCAGCCATGTTACCAGTGAGGGCTGTGCTGATACCGTCCACCCCCACCAACAAAGCTTCCAACATTTTAATGATACAGGACAGCAAGTCAGTGATGGGGTTTAGTGCATCCGTGAGACCTGCTAACTCACCTCAACTGGTGGCTGAAGGAGGTTGCTGGGAGGAGGTCATACCCCCAGACATGCCCATGCTCCCTGCTGTTGTGCCCTGTTATCTACCAGAGAGGGGCAAGTCTGTGCGGCAGATCTTAACAGAAGAAAATACATTTTCCACTACCCAAGAGACTATCAGTACTGCAGTCCAAAAGTACAGGATAAGTTATTGAGGCCCCTGTCCCACTCTGTTCTCCAAACCTTTTGTGCAGTGCTTTTTTCTAGTACCTCGGGGATGGCCTGGAATGTGGTTCACATTTCCATCACAGCGGTAACTATCCCAACTGCTTTTGATTTCTGTTCAGTGGCAACTGTTGATGTAGGGGGTTTCAGCACCCGTTCCCCATGATTTTGGCTGATGGCTGGCTCTGGATCACATTTTTATTCAAGCCATCAGGTCCTGGGAAGGATGTAGAACATTTCTTAAGTAGCCATCTTGATGGTGTTCAAACCATGCCTATGTACTGTATACACACACACACACACACACACACACACACACACACATATATATATACACATGTAATGCAAAAACATTTGTTATTACTCTAGTTAGGGTTAAAGCCACACAAGTAGTTAAATGTGACATTAGGGTTTCCAACCCTAACCCCCAACCCCATGCTGCACACACCAAGAAGCATCAGAGGGGATGCCGTGGGGTCGTGAGCCCTAATGCTCACCCCATTACATAAGTAAATAAGCTAAGATGGCTACAGTACAAGAGAGCTGGGTGAGTGCTATGGCTGATGACTCCACGGCACACCCCTGACACCTGTTGGTGTGTACTGCATTGGGGTGGGTGTTAGGGTTGAAACCCAAATGTCATAATGGGCAGACTGGGTGGGCCATAGGCCCTTATCTGCTGACACTGTCTATGTATCTATGTATATAAGTCACATTTCCCTACTTTTGTGGCTTTAATCCTAACTAGGGCATTACTTTTTTTTGTAATTTATGTCCTTACTTTTTGAGATTGCATAATCATATCCTTATTTTCCTGTGGGAGAGCATGGCCCTCCTGACCATGAATTCCCATGCCTCCATAGATGCATATATGCATGTAGTTGAGGAAGCCCAGGGCCCAGTGACCAAATTGTTGGCATAGCCATCTTATTATCCCACCTCATGTACCCAGTACAGAATCCCAGCCAAAGCATAATTCTGTGGAACTGCAATGCCATTCTGTGCCACAAGTGTGAAAACACATTTTGGCCAGGATTCAAACACTGATTGTTGTGACATGCATGAGGTAGAGTAATAAGAATGCTATGTTGAAAATCTGGGTCAGAATATTTAAAATTTCCAAACTTGCTAGCATGCATACAGACATCACAATGAATGGTTATAATTTTGCCATGGTCACATACTTTGACCCCAGATTTTCAACATAGCCTTCTTATTGACCTGACCTCATGAACAAGGGCAATACAAATGTTCAAATTCTGCCTGAAAGTTGACTTGGCAAGTGATGTGAAAGTACCTTTGGGCAGGAATTGTGTAATCATGAGTCATATTGTTCATGAGGTGGGGTCACCGAAAGGCCATGTTGAATCTTTGGGGACAAAATGACAAAAGATGGCTAAGTTATGCATATAAGAAGAACCCCCCATTGAAATACATTGAGCTGCATTTACCTAGGTTTCTTATATTGCAGTCGCCAGTTTCAGCAGCAAAATGTATCTTTGATCAGAGAGTGGGTTTTTAACCTGGAACCTGTTCAGGTGAGCGAGGCTATGTGGGGTTTTACTGGGGGATGTAGGGTGGTGGGTGATGGGTGCTGAGTGGGAGGTGGGGGGGTCTGATTGGCGTGGGACTGTTTTCTTTTTTTATAGGTTTTGAAAAAAACATTGAGAGACTGATTTCTTCATTTCAGATTCTGCCTGAAATCAGAGGGTTGGGGGGGTGCCACTAGACACCAGGGAACAAAAGGAAAATAATGTGGAAGCTGATCAGAGGGTGGGGGGTGCCATTAGTCACCAGGGAATAAAATAAAATAAAAGAAGATGGTGATGACCATTATCAGGTGATGGGTGCCATTAGACACCAAAGAATATAAAATTTAAAACTGGGGATGGTGATCAAAAAGTGAAGAATGCCACTAAACACCATGAAAATCAGGAAAATGGTGATCATAGGTGGGGGTTGCTACTAGACATCAGAGAATATATGTATTATTTACAGGGATGATCAGTGGGTGGGAGGATGCCACTAGACACCAGGGACATTTTATATAGTGAAAGGGACAGTGATTGGAAGGGTAGGGATTCCACTAGACAATAGGGCAACTTGACACATTGGCAGAGACAATAATAGAGTGTTTGGGCTGGGAAGGAGCCACCAAACACCAGGAAATAACAGCTCACGGCTCACACTGTAGCCAGCAGTACGAGTTCAGCTGGGGCTACAGAAGTCAAGAAATACCCACTGTTCTCTTAAGCAGAATGTGGGAGAAGCACTCCTCTCACTGAGCTGGGCACCTGGGATTTTGTGTGCCCAGAAAATGCATTTATGGCCTTTAAGAGAAAAAAACAAACGTCAACATCTCACTAAATGGGGCCTGTTTAGCTATGTTCTGGTGTTTGTTTTTTAAAATGCCAGCCGTTTTATGTATTTTCCACAGTTGTTTGTTCATGGAAAAAATCAACAAGATGGCATTTGGCATGGCAAAAAAAATATTAGTGTTAGCTGCCCTACCAAGCATGTTGCACAAAAGCAAAATTGCTCATTTGCTGCATCAGATTTTTACTTTTGCTACAGAATGTTTACTCAGAAACCCTGCTGTGCATGCGCAAGTCAGAAAACACTAGCATTTAAACCTTTATAGCTCTAGAATCCTATAATATTTTTCACCAGACCTCTCAAAGGCACTGCGTTAGGACATGACACATGTTCCCTTCAAGTTTGGGGAAAAAATCCATTCCATATATGCTGTAGGAGAGGGGTGAAAAAAGATATAGGAAAAAAGTTGAATTTTTCCACAAAGTGACAGCTACAGATCTCAGAAGCTGCACAAGCTGCCATCACAAAAAGTTCCACAGATCGAAACATTGCCTTCTAGACAGCACATACAAAATTTCAGCTAGTTTCATCAATAGGAGCCAAAGATATTAATGTGCCAAGTTAGGGGGTCAACATTAAACAGACTACTTTACCTTAACTAAAGGGGTGCTACCACACCCCTTTAAGATAGATAGATAGATAGATAGATAGATAGATAGATAGATAGATAAACACAGTATATATGTATATACGTACTGTACACTACATACACAGTTTATGCAGAATATTTTTTTTTTATTTTTCTGCTTAATATTTATTTTGTATTCCAACACTCTATCTTTAATGTCCAATTTTATATTGTGCCTCTTCTCCCTGTATCATATTGTAGAACCAAGAGCTGTCAGCGTGGCTCAGTTGGTAGCACATCCGCCTCTGGACCAGAAAGTCATGGGTTCTCGTCCCACACCGGGATTGGACTTGCACCTAAAAATTGCAGGCATCCGAGTGCAGTATTGGGGGGTGCTGTACTGCTGGGGTGTGCCGTCCTTCGGATGAGACGTTAAACCGAGGTCCCTTCTACCCGTCCTGGTGGGTGTCCAGGTGGAAGTAAAAGAACCCAGGGCACTCTTCGCAAAGAGTAGGGAACATTCCCGGTGTCCTGGCCAACATTCCCCTTCCCATAAACCGGTTCATGCAATTATCCAGGCTGTGTGTGGGTGATGATGTGCGATATGGCCGCCACCACACATTGTCACTTCACTACCAGTCTAGCATTGCTTGTAAAGAGCTTTGGATGTATGAAGAAGTGCTATATAAATGCTGATTCTTCTTCTACCAACACAGCTACCTACTGATTTTTAGTAGTGAGGGCAAGGCAATTTGACCATATCTGCTCTCCATATAGTTGATCAGAGTTCATATCCTGAACATGGGTTGATGTTAGACTGCTGTTAAAGGCAGAGGTAGAGACCAATGGATGTGTTTGTTGTATGGAAAGGTGTGATGTCTGCCACTGTATTGCAACTGCATGGCTGCCTATAGGTAATTGGGCATGAAACAAACAGAAGCCCGACTTTAGGAAATGACACACAGCCAGTCAGTAGAGTGACCACAAATTCTATAAACATGATGACAGCATAAGCATTTGCCTGAAAAGAGCCACTGTCTACTGTGGTGTTCCACTTCACAAGCAAATTCCATTTCTCAGCTGACAAACATGCATGCTTCTCTATAGATAGTTCCACCACAAGACCCACTGCCTTGGAAGACATAACCATAGGAAATGAGCAATAATTAACAAGCATTTGTCAATGCCAAATGTTGCTTGTATGTGCTGTTTAGGTATTTGGAAGTCATTGGAGTGCAAATATTGAAAATTACCAAAATCTTATCAAAATGAAGCGAACTGTACAAAGCAACGCTCATAAAACAGTCATTTTAGGAATTTTTTCACCAAATTTTCAACATAGCCATTTTAAGATCTCTGCTCATGAACAGTTTCATTGTGATTTTCATATGTCCCATACATGGATTTTGCACATCACCTGCTCCATTGTGCGCTACATGGGCGGAAACACGTTTTGGGCAAGATGTGAAAAATGACAGCTGTACTACTCATAAAAGGTGTGGTAAAAATAGTATTGGTGGAAATCTGGGTGAAAATAATTGCAAACTTATGGCGTCGCGTAGGAACTCTGGAATGCACACTTGTAAAACAGTCATTTTAAAGATTTTCTGCAAATTTTCAACATAGCCATTTTAAGAACTCAGCTCATGAATAATGTCACTGTGATTTTCTAATGTCCCATACATTGATTTCACACCGACTGCTTCATGTGCACTACATGGGTGAAACACATTTTGGGTAGGATGTGAAAAATGAAAGCTGTACTGCTCATAAGGAGGTGGGGTAAAATGGCAATGTGAATAGATGGAGAATATTGAAAACTTATGATACGGCGTGCGTAGGAACTGCGCAATACACTAAGTAAAACAGTCA
Source organism: Neoceratodus forsteri (assembly GCA_016271365.2). NCBI lineage: Eukaryota > Metazoa > Chordata > Ceratodontiformes > Ceratodontidae > Neoceratodus > Neoceratodus forsteri. The sequence goes on from CM028137.1 coordinate 456,167,424, forward strand.
TTTTAGGAATTTTCTTCACCAAATTTTCAGCATAAAGCCTTTTGAGCACCACCTTATTAAAACTGGTAATGCAATTTTGTTAATCAGTCCCAAAAAGTGATTTCGCCAATGACTAGAAATCACCTATCAGGCCGATTAGCGCCATGACAGTGCAAATTCATGAGGAGGTCCCAAAAAAGACCCATGTGGAAAATTTGAGCCCAAAAATTCCTGGATATGCAACAAAATTGAAAAAAACTATTTATTCCATTATACAGCTTACCAACATTTTCTCTTGGATTAGCGGTCGGCTTTGAAGGTGAGCGTGTTCCCAGTCCACTGATGATCGTCGCACTGAGCTTGGAAGCTAAGTATGGGGTGAGGGATGTGGGGATGCAGGGTGCGCAGTGGGTGGAGTGCGGGTGAGGCAGGGAGACTACGAGGACTGTTTTTATTTACAAGGTTTTTGTAATTAAGACAGCGGGGACGTTTGCCATGCTGGGGTGGGCTCCCAGCGAGAAACAACTGAAAAACTGTTTAGGTGGGCACAGAGCTGATGGGAATTGGGCACCTCCATTGGCTATAACAAGATTTGCCACACTAGGGCAGGCTCACAGTGTACCTGCAAATGTTTGGTAGCGTGCCCACTGGAGCCAATGAGTTGTGCACCCCATCGGCTATAACATTTTGCCATGCTGGGGTGGGCTCCCAGCGTGCACCTGGTTCGATTTGTGGGGGCGTGGAGCCAATGAGAATTGAGCACCCCATTGCCCATACAGTGAGTGTGTGAGGGAGGAGCACATCAGCACACAACATGTGTACTTGCATAATGGTGGGAGAGAACTCTGCTCACTGAAGTGGAGCTCTCCCTTTCCACTACATGCCACTGCATTTTGACTACAATCATGACAGCTACGACAGTCATTGGAGAACTGTAGCCACGCCTGTAAACTCACTGACTGAATTGGGCGGGTCTCCCACCCTCAAACTGAGGATGATAACATATACTCTGCACAAAGCAACATAAAAGGTCAAGCAGAGTAGGCACTATAGGCTCGTTAGTCTGACTAAGTGCCGGAAAGTCCTGGATGGGATAGTAAAGGAACATATTATAGATTTTATGTACCAGGCAGGTGATATTGATTACCCAACATGGCTTTAAAAGACCCTCATGTCAGACTAATCTCTTGAGTTCTATGGCAATGTCAGCAGAAGCTGGATGGTAGAAACTCAGTGGACTCGATTTTCTAGACTTCTCAAAGGCATTCAATAAGGTTCCACATGAAATTAGTGGATACATAAAACACCAAATTCAGGGGAGTATAACTGGCTAGCAGCCTCATGGCTTAATAACGGAAGCAGTGGTGTGTATCGGGTCTTTTCTAGCTGGTAAGTGATGAGCAGAGTTTCCCAGGGTTCCATATTGAGGCCTTGCCTGTTTAATATCTATATTCATAATGACTAGTAAGGGTTGTCAGTCGAAATTCACCAATATACTCGGGGTAGGAACAATGTTGAACAACACATTGGATGAATTAATTGCAGTCAACACTGACCATGATGGAAGAGTGAGCCCACATACAAACTGTCATTTAATCCCGATAAATGCACAATATTATGTGGGCAACACAATAACAAGTGGTACAAATGTAATAGGGAATCTGAGGAAGTCACAGAAGGGACCTCGGCATCAGGATCTCAAATGACAACTCTTCAAACAACATTGTAGCCAAGTAGTTAAGACGGTGATTGGCATATTAACTGCATCAACAGGCATTAAGACAGGAAGAGAAGTACTAATCCCTCTATACGGGTCACTGGTAGACCACACATGGAATACAGTGCTCAGTTTGGTCCCATAGTATAAAACTGAAATAAGATTACTTGAAAGTACAGAGAGCCATAACATGATTACTGAGTTAAAAAAAAGATTATGATATTGTCAAGTTAGGGATGTTCACCTGGAATATAGCAGATTAAGGGTATCGTGCATAGTTTTAAAAGCTTTATCAGATGACGGGTTATGGAAAGTTGAGCCTCGAAATTAGGAACAGAAATATCATACTAGAGCTCACCCACAACTAGCTGGGAAAAGATACCTGTTGAAAAGAGAAACAATGGTTCAACCTATGGGTAGTGTCTATCTGTAATAGCTTGCCTGTGGTGGTGGCCAGCAATAGAATGATAAATGAGTTTAAAACAAACTAGACAAGTACTTAATAGCTAACAAAATTCAGGGGTATTTCTAGGTCATACATGGCGGCGATACAGACTATGGTCTTCTATATATGTATTAACTTGTAACCTATATAAAAAAAACTTAGGACTGAGGGCTCAACTACATAAATTAATAGATCACAGAAGTAAACATGTAAGGAATTGTACAGTGCATATTCAAAAGGTTAAAAGGCAATGAGGATGTATCAATGATAGTCTCTCTCTACACGAAATTATAGCATTGTACCCGGGCATCAAACATAATTTCAACAACCTTAAAAACCAGTGGGCCAAACGACGACAGGAAAATAATACAAATTATAAGTAGTATCAGTTGTAACTTTTATTTCTAAAATATTTTTGCCTTTGTTCATCAGAAGTCTTCTATGTGATAATATTGTGCTGGTTAGTAGACAGATCTTTGCCTGGCGCTGACATATCTAACTCTACCCTACACTTCATCATCAACATTGATCTCACGGCGAGTGACAACACAGGTGAATGACCACAAGTCACTCACTTGCTAATCTAACAGCAGTGATGTCGGTCAGTGAGGGAACAATGCTGATGATGTAGTGTGAACAGTATAACAAATATCGCTGCCAGAAAAAACTGTTCACATCCCTAACATCAGATAAGCGATCTTTTAATAAAGAAAAAGAAAAAGTATCTGGATATAAAAGGTAATGGTTGGCTGCTTTAAAATCTTATGTATTTAGGCAGTACACAAGCTCTTCAGAGACACTGAACCCCAGATTTTTACAACCTTACTTCATCTGATGGGACTCAGGCCTCTAGGATTAACCATGTTAGCAGTCACAGAAAAAAATAACTGAACTCTTTTCCTAGCCCTGAGTAACAGAAGATCTAAATTTTCTGGTCCAGACGTACTGGTTTAGGAGATTCTTGAAGCAGTCTTTGCAAACCTGTTTCGCTTTGAAATCGTGATACCATCAGATCGTGATGGACTTCTGGGAGTTTTTTAAAATGTTTTCTGTCAGCTTGGTTTTATCACTGGTGACACTTTATAATGAAATTCTGTCAACAGGGTTAGCAGACTCCATGTCATGCCACTTTCATATTTCTGCGTAAAAGGCAGGTCCTTTTAGTAATTGGAGACCAAGTGGTCTGTAATGTCACTAAAAGTCTTATCTAAATCCTGTTTAAAGGTTGGACCTAAACAATAGAATTAATCTCACATTTTCAACCTATGCCATTCTGGTCATAGGTCCATACAGGATAATTTGATATTAAAGGAGATTTTTAAAAAAGAACCACAGGGTCTTCTGGATATAATATCCTCAATAAGGACTTTGTCTGGACTGTGAATATTTGATTCATGTTCTAGATATTATGCTATAACAGCCTTCATAATCTGGATCAAGACCATATATAATGTTTTGTATGCCCACTAATAAATGGTGGATGGGATCTGAGCTCAGGGTTTTTAGGGAGAATACAGGGGTGTCAGGCACCCTGCTGTATATTTTGTTATTGACCATTGGGTATCTGCACAGGCAAAAACAATACAGGTATAATATAATAGGTAAGGAGTAACCACTTAAGTAATAGCTTGCAAAATATCTCTGTCTTTTTATTGGGATGCAGCAGGCTTGGCTTCAGATAAAAGCTCTGCAAGTTCACTTAGTATTTAGTTCTGGAATTGAGCATGTGGGAATTGAACAGCTCAGAAGGTGAACATTGCTATAACTGGGCATAATACAGGTTTCGAATGGACATCTTAGGAATGCATTTTGGAGGGGTGACAAGGCCACTGTAACAGGAGAATCATCTCATTGGCAGTAGCCTTAGTTCAACAACGAATGCAAGAAAGGCCAACCAAGTGGTGCAGAGGCTGGTGCTGGCCGTCTTACCTCACACACACGGCGACCGGGTTCCAGAAACAACCTTGGGTCATCGAACCAACAATGGGAGGAAGCAGGACGGCAGCAAAAACAGCCTCCTCTCCCAGGAGGTTGCTCGCCCATAGTTCCTGTACCATAGGGTGGAGGTCAGATGGGAGAATAGGCGGAGGAGGAGCGGTGCCAGGGGTGGGGCAGAAGGAGCTGGTACCCAGTGTGTGTGTGTGTGTGTGTGTGTGTCGTGTGCCTCGCATTACATGCATGCAAGTGTCTCTGCTGGGTCCTGGCGGGGAGAAAACTGGGAAAAAAAAAAGAAGGCAAGAAAATATCACAAGAAAGACTGCAACAAAATCCATTTATCCCATGATGCCTGTATGTATTTGCTTTCCTCCCCCAAGCTAGTGTTTTGGTTTTGTGGGATACCAGACTGAACCTGATTAAGAGGTATGACATATCTTCCAATAAAGAAATGGAGGTTTGGTATGATAAACCCAGTAGTATTTTTCAGTATTTTTTTTTTAATTTCAGAAGACACACAGAAACACAGACACATACAATTGACTGCAAAAGGAACCATGGCCACCCTGTGTGCCCATTCTTTCCCTCCTATACTGTAATTGCAGACTCTTCTTGATCTCTGGCTCCTCCCACAATTTTCCACTAAGTTCCCCTGTAATTACACAGTTTAAATCAGGTTTCGAAAAACTTATCCACTATGACCATGCATTCATGAACCTTCTTGATTTGGCTATACCTTTAGGGCCACCAGGTTCATTAGTGTGGTGGTCATAGATTATCAAAAACTTTCGACCTAATCGACTACAGGATGATGATAGACTAATGGACATTGTAATATGAAGAACTAAGTAAATGGTTCTGATCCTCTAACTGATAGGACAGATAACTATCAATGGCCATCAATCAAAACTCCTCCAACAGCATGTGGCATGCCACAGGGATCAATTCTAGGTCCTTTGTTGTTTTGATTTATTAAAATGATCACCAAGTTGCATGAGCATACGAATATCAGATTGTATGCAGGTAATCGTTCTTGGTATCGAAGGATAGCCTGGGAGGTGAACATAACCTGCAGCTCGATTTTCTCAGGATGTAGGTGGTTCACCTCCTTGGGTCTACAAATAAAAACAAAAAAAATCAGGCTATGTTGGTTGATTCAGTATCAGCGGCAATAAAGAACATTTAAATTAGAAATAAAAACATTGGACAGTACAATCTTAATCCAAACACATATGTGGATGTATCTAGGTCGAGGTTATTTTGACCAGCATTTATCAATGGAACTACATATCAAGGATCTAATTAAGATACTTAATGTTAGAATAGGGCTTTAAGACATATCTCATATTGCACCACTAACAAACATTTGTCAAGCGATGTTGCTTGTATGTGCTGTGGGTATTTGAAGTCAGTGGAGTGCAAATATTGAAATTTGTAAACTTAGGCGTGCATAAACTGCGCAACACATGCTCGTGAAACAGTCATTTACAGGAAGTTTGTGACCAAATTTTCATCATAGCCATTTTAAGACCTCTAATCAGGCAGCTTCTTTCCTTGGTGGGTGAAGGGGATTGCCCCTGGAACCCTGAGATCTCTACCCCCGGAGGGCACACAGACCGAGGGCAGGTCTCCACCACTTTATAAATGGTGAAACACAAAAAACTCCTTCTGTGTGAGCAAAACTCAAACTACAGAATGATACCCTACGCTCAAGGACAAAATAAACGAAACTTTCTGGGAAATCACTGCATAATAATGCTTCCTTCTTGTTTAAGACAAACGGAAGACACTGAATTCCCAAGTTCTAAGAACTCTCTAAGTAAAAGATTCCGTGGCTCATGCAGCTGTAACAATTCTATATAATGATGTATCTCAGTCTCAGTTGTGACTGAGGACAGAGTGAGACAAAGTGAAACCCATTTAACTGGAGTTCACAGCTGCCTTCCTGCCTACCACTAGGTCTTACACAATTCAAGTAGCCCCGGGTAACAAAGGGTTACAATACTTTGGACATTTTCCTGGGCTTCAATAACAACACAGACCAACTATTTGAATAGACAAGATACCTATTGCAACACCCAGAAAGAAAATAAAAATTCATGATCTGTACCTATTCAGGCCTCCTCCTTGGTCCTCCTCCTCAACCCATGGTCTCATTGGAGGCCTCTTCAGCCTTCAGAGCCTGTCCTTTCAGATGTGGTCACGTGCGGGCGATGCAATTCAGTTCTCTCTGCAGGATGTCAGCTCAGTACCTGTGGCTTCAATAGTAGAAGATTCACTGTACATGACATGGACTTGGGTACCTGTGCCCCGATATCTGGACATGTCTAGTATGCCTCCTCAGATCTTTTGTACTGTTTGACCAATTTGCTAGCTACTGATGATATGGTTTGTGCATGAACTTCTGGAAAAGAATTTGACAGTCTGGGGTAATGGCACCCATCAGAAAGTTACTCATTTATGTTGTAATGACACTTAAATGTATTAGAATGTGGAAGACTTTTCGGTTTATTTCCTGAGAAAAATCATTTATAAATATACTGTTGACTTATCTTGAAGATCCTTTATTTTTGGTCCCTGATATGTGAAATGTTGTTGCTTGCCAGTATTATTGTTTGAATTCCAAAAGATGCAAGATATGTTGGCTCTGTGGACATCAGAAGTTTAATGTGGTAATTGAAACGCAAACAGTTGGGAGATAGATACTATGAGCCATCCTGTCAGTGTCTGGAAACCATAACACCTATTTTGACTGCATTCATGTGTAGGATTTGTCAACATTGGCTACCGTAGAGTTTGTTTTTCAATTTATGACATATGATATCTAATTTTGGACAAATTTGAAAGAATGGCACAACTGGAATCAGAGTACAGTTTTTTGTTTTGGTATGTATTAAATGGGCATATGGGAAGCAAGATGTTTGTGCTGTCTTCAGAATAAACCGTTCAGTTGCAGGAAATTTTTCAAATTCAGGACCTGACAAATTATATGAGTATCCAGACAAACTTGTTCCCAGGTGGAAACACAGTTGTTCTCCTCCCTATGGGTGGACTCACCCCTGTTAACTATCGATCATTTCCTTCCTCCCCAATTTACAAGAACATCTGTCCTTAAACAACTCTTCCTTCCTGCTCACGACCTTCCAGGTTTGGGTTTAGGAAAACACCCACCTCCACTACATTTAAGGTTAACTGACACAATTCCACAGGCATAGATACTGCTAAATACTACGGCCATCTTGTAGATCTGGCCAACTTCATGCGTCTCGGACCCACCCTTTTGAACTGCTCACGTTGCTGTTTTCTGGCCTGCTGCGCTGTCTAAGCAGATTCAAGGCTTGGTCCACTTTTTTCTCCACGTTTTAAATGACTTACCCCAGGTTTGTTTCATCAGCTGTCATATATATGTATCCTGATGACACAATTCTATATAACTGGCGTCTGTCTTGATGTCACTATGAATTCTGTTCACCACTAAGGTCCAACTCTAGCTTGGTTCCCATCAACTTTTATTGAAAATAGCCAGGATCTTTGCACAAGGTGAGACTCCCAGGCTAAACCACCAATCCACTTTCCACACCCTAGATGGGATTGTACTAGACATCTCCTTCAGGTACCTCAGCGCCTGGCTTCCAGGCACCAACTTTGTTCATATTGATGCTATTCAAAAAACTGTGGCCCAAATTTGATGCTCTTTCAGAACCCGTAGTTGCATCCTGTTTATAGTAATGTGGAGCTTTTACTGAAAATGATCTTACCTATATTCACTACTGCAACACAGTCTACAGTGCCATCTCAGTCCTTCTTAGCCAGACTGGAAACTTTCAACTCTCTAGCTTTTCTTTGTTCTCATGCCTCCCATCACCTGGACTTCTGTCTCTCTTTAACTTTGTTACCTTGTAACTGATGTGTTCTCATGAGCCATAACATTCTAAATTCTGTCTCAGTTTCCTCTTATCTCTCTCCTCCCTATCCACCTCTTCCTTAACTCCCTCTAAGATCCAGTGACTCGGTACCAGAAATCCTGCCATCAACTACTTGGTCAAATGCCTTTTTTACTGCCTCAAATTATGGAACCCCCTCAAATCTGATTCCCTAGGCTCACCACATTGGCCTTATTAACTACTCCATACCAACTGTATTTGCTGATATGGCCCCTTCACTTCGTCACTCTGCACCCTTTTGCACTTCTGTTTCTAGTACTTGTGTTACCAATCTCCCAGTCCCTAACCCCAAGATTGTCATTTATACCCCAATAATCCTGTCTGGTCTTATCCTCTGCCCCAAGCTCTTTGTCCTGGGTGTCAGTCTAACTCTCTGCAATCCTATAGTATGGTGTTTGCCTCATGTAGGGTTTAGTATAACTGTTGATCCTGTATTGTGCAATGTATTTTTTACTTTCTCTCTTATGTGTTTATGTTAAACTAAACTTCCAGTCAGTCTCGCTATGTATTATAACTGCTTATATATTAGTAAGGCCTGCAAGTCTTTATAGTATTCGTTTCTGGCTAAGTAACTACTATGTTGTTTAATGTATTTGTTGTTTCATTTTCTGTGTTATTCCTTTATCTTTCCCAGGATGTGCCATAAAGAGCATATTGTTGCTCAGTGCACCTTCCGAAACATCAATAAATAAACAAAATAGTGTAACTAAAAAATACTGCTTGTAATTTTATAATCATGGCACTGGGATGGACCTCATTGATTCATCCCACAAGTTCCGAATACCCACACCCACTTTCAACCATGGTAAGGGCCAAAGTTGAACTAGTTTAGAACTGGTTTAGAGGAGATGACCATGTGAGCGAGGTAAGGGTGACAAAAGCATTGATTCTTGGTAAAGGCACAGCCTTGTGGTTACTACTGTCCCCATCCCTTGCCGATTGGGATTGGAAGGGCCCACCCTCACCCTAAATACTTCCTTGAGTGGGTTCCCCCCACCCCACCTCCAGATTTCCTAGGAGTTCCAACAGATGGGGCCTTCCTATATTCACTCAAGACACTGGGGGTTGGCCCGGAACATTGCTGGAAAAATAAGGAGGTATAAGCCCTCCACACTGTTATCGTTTCACACCTATACAATAGCTCTTTCTTGACCATCTAGGGTAAACAGTGGCCTTCAGTGTTAAACCGTTATCTAAAATACCCAATAGGGGTCATGCGCAGATCATCAAGGTAGGTTTATAAATGAGGGTTTATTACCCCTTTGCAGTGGAGGAATAATCACCTACCCCTCACTTTGCCTTGTTGAAGCGCTGTTTACTATTCTATAAACTTGCCCTTATCCAGTGGGAAAGACCCCTGTCAGCTGACTCACTAACAGAAATAGTGAGAGAGGTGCCTGGCTTCCCAATATTGGGAGGGAGGACAAGGGAAGGGAAGGGAAGGGGGAGAGAGGTGATCAGTTGTTTGCCTACCATCCAGCCTCCTCTTCTGCCAATTGTAAGTGCCAGAGCATCCATGTCTCTGTCAAGCTTAAGGGAGGAGAGGGGTGAGGATGTGCACTGAAAACCATAAGGGATCCTCATAACCATTGTAAACAATATTTATCAACATTAGTAATTAGCCCTTTTGGATGATAAGACAGTCTACTCAATAGTTCTGTGACTGATCATCCCTCTGCACCTGACAGAGCGATTTTTTGTGGAATCTCTTCATTCATGGGGAATCCTGGCCTCCCCACAACTGCCTCCACAAAGGACATCATGCCTGGTCACAGTGGTCCCCAATTCTGAACATGGGGCTATGTTGGATCCAAAGTCTCTGTCAGATCCTCCGAAGCATCCACCCAGTTAATCGGTGAAGTAGTATCCATCAGTTTGGTGTGCTGGTTTGCAAGGTGTCTGCCCTGTTTGTCATCACTAGGGGAGTCCTCTCTAGGTAGTTTTGCTGAAGGGAGGCCGGGAACATTTGGGCTCTGTTCTCCTGGTGATGGCGGCTTTGCATTCATGTCTAGAATGTTGCCCTAGGGGGTTTCTGCACTCCTCTCTTTTTCTGCCTGCTGTTGCTGTTTGGGTGGTTTGGCTGCTCTGCACCTGCAAGAAGAGACCTTTTTCTCTGATGTGGAGGCTGGGACTTGAGAGTGGACCTGCATGCCTTGACTACATTCCCCATGCAGCTGGTTAACATTTTTCCTTTCTGTTTGCTGAGACTGGCTCCTGGGGATCGAGAGACTTCTGGGGAACAGAGTTCTATTAGCAATAAGAGGCCAGAGCTGCTTGAGCCTATAAATATATATCCGTGGAATCGTCAATAGTTCTTTACCTTCCTTTGTAACCTGGAAGTAAAAAGCAAGTCTCTAAAATGATATTTGAAGTCATTGTCCCATAGTGTCTTTTTGTTGGTGAGTAAGACTTTGCATTTCATTACTCTCCTGGAGAAATCCTGTAAAAGACATGTGTGCCACCCTCAAGTGATATCTCCAATGTCTCTGACTGCCTGTGTTACTTGTTCCTTGACAGAGTACATTAACAGGTATGCAATAATGGGGCAACATGGAGAATCCAATGGTCCTGGTCTGCCCTGGTCCTGTGTGATCCCCTCGAACTGGGCTCCTCCATCTCCCCCAGCAGCCTGGGGATGAAATCATTGAGAAAACATTCAATATTTGAGCCCTCCAGCCTCATGGGATGCAGAGGATATGAATGTTATTTCAAGCATCCCTGATTCTCTTGATACTGCACCGTCCTACAATTTATTCAGTTTGGTTTCATGGTCATGCAGCTTTTGCCAGAATTTGTGTTGCTGATTCTGTAGCTCCTCAGTGCATTGCTCAGCTGCATGAACCTAATCCTCAAGATGCTGAACATCAGAACTATGTTACCAGGAGGGCTGTGCTGATACCGTCCACCCCACCAACAAAGCTTTCGCAACATTTTAATGATACAGGACTGCAAGTCAGTGATGGGGTTTAGTGCATCCGTGAGACCTGCATCACCCTCAACTGGTGGCTGAGAAGGAGGTTGCTGGGAGGTGTTACGCCCCAGACATGCCCATGCTCCCTGCTGTTGTGCCCTGTTATCTACCAGAGGGGCAAGTCTAAAGTGCAGATCTTAACAGAAGAAAATACATTTTCCACTACCAAGTGACTATCAGTACTGCAGTCCAAAAGTACAGGATAAGTTATTGAGGCCCTGTCCTCTTCTGTTCTCCAAACCTTTGTGTAGTGCTTTTTCTTAGTACCTCGGGGATGGCCTGGAATGTGGTTCATTTCCATCACAGCGTAACTATCCTAACTGCTTTTGATTTCTGTTCAGTGGCAACTGTTGATGGGGTTTCAGCACCGTCCCCAGTGATTTTGGCTGATGGCTGGCTCTGGATCACATTTTTATTCAAGCCATCAGGTCCTGGAAGGATGTAGAACATTTTAGCCATCTTGATGGTGCTAAGCCATGCTTGATGGTAGTTCTAATATGACTCTCTACACACACACACACACACACACACACACATATATATATATACATGTAATGCAAAACATTTGTTATTACTAGTTATGAGGATTAGAAGCCACACAAGTAGTTAAATGTGACATTAGGGTTTCCAAACTCAACCCCAACCCATGCTGCACACACCAAGAAGCATCAGAGGATGTTGGGTCGTGGAGCCCTAATGCTCACCCCATTACATAAGTAAATAAGCTAAGATGGCTACAGTACAAGAGAGCTGGGTGAGTGCTATGGCTGAGACTCCACGGCACACCCTGACACCTGTTGCGTGTACTGCATTGGGTGGGTGTTAGGTTGAAACCCAAATGTCATAATGGGAGACTGGTGGGCCATAGGTCTCTTATCTCAAGGACACTGTCTATGTGTTCATGTATCTAAGTCATATTTCCCTACTTTTGTGGCTTTAATCCTAACTAGGGCATTACTTTTTTTTGTAATTTATGTCCTTACTTTTTGAGATTGCATAATCATATCCTTATTTTCCTGTGGGAGAGCATGGCCCTCCTGACCATGAATTCCCATGCCTCCATAGATGCATATATGCATGTAGTTGAGGAAGCCCAGGGCCCAGTGACCAAATTGTTGGCATAGCCATCTTATTATCCCACCTCATGTACCCAGTACAGAATCCCAGCCAAAGCATAATTCTGTGGAACTGCAATGCCATTCTGTGCCACAAGTGTGAAAACACATTTTGGCCAGGATTCAAACACTGATTGTTGTGACATGCATGAGGTAGAGTAATAAGAATGCTATGTTGAAAATCTGGGTCAGAATATTTAAAATTTCCAAACTTGCTAGCATGCATACAGACATCACAATGAATGGTTATAATTTTGCCATGGTCACATACTTTGACCCCAGATTTTCAACATAGCCTTCTTATGACCTGACCTCATGAACAAGGGCAATACAAATGTTCAAATTCTGCCTGAAAGTTGACTTCGCCAAGTGATGTCGAAATTACCTTTTGGGCAGGAATTGTGTAATGGCAGTCATATTGTTCATGAGGTGGGGTCACCGAAAGGCCATGTTGAATCTTTGGGGACAAAATGACAAAAGATGGCTAAGTTATGCATATAAGAAGAACCCCCCATTGAAATACATTGAGCTGCATTTACCTAGGTTTCTTATATTGCAGTCGCCAGTTTCAGCAGCAAAATGTATCTTTGATCAGAGAGTGGGTTTTTAACCTGGAACCTATTCAGGTGAGCGAGGCTATGTGGGGTTTTACTGGGGGATGTAGGGTGGTGGGTGATGGGTGCTGAGTGGGAGGTGGGGGGGTCTGATTGGCGTGGGACTGTTTTCTTTTTTTATAGGTTTTGAAAAAAACATTGAGAGACTGTTTTCTTCATTTCAGATTCTGCCTGAAATCAGAGGGGGGTGCCAGGCTCACTAGACACCAGGGAACAAAAGGAAAATAATGTGGAAGCTGATCAGAGGGTGGGGGGTGCCATTAGTCACCAGGGAATAAAATAAAATAAAGAAGATGGTGATGACCATTATCAGGTGATGTGCCATTAGACACCAAAGAATATAAAATTTAAAACTGGGATGGTGACTACAAAAGTGAAGAATGCCACTAAACACCATGAAAATCAGGAAAATGGTGATCGTAGGTGGGGGTTGCTACTAGACATCAGAGAATATATGTATTATTTACAGGGATGATCAGTGGGTGGGAGGATGCCACTAGACACCAGGGACATTTTATATAGTGAAAGGGACAGTGATTGGAAGGGTAGGGATTCCACTAGACAATAGGGCAACTTGACACATTGGCAGAGACAATAATAGAGTGTTTGGGCTGGGAAGGAGCCACCAAACACCAGGGAAATGGCAGCTCACAGCTCACACTGTAGCCAGCAGTACGAGTTCAGCTGGGGCTACAGAAGTCAAGAAATACCCACTGTTCTCTTAAGCAGAATGTGGGAGAAGCACTCCTCTCACTGAGCTGGGCACCTGGGATTTTGTGTGCCCAGAAAATGCATTTATGGCCTTTAAGAGAAAAAAACAAACGTCAACATCTCACTAAATGGGGCCTGTTTAGCTATGTTCTGGTGTTTGTTTTTTAAAATGCCAGCCGTTTTATGTATTTTCCACAGTTGTTTGTTCATGGAAAAATCAACAAGATGGCATTTGGCATGTAAAAACATATTAGTGTTACTGCCCTACCAAGCATGTTGCATAAAAGCAAATTGCTCATTTGCTGCATCAGATTTTTACTTTTGCTACAGAATGTTCTCAGAAACCCTGCTGTGCATGCTAAGTCAGAAAACACTAGCATTTAAACCTTTATAGCTCTAGAATCCTATAATATTTTTCACCAGACTCTCAAAGGCACTGCGTTAGGACATGACACATGTTCCCTTCAAGTTTGGGGAAAAAATCCATTCCATATATGCTGTAGAAGAGGGGTGAAAAAAGATATAGGAAAAAAGTTGAATTTTTCCACAAAGTGACAGCTACAGATCTCAGAAGCTGCACAAGCTGCCATCACAAAAAGTTCCACAGATCGAAACATTGCCTTCTAGACAGCACATACAAAATTTCAGCTAGTTTCATCAATAGGAGCCAAAGATATTAATGTGCCAAGTTAGGGGTCAACATTAAACAGACTATTTTATTTTTATTCAAAGGTGCTACCACACCCTTTTAATATAGATAGATAGATAGATAGATAGATAGATAGATAGATAAACACAGTATATATGTATATATGCATTGCACTACATACACAGTTTATGCAGAATATTTTTTTTATTTTCTGCTTAATATTTATTTTGTATTCCAACACTCTATCTTTAATGTCCAATTTTATATTGTGCCTCTTCTCCGTATCATATTGTAGAACCAAGAGCTGTCAGCGTGGCTCAGTTGGTAGCACATCCGCCTCTGGACCAGAAAGTCATGGGTTCTCGTCCCACACCGGATTGGACTTGCACCTAAAAATCGCTGGCATCCGAGTGCAGTATTGGGGGGTGCTGTACTGCTGGGGTGTGCCGTCCTTCGGATGAGACGTTAAACCGAGGTCCCTTCTACCCGTCCTGGTGGGTGTCCAGGTGGAAGTAAAAGAACCCAGGGCACTCTTCGCAAAGAGTAGGGAACATTCCCGGTGTCCTGGCCAACATTCCCCTTCCCATAAACCGGGTTCATGCAATTATCCAGGCTGTGTGTGGGTGATGATGTGCGATATGGCCGCCACCACACATTGTCACTTCACTACCAGTCTAGCATTGCTTGTAAAGAGCTTTGGATGTATGAAAAGTGCTATATAAATGCTGATTCTTCTTCTACCAACACAGCTACCTACTGATTTTTAGTAGTGAGGGCAAGGCAATTTGACCATATCTGCTCTCCATATAGTTGATCAGAGTTCATATCCTGAACATGGAGTTGATGTTAGACTGCTGTTAAGGCAGAGGTAGAGACTAATGGATGTGAATTTGTTGTATGGAAAGGTGTGATGTCTGCCACTGTATTGCAACTGCATGGCTGCCTATAGGTAATTGGGCATGAAACAAACAGGCCCGACTTTAGGAAATGACACACAGCCAGTCAGTAGGAGTGACCACAAATTCTATAAACATGATGACAGCATAAGCATTTGCCTGAAAGAGCCACTGTCTACTGTAGTGTTCCACTTCACAGAGCAAATTCCATTTCTCCAGCTGACAAACATGCATGCTTCTCTATAGATAGTTCCACCCAAAGACCCACTGCCTTGGAAGACATAACCATAGGGAGGCAATCAATAATTAACAAGCATTTGTCAATGCCAAATGTTGCTTGCTTGTATGTGCTGTTTAGGTATTTGGAAGTCATTGGAGTGCAAATATTGAAAATTCGCAATCTTATCAGAGTGCGTAGGAACTGTGCAAAGCACGCTCATAAAACAGTCATTTTAGGAATTTTTTCACCAAATTTTCAACATAGCCATTTTAAGATCTCTGCTCATGAACAGTTTCATTGTGATTTTCATATGTCCCATACATGGATTTTGCACATCACCTGCTCCATTGTGCGCTACATGGGCGGAAACACGTTTTGGGCAAGATGTGAAAAATGACAGCTGTACTGCTCATAAAAAGGTGTGGTAAAATAGTATTGGTGGAAATCTGGAGTGAAAATATTGAAAATTTGCAAACTTATGAGCGTGCGTAGGAACTGCGGAATGCACACTTGTAAAACAGTCATTTTTAGGAATTTTTTCACCAAATTTTCAACATAGCCATTTTAAGACCTCAGCTCATGAATAATGTCACTGTGATTTTCCTAATGTGTCCCATACATTGATTTCACACACCGACTGCTTCATTGTGCACTACATGGGTGGAAACACATTTTGGGTAGGATGTGAAAAATGAAAGCTGTACTGCTCATAAGGAGGTGGGGTAAAATGGCAATGTTGAAAATCTGGAGTGAAAATATTGAAAATTTGTGAACTTATGAGCGTGCGTAGGAACTGCGCAATGCACACTCGTAAAACAGTCATTTTAAGGAATTTTCTTCACCAAATTTTCAACATAGGCCTTTTGAGAGCCCACCTTATTAAAACTGGTGGTGCAATTTTGTTAATCAGTCCCAAAAAGTGATTTCACGCAATGACTGCGAAATCACCCTTCAGGCCCGATTAACGCCATGACAGTGCAAGAATTCATGAGGAGGAGTCCCAAAAAAGACCCATGTGGAAAATTTGGGCCCAAAATTCCTGAGATATGCAACAAAATTGAAAAAAAACTATTTATTCCATTATACAGCTTACCAGCATTTTCTTAGTTCACGGTCGGCTTTGAAGAGTGCAGACGTGTTCCCAGTCCACTGATGATCGTCGCACTGAGCTTCGGAGCTAAGTATGGGGTGAGGGGATGTGGGGATGCAGGTGCGCAGTGGGTGGGTGCGGGTGGGGGCAGGGAGACTGCGAGGGACTGTTTTTTTATTTACAAGGTTTTTTTGTAATTAAGACAACGCGGGACGTTTGCCATGCTGGGGTGGGCTCCCAGCGAGGCAGCTGGAAAGGCTGTTTGGGTGGAGCTGGAGCTGATGGGAGATTGGGCACCTCCATTGGCTATAACAAGATTTGCCACACTAGGGCAGGCTCACAGTGTGGCACCTGGAAATGTTTGGGGGCGCGTGCAGCCATGGAGCCAATGAGGGATTGTGCACCCCCATCGGCTATAACATTTTTTGCCATGCTGGGGTGGGCTCCCAGCGTGGCACCTGGACAATTTTGTGGGGGGGGGCGTGGAGCCAATGGGGGATTGGGCACCCCCATTGGCCATACAGTGAGTGTGTGAGGGGGAGGGAGCACATCAGCACACAATATGTGTGCTTGCATGTGTGGTGGGAGAGAGCTCTGCTCACTGAAGTGGAGCTCTCCCTTTCAACTGTATGCCACTGCATTTTTGACTACAGTCATAGACAGCTGCGGCAGTCATTGGAGAACTGTGGCCACGCCTGTAAACTCACTGACTGAATTGGAAGACGGGTGTCCCACCCTTCAAAAACTCGGATGATGGCACTATGTCTCTTGCACATGCGTGCAAGCAACATAAAAAAGGTCCAAGCAGGAAGTGGGCAACTATAGGCTGGTTAGTCTGACTAGAGTGCCGGGCAAAGTCCTGGATGGGATAGTAAAGGAACATATTATAGATTTTATGTACCAGGCAGGTGATATTGATTATACCCAACATGGCTTTACAAAGGGCCACTCATGTCAGACTAATCTCTTGGAGTTCTATGGCAATGTCAGCAGGGCGCTGGATGGTAGAAACTCAGTGGACTCGATTTTTCTAGACTTCTCAAAGGCATTCAATAAGGTTCCACATGGGGAATTAGTGGATGCACTTATAGAACACCAAATTCAGGGGAGTATAACTTGCTGGCTAGCCTCATGGCTTAATAACAGGAAGCAGTGGGTGTGTATCAGGAGGTCTTTTTCTAGCTGGTAAGAAGTGATGAGCAGAGTTTCCCAGGGTTCCATGTTGGGGCCTTGCCTGTTTAATATCTATATTCACTCAATGACTAGTAAGGGGTTGTCTGAGAGTCGAAATTCACCAATGATACTCGGGTAGGAACAATGTTGAACAACACATTGGATGCAGATTAATTGCAGTCAACACTGACCATGATGGAAGAGTGAGCCCATAAATACAAACTGTCATTTAATACCGATAAGTGCACAGTAATGTACTTTGGGCAACACAATAACAAAGTGGAGTACAAATGTAATAGGCAGATACTGAGGGAAGTCACAGAAGAAAGGGACCTCGGCATCAGGATCTCAAATGACCAACTCTTCAAACAACATTGTAGCCAAGTAGTTAAGACAGTGATTGGCATATTAAACTGCATCAACAGGCACATTAGGAGCAGGAAAAGAGAAGTACTAGTCCCTCTGTACGGGTCACTGGTAAGACCACACATGGAATACTGTGCTCAGTTTTGGTCACCATAGTATAAAACTGAAATAAGATTACTTGAGAAAGTACAGAGGAGAGCCATGCGCATGATTACTGAGGTTAAAAATAAAGATTATGAGGAAATGTTATCCAAGTTAGGGATGTTCACCCTGGAATATCGCAGATTAAGGGGTGATACGTGCATGGTTTTTAAGGCTTTATCAGATGACGGGTTATGGAAGAAGTTGGGCCTCGAAATTAGGGAGCAGAAATATCATACTAGAGCTCACCCCTTACAACTAGCTGGGAAAAGATACCTGTTGAAAAAGAGGAAACAATGGTTCAACCTATGGGTAGTGTCTATCTGTAATGGCTTGCCTGTGGACGTGGTGGCCAGCAATAGAATGAATAAATGAGTTTAAAAACAAACTGGACAAGTACTTAATAGCTAACAAAATTCAGGGGTATTTCTAGGTCATACATGGCGAGCGATACAGACTATGGTCTTCTATGCTCTGTATTAACTTATGTAACCTATATAAAAAAAACTTAGGACTGAGGGCTCAGCTACATAAATTAATAGATCTGGCAAGTAAACATGTAGGGAATTGTACAGTGCATATTCAAAAGGTTAAAAAGGCAATGAGGATGTATCAATTTGATAAGGTCTCCTCTCTACACAGAGAATTACAGCATTGTACCCAGGGCATCAAACATAATTTCAACAACCTTAAAGAACCAGTGGAGCCAAAACAGGCAGACAGGAAAATAATACAAATTATAAGTAGTAGTCAGTTGTAACTTTTTATTTCTAAAGTATTTTTCTTTTTCCTTTTGTTCATCAGAAAGTCTTCTATGTGATAATATTGTGCTGGATGTGTGGAGCAGATCTTTGCCTGGCAGCTGACATATCTAACTCTACTGCCCCACACTTCATCATCAACATTATGATCTCACTGACAGTGACAACACAGGTGAATGACCTGGCAGTCACTCACTTGCTGTTCCTAAGTAGCAGTGATGTCTCAGTCAGTGAGGTCACAATGCTGATGATGTAGTGTGGAGCAGTATAGCAAGATATGTCAGCTGCCAGGATAAGAGCTGTTCCACACATCACACCTGCTAACATCAGATAAACGATCTTTTAATTAAAGAAAAAGGAAAAAGTATCTCAGATATAAAAGGTAATGGTTGGCTGCTTTTAAAATGTAATATTAATTTTAGGCAGTACACTAGCTCTTTCAGAGACACTGAACCCCAGATTTTTACAAACCTTACTTCATCTGATGGGACTCAGGCCTCTAGGATTAACCATGTTAGCAGTCACAGAAAAAAATATGTAACTGAACTCTTTTCCCTGGCCTAGGTAACAGAAGATCTAAATTTTCTGTGGTCCATAGAGGTACTGGTTTTAGGAGATTCTTTGAAGCAGTCTTTAACAAAGCCTGTTTCCTTTGAAGAAGTCGTAGATACCATCAGATCGCTTAGTGGACTTCTGGCAGAGTTTTTTAAAAATGTTTTCTGATCAGCTTGGTTTATCACTGGTGGCACTTTATAATGAAATTCTGTCAACAGGAGTTAGCCAGACTCCATGTCCATGCCACTTTTCATATTTCTGCGTAAAAGGGGGGCAGGTCACTTTTAAGTAATTGGAGACCAAGTGGTCTGCTAAATGTCAACTAAAAAGTCTTATCTAAGATCCTGTTTAAAAGGTTGGACCTAGAAGCAATAGAATTAATCTCACATTTTCAAGCCTATGCCATTCCTGGTACAGTAGGTCCATGCAGGATAATTTGATATTACTAAGGGAGATTTTTAAAAGAGGAGCCACAGGGTCTTTATCTGGATATGTAATATCCCTCAATCAAGAAAAGGACTTTGATCGTCTGGACTGTGAATATTTGATTCATGTTCTAGATTATTATGCTATAACAGCAGCCTTCATAATCTGGATCAAGACCTTATATAAGTAGACTTTTGTATGCCCACTAATAAATGGATGGATGGGATCTAGGCTCAGGGTTTTTAAGGGAGAATGGCAGGGGTGTCCATCGAGCACCCTGCTGTATGTTTTTGTTATTGACCCATTTGGAGGTATCTGCACAGGCAAAAACAATACCAGGTATAATACCCATAGGTAGGGAGTAACCACTTAAGGTAATAGCTTATGCAAAATATCTCTGTCTTTTTATTTAGGATGCAGCAGCAGGCTTGGCTTCAGATAAAGCTCTGCAGAGTTTTTTCCTTAGTATTTAGTTCTGGAATTAGGCATGTGGGAATTAGACAGCTCCAGAAGGTAGACATTGCTATAGCTGGGCATAAAATACAGGTTTCAGATATGGACATCTTAGGAATGCATTTTGGAGGGGGTGACAAGGCCACTGTAACTGGGAAAGTCATCTCATTAGGCAGTAGCCTTAGTTCAACAGCAGAATGCAAGAAAAGGCCAGCCTGGTGGTGCTGAGGGCTGAGGTGCTGGACGTCTTACCTCACATTACACCGGCGACCCGGGTTCAGAAATAACCTTGGGTCATCGAGGAGCCAGCAATGGGGGAGGAAGCAGGATTTAGCAGCCAAAAAACAGCTCTCCTCTCCCAGAGGAGGTTGCTCGCCCCCCCCATAGTTCCTGTACCATAGGGTGGAGGTCCGATGGGAAGTATAGGCGGAGGAGTGGCAGGCGATTGCCAGGGGTGGGGCAGAAGGGGCCGAGCTGGTACCCAGTGTGTGTGTGTGTGTGTGTGTGTGTACGTGCGTGTGCCTCCACGTACATGCATGCAAGTGTCTGCGTCTGCCGGAGTCCTGGGCAGGGGAGAAAACTGGGGAGAAAAAAAAAAGAAGGCAAGAAAAATATCACAAAAGAAAAGAGTGCTTCTTATAAAATCCATTTTGATCCCATGATGCCTGTATGTGAGCTTTGCTTTTCCACTCCCACCAAGCTAGTGTTTTTTTATGTTTTTGTGGGATAGTAGACTGAACCTGATTAAAAGAGGTATGACATATCTTCCAATAAAGAAATGGGGTTTGGGTATGATAAACCCAGTAGTATTTTTTCCAGTATTTTTTTTCTTTTTTAATTTCCAGAAGATTACACAGAAACACAGACACATACAATTTGACTGCAGATAAAGACCACTTGGCCCACCCTGTGTGCCCATTCTTTCCCTCCCTATACTGTAATTGCAGACTCTTCTTGATCTCTGGCTCCCTCCCCCACAATTTTCCACTAAGATTCCCCTGTAATTAACACAGTTTAAATCAGGTTTCAGAAAAGACTTATCCACTATGACCATCGCATTCATGGACCTTCTTGATTTGGTGGCTATACCTTTAGGGGCTGCCAGGTTCATTGGTGTGGTGGTCATAGATTTATCAAAAGCTTTCGACCTAGTCGACTACAGGATATTGATAGATAGACTAATGGACATTGTAATAGCAGAAGAACTAAGTAAATGGTTCTGATCCTATCTAACTGATAGGACCCAGATAATAACTATCAATGGCCATCAATCAAAACTCCTGCCTGTAGCATGTGGCATGCCACAGGGATCAATTCTAGGTCCTTTGTTGTTTTTGATTTATTTAAATGATCTGCCCAGTTGCATGAAATATACGAATATCAGATTGTATGCAGGTGATACGTTCTTGGTATCAGAAGGGACTAGCCCTGGGGAGGTGGAACATAACCTGCAGCTCGATTTTCTCAGGATGCTGGAGTGGTTCACCTCCTTGGGTCTACAAATAAATACTAAAACAAAAAAATCAGGCTATGTTGGTTAGTTCAGTATCAAGCAGCAATACAAAGAACATTTCTAAATTAGAAATAAAAACATTGGACAGTACAATCTTAATCCAAACACATGTGTGGATGTATCTAGGTCGGAGTTTATTTTGACCAGCATTTATCAATGGAACTACATATCAAGGATCTAATTAAGATACTTAATGTTAGAATAGGAGCTTTAAGACATATCTCATATTGCACCACTAACAAGCATTTGTCAATGCCGAATGTTGCTTGCTTGTATGTGCTGTGTAGGTATTTGGAAGTCAGTGGAGTGCAAATATTGAAAATTTGTAAACTTAAGAGCGTGCATAGGAACTGCGCAACACATGCTCGTGAAACAGTCATTTACAGGAAGTTTGTGACCAAATTTTCATCATAGCCATTTTAAGACCTCTACTCATTAACAGTGTCACTGTGATTTAATTAGTGTGTCCCATACATTGATTTTGCACACCGACTGTGTCATTGTGTGCTACATGGGTGGAAACACATTTTGGGCAAGATGTGAAAAATGACAACTGTACTGCTCATAAGGAGGTGTTGCAAAATGACAATGCTGAAAATTTGGAGTGAAAATATTGAAAATTCACAAACTTATGAGCGTGCATAGGAAGAGTGCAATGCAGGATCGTAAAACAGTAATTTTTAAGGAATTTTTCCACCAAATATTCAACATAGCCATTTTAAGCCCTCTGCTCATGATCAGTGCCACTATGATTTTCTTAATGTGTCCCATACAGTGACTTTACACACCGAATGCGCCATTGTGCACTACATGGGTGGAAGCACATTTCGGGAGAGATGTGAAAAATGACAGCTGCACTGCTCATAAGGAGGTGTGGTAAAAAGACAATGTTGAAAATCTAGAGTGAAAATATTGAAAATTCACAAACTTACGAGAGTGCGCAGGAACTGCGCAGCGCAGGCTCATAAAACAGTAATTTTTAGGAATTTTTCCACCAAATTTTCAACATAGTCATTTTAAGACCTCTGCACATGAACAGTGTCACTGTGATTTTCTTAATGTGTCCCATACAGTGCTTTTGCACACCGACTGCGACATTGTGCGCTACATGGATGGAAACATGTTTTGGGCAAGATGTGAAAAATGACAGCTATACTGCTCATAAGGAGGTGTGGTAAAATGACAATGTTGAAAATCTGGAGTGAAAATAAAGAACATTCTCAAACTTATGAGCGTTCGTAGGAAGTGCGCAATGCAGTCTCGTAAAATAACCATTTTTAGGAATTTTTCCACCATATTTTCAACATAGGCTTTTTGAGAGCCCTCCTTATGAACACTGGCAGTGTCATTTCATTAACTGGTGACAAAAGGTAATTTCATGCAGTGACTGCGAAATCACCCTTCGGGCCCGATTAACGCCATGTCAGTGAGAGCATTCACGAGAACCCCATGTTGAATATTTGGTGCAAAAATTCCCAAAAATGGGTGAGATATGCAGCAAAGTTGAAAAAACCCTATTTATTACATTATACAGCTTACCAGCATTTCCTCAGTTCACAGTCGGCTTTGAAGAGTGCAGATGTGTTCCCGGTCCACCAAGATAATTGCGCCAGAGTCCGTGGTAAGTATGGGGGTGGGGGGTGGGGAGGCAGGGTGCTCAGTGGGTGGGTGTGGGTGGGGGCCCAGGCAGTGAGGACTGTTTTCTGTTGCAGATTTTTGTAAAAAAACAGGAGGACAGGACGTTTGCCAAGCTGGGGTGGGCTCCCAGCATGGCACAAGGGTGCTGTTTGGGGGCTATGGAGCCTATGGGGATTGGGTACCCTCATCAGTGATAGTGCATCTGTTGCCATGATGGGGTGCACCTCAGCTGGCACCGCAATTTTGGGGAGACAGTGGAGCCAACGGGATTGTGCACCCCTTCAGCTATACAACATGTTGCCACACTGGGGTGGGCACCCAGCATGGCATGTGCAACTCTGTTTGGGGGGGAACACAGCACATCCGACAGGGGATTGGGAACCCCCATTGGCTATACAGTGTAAGGGGGCAAGCACGAAGTATGCCTGTGTTTGTGTGTGTGTGTGTAGGGGGAGCATCCATGAGCATGCAATATCTTATCGCTGCTCACTGAAGTGTAGCTCCCCCTTTCAACTGTACTCCACCGCATTTTCAACTGCTGTCACAGACAGCTCCAGCAGCAATTGGAGAACTGTGGCCATGCCTGAAAACACACTGACTGAATTGGAAGAGGGCTGCCACACCTCCAAAAACTTGGATGATGGCACTATGTTTCTTGCACATGTGTGCAAGCAACATAAAAATGGTGAATCAAGTGTATGTAGGTCTGCAGCAACAGGGAAGTGCCACAAGAATGACTGACTTGGGATGCTGAGTGGTATGGGGAAAATAAAATGGTGGACATTTTAAAATAAAAAATAAGCATTGTCAATGCTGAATGTTTGCTTGCTGTCATTGGCATTGGTAGTGCAGGAGTTAGAGAGCTGCATTATAGGAATGGCAGTGAAGTATTGAACTGAAGCCAACCTCGCCACCACCCTGCAGAGACTGACAGGCATTGGGGTGTGCCTTTGGGTCATCAGGTATAACAGCCAAGCCATTTCACCACGCCCTACCCTGCAGACACTGACAAGTGTCACGGTGTGTCTTGGGGTCTTTGGCCCTTATGCTCACCCCATTCCATCAGGAAATTCAATGAGATGGGTGCTGTATAGGTGAATGGGGTGAACTTTGGGGCTGAAGAGTACAAGGCACCCATCAATACCTCTCACTGGCTGCAAGGTATAGAATGGTATGAGCAGTATAGGTGAGAATCCCAAGTCACAACCCTGATGCCTGTCAGTCTCTACAGGGTGAGGCATTATGGTCAGAAACCCTAACATCTCAGGCGTTCATTGGCATTTTCACTCCAAATTTTCAACATGGGTTTTTTGTGACCCCTACCTTATGAACAGTGGTAATATCAGTTCATTAGCCAAAAGCTGATTTTGCACAGCAACTACGCCATTTGGCACCACAGCTGCGAAAACACATTTCAAACAGGATGTGAAAAATGACAGCTGTACTGTTCATGGGAGGTGGAAAAAATGGCAATTTTGAAAATCTGCAGTGAAAATATTAAATAAACTGGTGAAGTCACGAGCATCTGTAGAAACTGTGCAAAGCTCACCCGTAATGCAATATTTTTTTTTTTTACTGCATATTGTCAACACAGGCATTTTGGAACCTCTGCTCATGAATAGTGTCACTGAAATTTTCTTAATCTGTCCCGAACAGTAATTTCCAACAGCAACCACACATTTCTGCACTGGAAGTGTGAAAACACATTTCAGCCATGGTGTGAAAAATGACAGCTGTACTGTTCATAAGGAAGTGTGGAAAAATGCCAGTGGTGAAAATCTGGACTGAAAATATTAGAAATCCATGAATTTAAGAGGGTGCGTGGAAACTGCGTAATGGTCGTTTGTAACACAGTCATTTTATGGACTTTTTTCACCATATTTTTAACTTAGCCATTGTAACACCTTTGCTCATGAACAATGTCACTGTGATTTTCTTAATCTGTCCCAAACATTGATTTCGCACACCGACTGCGCCATTGTGCGCTACATGTGCGGAAACACATTTTAAGCGAGATGTGAAAATTGACAGCTTTACTGCTCACAAGGAAGTGTGGTAAATTGGCAAAGTGGAAAATCTGGAGTGAAAATAGTGACAATTCATGAACTTACCCACGTGCGTAGGAAAAGTGCAATGCATGCTTGTAAAACAGTCATTTTGGGGAATTTTTTCACCAAATTTTTAACATTGCCATTTTAACACTTTTGCTCATGAACAGTGTCACTGTGATTTTCTTAATCTTTCCCGAACATTGATTTCACACACTGACTGCGCCATTGTACACTACATGCATGGAAGTAGATTTTGGGTGAAATGTGAAAAATGACTGCTCATAAGGACGTGTTGTAAAATGGCAATGTTGAAAATCTGGAGTGAAAATATTGAATATTCTTGAGCTTACAAGCATGCGTAGGAAAAGCACAACGCATGTTCATAAAACAGTAATTTTGGGGAATTTTTTACCAAATTTTCAACATAGGGTTTTTGGGGGCCTACCTCATGAACTGTAATACTGTAATTACATAAATCGGTCCTGAAAGGTGGTTCCGCACAGTGACCATGAAATCACCTTTCAGGGCTGATTAACAAGATGACAGTGACAGAATTCATGAGGTGGGGTCCAAAAACCCCAGGTTGAAAATTTGGTGAAAAAATTCCCCAAAATGCCTGAGATATGCATCAAAGTTGAAAAAAAAACTATATATTATATTATACAGCTTACTGCCATTTCCTCAGTTTGTGGTCGGCTTTGAAGAGTGCAGACGTATTCCCGGTCCACCGAAGATCATTGCGCTGGACTCTGGAGGTAAGTATGGTGTGAGGGGGGTGTGGGGAGGCAGGGTGCGCAGAGGGTGGGCATGGATGGGGGGGGGGGTCAGGACAGTCAGTGAGGGAAGGTTTTCTCTTTCAGGTTTCTTTTTTTTTCTTGGACGATGCGGGACTTGTACATGGCAGCTGGAAGGCTGTTTGGGGAGGGGGAGCAGTGGAGCTGACTGGGGATTGGGCACCCCCGTCAGCCATACAGTGTGGGGGGGTGCATTAGCACACAATATGCATGTGTGTGTGGGGGGGGCGCATGCACAGGCAGTAGCTTCTTGCTGCTCACTGAAGTGGAGCACTGCCTTTCAACTGTACGGCACTGCATTTCAACTGCTGTCATAGACAGCCACAGCATTCATTGGCGAACTGTGGCCATGCCTGCAAACACACTGACTGCATTGGAAGACAGGTGCCACATCTACGAAAACTCAGATGACGGCACTATGTTTCTTGCACATGCATGCAAGCAAACATAAAAACGATATGGCACTGTTACAAGATAATGTCTGTTTTCTCTCTGCTGTATATTTCAGAATGCACTGACCATTACAAGAATACATGATCAAGGAAGAAACACAGCAGACAACTTGGTGTTGCAACATATTTTTGTTTGGGGAGTTGAAAATATACAAGCCACAGTTGTGCCAGTCAGTATAACATATGACACAAGATATCATCCCAAGACCTTTACAACAAATGCTAACTTTGATTTGACATCAAAGGTAAGACTAACAAAAGGACTTATTAACAGATTTTCTGTTTGCTGATTTGTTTTTCAAGCATCCCCATGAGTAAATAAAAAACATCAACAGAAGAAGGAAATATTGTCCTGTACTGGCATTTCCAATACCTCCCCCAGCATGGCAATTTCAAATTCTAAGGTCCCTTGGGAGGTTTCATGATTACTGACATTGTTAGTGACTGATAAAACCTGCCAAATCATTCTCTCTATACCCACACAGCACTGAATATTTCATTCATTTACTTCCACTGTGGTACTCACACAATGTCAATATATCTATATCTATCTTTCTGTCTCTCTCTCTCTCTCTCTCTCTCTATCTATATATATATATATATATATATATATATATATATATATATAATACATATATATATATATATATATATCTATATATATATGGATGATCACAAATGCAACATAAGCACCTGGGGGAGGGTTATTGTCAAGGTGTTGCATGTGTTTTCTGGATGTCACTAACAAAGTCTATCCCAGGAATTCTAGTTCAAAAAGGTGGTTTAAGTCCCAGGGTGCAATTCAGCAGTTGTAGCTGATAAACTGATGTGATTCCTGCAGTTGAAGCAGAAATGGCAGAAAATTTGGAAATTGTCCCAAATGCCTCAGGGTTTTTTTGTAAATAAGCCTCAAGTATCCCAATGCATTTGCCTGGATGCAACTTTCATCCAAAATATGGATGGAGTGCTGCATACAGGGCTTTAAAGATCCTGTCCTCTTTCTCTAAGCATTTGTGTATATTTGTGGTGCCAGAACGAAGACAATGCTTTCATTTCTGGGTCACTTTTTCCCTATTTGGCAAAATGGAGGGATCTGGACATGTTGCTGTGGGATGTTTCTTTCTGTTTTGGTGGTGATACTCTTACATTGTATTCCTACTTCGATGACTGGCTGTAAGCTGGACTATTCAAGGAGACATCAATTAGCACTTAAATGTGCTACACAAGAATTCCATTTTTGGTGCACATGAAAAATTCTTGTCTCACTCACATGCGAAATGCAAGAATTCCAGTTTTGCATCTCAAATACTTTTACTCACAATATGGTGGTTTTACAATATTTGAGTCCCAAATTTTGCATATACTGTTAACATGACCCTACCTCATTAACAAGAGCAGTGGCAGTTTTCAAGTACATGTCGAAAGGTAATTTCACAGTTGCTCTGTGAAACCATCTTTTGGAAAGGATTTAACACATTCCAGCAACGAAGTTCATGATCTTGGGTAAACTGTCAAAAAAACATATGAGGAAACATTGTATGTAGGACCATCATTGTGCCCAACTGGTGGTGCATTGTTATCCTATGCCAGTGAGATGAGTTTTGTAGTGAGGTCAGTATGCCAGCAAAACAGGCCAAGGCTGGGGGCATGTTGCTGTTATGCGGCACCTCCCCAAGCCTTGGAAAGGACAGTGCAATATGGGCCACAAGGGCAACAAGTGGTCATATAGGGAAGAGATGTTTTCTGTGGGCATAGGGCTCAAAGGGTATGTTGGTTGTGAATTCCAAGGAATACCTCACCACTGATTTACCAAGGCTCCTGATACTGCAAACCCTTAACCTTTCTTGGCACGCTTTGTGTTCTTCAACCCTAATGTGCACATTAACGTAATTTTGTTGCAGTTAATGTCATTCTTTTTGTGATAGTAAAAGTGTCTCCTCATTTGTGCAGAAATGGAGTAAATAGATTGTAGAGATATTTCAAGCTCTGCATCAGCATCTATCTAAAAAGTGGAAGCAACACTGTCTTAATAATTGGAGCTGCACTGTTACACCTTTCCATCCTTGCATTCATAATAAGTATGAGTTCTCTTATTTTGATCCAGGGGAGCTTGGGATATGTGATTATTGAGAGAACATCCAGTTGTATCTGTAAATTAAGAAAGCTATGGGGTCACAAAGGATCTGCAACTCTTTATGAACTAAATAGTACAGTCCAGGTATCGAAGACATGAAACAATACTTAATTTGATACACATAGTCAGTGTCCTACCACATTGGTGTCGGTGTCCTACCACAGCATGAGCAGTGTCCCATCAGACCTCTAGTATAAAGTGAAAAATATTTTAGTATGAGGAATAAAAATACTGTCAGCTGGGTGGACAAGAAGAGCTTGCAAATGTATATTTCCTTCCTTCCTTGGTTACTGATGCCACATCATCAGACCTGGTTTGTGAATGGACTTAAGTCTAGGCGTATTCATGGGGATCTCCTTCTTTTATACAACATCATTAAGGATCCATATATCATGTCAGAATTAGGTTTTTCATTTAAAAAATCTGTTCATAACACAAGAGGTCATATTCTTCAGTTAACTGGTAATTCTTAAGCATATCAGCTGAAAGTATTTTTTCACTGTTAGGATCATTGGGCCTTGGAATCGGCTCCCATCCGATGTAGTCGCTAGTAATAATAAAGAGACTTTCAAACATCGTCTTGATAATTTAATCATGTCAGGGTATGACTTATCCTACTATTCCATGACATAGTATAGGAGCATTATGGGCCTTGGCCTACTCACTCCTTCTTCCTACCTTAGTATGAACCTTAAGTCACTCGGGTGCTAGCATGGGGGAAGAGACAATTCAGTATCCCAGGGCCACACTTCTTTCTGTGGAGGGCCATATTGTTTCCTCATTGACTGCCACCAGGGCAGAATATGTTCACCAACTGTCACATGCCATGGACAAATGATAGGGCACTGGATCACCAAACTAGCTGCCACTTTCTATGGGGCAGTCACATGTATTTCAACTTCTTGTAAGGGACATTTCCCCGTCCCATCACAAGGTGTCTGCCATATAATAATAGTAATAATACATTTTGTTTGTAAGGCGCCTTATCCATAACCAAGGAACCTAACAATTTTAAAAACAGATCTAACATCAATACAATTAACATTAAAATAGCACTATGCCATTCATCAAAAAGAAAGATCAGTCACTGAATGCCTGGTGCCACAAAAAAGTTTTTAAGCTTGCTTAAATCCCTCCACAGTTGTGCACTCCTGTAACCAACAGGGTAGAGAATTCCAAATGGTAGGGGCTGCATACATAAATGCTTTCACCCCAGATGATTTCAAACACATCCCTGGAATCTCTAGAAACCCCTCATTGGCCGAGCTGAGTGATCATCCAGGGCAGTAAGGAACCAGGAGCTCTTTCAGGTAATCTGGGCTCAGTCTGTGTAGGGCTTTAAAAGTCAGCAAACTGACTTTGAAGGTGATCCACCACTGAACTGGCAGCCAGTGCAGTTCGCGCAGCACTGGCAAAATATGACAGGACCAAACAGATCCCTTCAATGGCCAGGCTGCAGCATTCTGCACCAGCTGCAGGCAGTGGATTTCCACCTCAGGAAGCCCTAGGTAGAGGGGGGTTGCAATAATCTAAGTGTGAGGACACAAAGGCATGGACCAAAGTAGGAAGGTAACCAGACAGAACTAGATACTCAATCCTGCCAATATTATTTTTTTTTTCAATTCAAAGTTTATTGAACAGTTTAACAATACAGAGGACAAGACAATATGCATATCATAATAGACTGACAGTACTTGTGAAATAGCAAGCCTTGCCCTCCCCCCACCCCGGCAATATTCCTGAGATGATAAAAGGAAGATTTGATGACAGCCGACACCGGCGAATGTAGGGTCAGCCCTTCATCAAAAATTACCCCCAGGTTACGCACCCATTAAGAGGTTGGGAGTGAAATGCCACCGAGAAAAAATCCAGAGGGTGAACTAACCTCCAACCCGCCTATCTGGCGACCTGGGTCCACAACCAGCACCTCATTTTTTTCTGAGTTCAAATTCAGCCAGCTATAATCCATCCACTCCTGGATTTCTTTCAGTCAGTTATTAAAGATCGAGAGAGATCCATCCTGGTCATGTGCAAATGAAAGGTAGAGCTGGGTATCATCAACACAGCAGTGAAATCTCAGTCCATACCTTCTTACAGTGTCTCCGAGGGGGTAGCATGGACACCATGAACAACATGGGTGACAGCACTGAACCCTGAGGAACCCCATACAACAGAAATGGGGCCTGAGGAAAAGACCACAGATACCACTCTCTGTGTTCTACCCATGAGGAATGATGTAAACCACCTGAGGACAGTGCCCAACAGTCCACAGATGTGCCTCAGATGACCAAGCAACACCCTATGGTCCACAGTGTCAAATTCTGATGAGATATCCAGAAGAACCAAGATGGAATGCTTTTTCGATCTCTAGCCATCAGGAGACCATGAGCACCCGAACCAGTGCTGTCTCGGTACTATGACTCTTTCAAAAATAGGACTGGAGCGGTTCATAGATGTCGTGGATGATCAAATGGTCCTCCAGTTGTGCTGCCACCACTTTCTCGATCACCTTCCCTAAAAAGGGAAGGTTAGAGATAGGTCTATAGTTTGCATGGCAGTCTGGGTCCAAGGTAGCTTGCTTCAAGAGTGGTGCCACCACCGCCTTTTTCATGGAGCTAGGAAACTCTCCAGATTCCAAGGAGCACCAGACTATCTGTGCAAGGACTGGACTGATGACATCAATACAACCCAAAATTAGGGAAGTTGGTCCAGGGTCCAAACTACAGCATGTAGGGAGCACACCCTGGATGATCTGCATGACATCCATGAACTCTGGTCAGCTGAAGGTACTCCAAGAAGTTTGAGCTGCAATGACCTTGTACTGATCAAAAGCAATGCCCATAGAGTGTGCCAGTTGGAGTACCACCCTGATGTCAGTCACCTTATTAGCAAATAATCAAGCACATTTGTGGCAATCTAATTGTGAAAAGGCTTTCCGAACATGTAGACAAGCTGGGCTGCACAGTCTGTACATAGTACAGAAAAGCTGAGCTGGTCGATTCTGAGCAGCCGCAATCTCCCCGGACAGGAATTCTGCCTTGTTATGGGGGATTGCAGATTAATAGGCTTGATAATGGTCCATCAATCGAAGGTGGTCAGCATCAAGAGCGGACTTCCGCCAGCAATGCTCTAACCTTCGATCTAGTCTCTGCATCTCCCTCAAAGTTGTATCAAATCAAGGGGATTGAGGGTGAAGAGAGAGAGGACGAACACAGACTGGAGCAATGGAATCCAGAGCCGCTGAGACAGCCAAATTATAGGCCATCACAAAGGTCTCTGGGTTACTGCTTGCCGACAAGAGGGACAAGAGGTCAAGCACTGCCTCTAGACTATGAGAACTTATATCTCGGAAAAGATGGTACCTAACCATCTCCACAGGGGTAGACCTATGAAGGGGGGTGCTAAAACTAAACCCCATGCTGGAGAGATCTGACTACCCAACTGGTTCCACCCCCAAGTCAGACATTTTGATTCCTAGGAGGAAGACTAAGTCAAGGGAGTGTCCGTTTTTTATGAGTACCCAACTGTATAAGGCCCAGAGATGTCATCAACTGGAAGAAGTGCTGACCAAATTGCAAGAGTTTGTCATATAACAAGACACCATACTATCTTCACCAGACTTGGAGCCATGCCACACAGATACACTGTCTCCGTCCTTGGGACACTCAGACAGCTCCCAGAGTGTGTATATGAACTCAAGTTACCAGCACGGGAACACAGTGCACTATGTGCTAGGCCAACAACAGCTTGACACACAATATAGTGTATGGGAGAGTGCAATTACATATAGAATTCTATGAATTCCTAGGACCATCATAGTGGCATTAAACTGCTGTTGTACCATCCTGAGTATGTCTCTATGATAGTACATGTTAGAATGCCCTTGTGCTCCTGTAACCCAGACAGCCACTCTGATCGATAATTTTTTTTTAAAGTGAGTGATCGATTCTCTTGAACTGTTGCCCATATGCTACTGAAGACAATGGATGGGCAACAGTGATCAACACTGCTGCATTCACTTCTTGAGGTTGTAATGCCAATCATAGACCTCTCCAGCTTAATGCTTGAAGTCTACCTGGTTGTCATGACAACCTCTTGAAGTGAGCACAGTGTTGTTGTTCATTGTTGTCCATCCATTATCCTCTGTGTTCAAATCATAGCATGGTATGTTAGTGTGTGCCATGATGGGGACCTGGGATGGGTTCATGCCATTCGTTATATGAACTGTTTACAGAATGGGAGCTGGGAGCTACTAGGTTGGGTGGAGTGGCAACTGCACTAAAGGCATACGTTGTTTTACAGGATAGTGGAATTGGGTGAAGGAAGGGTGTCACAAGGTACCAGATTAATTTACTATATATGATTATGAAATCAAGTGGGGGGGAACCACTAGACATCAGGGAAAATTTCCTATACATGATTCTGGGATCAAGGGATGAGGGGTGCTACTAGATGCCTGGGATACTTTAATATACATGATTCTGGTTGGATGAGAGAGGAGGGACCACAACACACCAGGGTTATCTGTAGATATAGAGAGGTGATCCAGAGCTGTATACTGTGTTATTAGTAAGACTTGCATCATTGTTAACCACAAGCTGCAGTGTGGATCACTTAGCCAGCAGCAGTTTAGAGGACAAAATGACTGCAACTTCTGTTATAATAAGGGTATCCCCACATGCAAATTACCCTTTTGCCCTGTATACAGACATTTGCATATCGTGGTTCCATTATGGGGCTGTATGTGTCAGAAGACAACAGCTTTGCTTTGTGTAACTTTTGTTGCTCCTATGATTGTGAGGCCCAACCAGGCCTTTCAAATAGAAGTGCCTCCTTTCAAGGTCAGCAGGGGGCTTTGGCTGCACTTTGCTCCTTCATTGCTCTATGCTTCTATTGAATACAATGGAACAGACTTTTGCACAAGCAAACTTGGCTCTGCACCAGTTCCAGTATACCCCTTTGTGCATGTCAGGCAAGTGGGAGACTTTCCTCTGTGCTTTTCTTTGTGTGGCAAATGCTGCCCCTAGTATTTTAATTATTCATTGTATTCAGATTTGGGAACAAAAAAATCATAAAACTAAAAGATAAAATCAAATAATTCCTCCTGCTGTCACTCATCACCTGGGTCTTTCAGGCTCCAGATGAAACTGCAACCCCATCTCACCTATTCCTGTTTCCTTTGTTCGTTATATTTGATGGCTGAGCCTTTTTCCATTCTATGTTATTACTCTATTCTATAATTGTTGACAATGTATGCACTACTACTGGACAGTCACTGCACTTTTTTTTCCTGTACATGCAATTTGTTCATTATTTATTCTAAGTTCTGCATAATATGGTTGCTCTGATGCTTTGTTACTTGCATTTCCTCTGCTCATTTCACCTTCCCTTCCCCCAGGCTGCATCTGAGATTATGCCTTGTCTTAGTGTGCCTTTCCCGGTTGCCAATTTCCAAACTAAATAATTATAATAAATCAATAAATAAAATACTACTTAGAGTTTTGCGCAATGCAACATGCCACAGACAGAATTTGTGTGGAGTGGCACTTTTGCTTCTGGATGATTTTTGGAAGTTCTTTTTAAATTCTGAAAAGCATTTCCATGTTAACTGCAGAATATTA
The DNA here is from genome assembly GCA_016271365.2 of Neoceratodus forsteri. Lineage (NCBI taxonomy): Eukaryota > Metazoa > Chordata > Ceratodontiformes > Ceratodontidae > Neoceratodus > Neoceratodus forsteri. Next base: position 456,201,788 of record CM028137.1, read on the forward strand.
TTCCATGGATAATACAATCCATGGAATACTATTCTGTAATTTGCAAAAAAAATGTGTCTGCATGTTCCATAAGCTGCAAAAAATAATTATATGAGTAATATTTCAATATCAAAATGTTGGATTTCTGCTTCTGGTGGACTTAGATGGAATATTTGAAAATCTTCCGAATTCCAGCAGAAGTGGCATTTAAAAATGCCACACCGCTCTTCCTGTACTCCTTCATATTTTACCTGACCTAGTCTTGTGGCAACACCCCCCCCCCCAGTCAACTCCTTCCCAGCACAATCTCCACATCATCAAAAAGAGTCACAGATGTAAAAATGTTGTATGTCACTGGCCCTGTGCCAGGAACAGCTGCATCATTAAATGCATACAACTTTTCCTAGCACAACTCAAAACTGTGATAAAAGGACCACTCAAGACCCCTGACTCTCCATTGGGTGGCAAGGACAGTCAGAATTCAAGACTAACTTCCTTCTCTAACTCATGATGATCTTAGAAGTTCTGTTAGGCTATCATGTAAGGAAAGTGTTCACTCCCAGGAGTGGGGTGGGAGGAGAGGGGGAGGAGTTGTCTTTCATCATTAATGATCAATGAGTCTGCCTAGCATCATCAAAAACATCAGGCTATACCCCTGACACACACAACACACACACACACACACTATTGTTGCTCATGCTGCAGTCAGATGACGTTGTAACAGAGCTACTAACAGTGCTATTTCTGCTTATCATTTTTCCACCATTTAATGAATAATCAATAGGAAAATTTCTGGATTGCTGAGTACTCATACAGTGCTTGGCCAATGCAAAGGTAGTTACACATACCTAATTATCATATACTTTCTTCTGCTGTTTGTCTGCTTTTTAATGCAACTTAATATTGTGTTGGCTCTACTGGCCACTGCACAGAATGGTTTGGTTAATTTTATTGTCAATGTATTAACCTGCAAGTCTCTCTCCTGCTTTGCAACACATTTTATTTAACTGATAAATACATTTTATGTTCATGACGCCTTGGTATATTATCTTGTACTTCCATAAAGTGTGAGATGTCTGTGATGCACAGTAAGCAGTAATGCATTAGGAGAAGTTGAGTGACTTATTGTAAATTTCTTTTTTAGGTACTAGAAATTGATTTGAAAGGCCACCAACAAGTATTTAGCATGAACATCGACATGAAATTTGAATGGAATTGAAGCAGAATACATTTGGAATGTCCTATACACAGCTTAATATTTAACTATCACTGTATATTTTGCAAAGAAATACATCATTGTAAAAAGAAAGCATTGCTTGTTAACCTCTGCTTAATATTGCTGCTGCTCGATAAAACCTTTGCATGCTCATTTTGAATACATGCCTATAAAATGTATTGATAACTTCTGATAAATAAGAATAAAATAGATTTGAAAACATATGCCATTTTTTAGTATTCTGTAAAATATTTAGATAGTTTCAATAAGATTTAATATCCTATATTCCTAAGAAGGAATCTGTTACTGTATACCTGCTGTGAAACTAGCATTTACAGAATAATGCCTTATTGATTTCAGAGTTGAAAACACTATTTCAAACATCTGTCATGAAATAAATGTGGAACTGATACATCAAAAGGATGTCTTTAAAAGCAGTGAATAATTGTGAACTTCTATTTTGAGCTCATGTTTAATTTCAAAATTGAGTAACCTGCCATTTCCCTGCTTCCCACCTACTGTTTAGATGTACAGTATGTAATGCACAATGGTCAAAGAGGATTGAAATCTAGCAACCTCCTTGATCCAGTCATACCCACTGTAAGTTGTTTAACCTGTAATATTCTACCACTAACTGCTGCAATACATTCAGTGCACAATCTTGCCACAAAACAGTGTTTTAAACGATTTAATACATGATCATGTTTTATATGCAGTTAACATTTTTATTACAACTTTTTCACATTACAGAGAAAAAATTAAAAATGCTAAACCTCACAGAATATACAGTATATTAGTTGAAACAGACTCACACTCTTGTGCATACATATTTCATTGTCTTTAGGAAAATAAAAGAAATGTCAGTGTTAAACAGAAACCTGACAACAGCAAACAAACTGCTGAGCAGTTAATCTTCAGCACTGGGTTTTGAAGTTGGACAGATTAGACCTGGTCATGTAGAAGAATAGAATCAGTAACATCCTCAAAGAACAACAAAAATGCAAAAACATACAAAGTAAGCAATAACAACAACATCCAACCTATTAATGCTAGATTGCTGAACACCGTCATGTATGCATAAGTTACAAACTACCAGTATCCAAGGATCACTATGAAAAGGTTGCAAAGGAAGTTTCAAACAGTGTTCCAAAGGAACATGAAGACAGAGGATGTGTACTCCTGGAGACTATATTGCCAAAGATTTATGTAATAGCTCCTAATAGGTAGGACAGGAATGGCCTACAAATCTTATCAAAATGGTGGCCTTTTGCAAAAGCCAGATGATTAAGCCTTGAATTATTAGCAAGTGTGCCCACAGCTTGCTTTCAATGTGGTAAAGAGGGAATCTCAGGTGATCTCCATTTCTGTAACAAGATACTTCTTGCCTCTATTGAAATAGTAGCAAGCCATCCAGTCTGAACCTTAGATAGCTGTGCAATATTAGAAGGGGCACCAAGAATAAAAAGCAAAGGAAGCATGGGTGGGTGGGCACCAAGGACCATCTGGCAAGTGGTATTTATGCCTTTTCAGATGTTCATTATGGCAGGGCACAACCTCAAAATGTGTAACAAGGAGGCTCCTGATGTATTGCATCTTTGGGAGAGATCATTAGACAGAATCCCCCACTTGAGCAAAAACTGTGGGGTGTGATGACAGTAGTGGAGTATCTTATTTTGTATGAGGCATCTACTGTATGTAAGTCCCTGACAGCTGTACATGCCAGATCCCAATATATGTCCCAATCCTCCTATGAGAATGCTACCCCCAAATCAGTTTCCCAGTTTTGCTTGACCTTTGTCATAAGATTATGTTGAGCATCCTTGATACCTCAGTAGATTTGCCTTGCCTTTCCTGGGGCCTGTCTGAGCCACAGTCATGGTGGTGAGGTAGAAGGGAGGACACAAAGCTTGGCAAAGGATCTAAGGAGTTGCAGAGTAGTGCTGCTGATTTGCATGAATTTCTAGTAGCCTTGTCTAGGTATGCCTTTGACAGTATTTAAAAACTTAAAGGACTGAAAATGTCTGTAATTGGACATAGAAAGAGCCCTAAGTCATTTAATATCTCTATCTTGCCATGTTATCCAGAACAGGGGCTCATTCTCTATTGCAAGGATGGGATTTCTTCAGAAAGGGAGAGGAGCCAGGGGACAAAGTTCAAGATGCAAAAGCTTGTTGAGAGATTTCCACCCCTTTACAGAGGAGATTATTGTTAGGGTAACATGACCCTTGTTTAAAAGGTGGTGCAAACAGTGCCACACTGAGGTACCATGCATAAGAAAAGTCTCCATATGATCCCATGGAGGGGGGCATTCTGCACCATCTCTAAACCAATAAAGAGTTTGTGCTCCTATTGCAGTTAAGTAATAGCCATTATACATTTTATTAATTTATTTTTTTTATTTCATTCTTTGGTACTGGGTAAGGCTCACTAGGCACAGGTGCCTGTCCTCAGGGATGACCCAGGAGCACTGGAGAGGTTAAGTGACTTGTTCAGAGTCACACAGTAAGCATGTGGGGGTTGTGGGAATCAAACCTATGTCTATCTGCTGGATGTACCAAGCTCCTTTACTGCTCATTACTCTAAGCTGTAGGCTATACTGCCAGCCCCAAATGGCAGACCCCAGCTCCTTATAGTCCAATGAGCACAGAGTTTAGCCCTCCAGTAATGTAGAAGATGACCTTCCCGAATAAAATATTTCTTTAGCTTGTTGATTTTGGAAAACCAAGTATTTGGGATTGGCTGGGGGAAATTACTGAGAAGATATAGAACACCTGGGAAAATAATCATACATGGTGCCTCAGTTTTGCCTGTGAGTGATAAATTGAGTGTCTTAAAGGAATCACATTGAGTTCTTTGGGACTGAAAGAGAAGAATGAAGTCAGCCCATGGGGTAGATGTCAGATCTAATTTAGTGTTTAGTCCTGAGTCGGTGATACCATTTGGTACCCACTTCAGATTCACCTGAATGAAAAGAGCAACCAGACAAGATCTAGTGAGAGGGGGGACTTGTATTTTATTCTTGTTTATGCAAAGCCCTGAGACAGCATAAAATTGCTCCAGAGTGTGTAAGACGGCAGGGAGTGAGATGTCAGGGGCTGTGAGCAAAGTGTGGAGGGCATCGGTGTAGAACAGGATAGCATGCCACTCAGGTCCAATAGGGATTCTTAAGATATCCAATTGGTTCCAAATGGCTACTGCAAGTGGCTCTATGTTAAGGAGGAAAAGGAGCAGCAGCAGAGAGTAGTCATGCCTTGTGCCCTTATGCAGTGGTAAAGAGGGGGATAACCAGCCATTAGTAGAAATTCTAACTACTGGTGAACTATACAATATGTGAACCCATGTCAATGAAGAAAAGCCGTATCTGAAGTGGGACAAAGCTCATAAAGATAGGTCCAGATGGACTCAATTGAGACCGTAGCTGCAAGGGTGCTAGATTATTGGGCTGCTGACATGAGGTTGAGCAATGGGTGCATATGACCTGACCCCAATCTTCCCTTCATGAAGCCAGCCTGAGCAGGATGCACCAAATGAGGCTGGAGGGACTCTAAGTGGGCAGCTAACACCTTTGCAAGTACCTTGCAATCAACATCAATAAGGGAAATGGAGTGGTAGCTAGTGCATAAAGTGGCATCTTACTCTTCTTTGTTATGACCATTATAACGGAGCCTCTGTTGGTGAGGGAAGTACTCCTGTAGTATACAGTAGGTCTGGTAATCCTCTGCTTAGAGATGGGGCGCGACCAGTTCCAAGATAGTTTGATATGTAATGGCAGGGAGGCCATCATCAACAGGCACCTTAGAAGACAAGAGAGCTTTAATAGTGCTCCTCACTTTCCCATCATTGGTGACTGTCCTAAGGATTTCTGATCCACTCAGGAGTGGTGTGGTAAATGTAGGTGATTCAGAAAGTGTTGTTCTTTCTCCTTAGGCAAGGAAGGAGGGGCTTTATACAGGATTTTTACATGGATGAGTTGACCTTGAGTGGGGCAGAGGTGGCCACAGATTGATGCTTTGTGTCTACTCACCTGTTGCTGCCATAATTGATGAGCTAGCAATTTCCTGGCTCACTCTCTAACTTCTCTGTAACAGTGCTTAGTCTTAAAGAAGGATCACAGTCAAAATTTCTGACATCAAAAAATTCAGAATTTGAATCAGCATAGCCCCATTCAACACCAGGACAAATATGAAATCTTTAAGTTACTGTACTTTGTTTACAAGGTACAAGTCATTTTACTACCCTAAATTCACTGCCTGTTCAAAAAGCCAGTTTCAATAAAGAGCTGCTAGTGATGTCATCTCTTGAACTCACAATATTGTCCTCCTTGTCAACAAGCTTATAGGACCTGTTTCTCTAAGGTTTAATAATCACGTACAATGGTTTTCACAAGTAAAAAAGGCAGCACCATTCAATATACATTGCTTTAAAAACTATGTGTGTTTCAGGTTTTGTAATAAAGTTGATAAATTTGTATTTGTTTTTGAGGGGGGTGCCTTTTTGTTGTGACCATTTTCTCCACAGTTGCTGTATGCTGATTCATAGTGCACTGCTGTGAGGTTTGCAGACTGGATAGCTCTGATGTGGTGAAAGGCTGAGATCATTCACACCTGTAATTCACTTGAAGTGACGTCTCAGGATGGCACTTTAATACAATCATTCCATCTCCCTGTGAATGGGGTGGGAGAGGTAATGCTGTTTTAAAGCCTTACTACAAGTTTCTGTGCAGAAGCCAGCCCAGTGCTTTCTCCCTGGCAGGCTATTACTTGACCTACATTCAGGCTCATCAGTGTTGTACTCTGTACTAAATTGGTCATTTACCAAGGCTAATATGTCTGCCACCAGTAGGAATTAACACATATAAGGCCCCCATTGAAACTTACTGTAAAGCAGACACTGACAAACAGCAAGCACAGTAGAGTAGCACCCCAAATGGTATCAGCAGCCTGGAGGCATGCTGACTCAGCATCTAGCAACCTTGGAGAAATGGACCACACCAAAAAGGAATTAAAAAAATATAAATCTGTCAACTTTGTTACAAAACCTGAAGCGAGCTTAATTTTTATAGCAATGTTTTTTTGAAAGGTGTTGCCTGTTTCACTTGTGAAAACCATTGCACATGATTTTCAAACTTTGGAGAGACAGGTAATATGAACTTGCTGACAGACAGAACTAGACTGTGAGTTCAAGAGATGACATCATCAGCAGATCTTTACTGAAACTGTTTTTTTTTTAACAGACAGCGAAATTGAGATTACAAAATAGCTCATAACCTTTAAAATGAAATAACATAGAAATCTAATTTTTGCTATGAGATTTATTGGGTGTAGGCTTATTTTCTATATCTGCAATGTAGCACTTTTGGCTGGAGTCCCTTTTTAATTATGGCTAGTTCTGCTCTTCAAGAAGTTAAGGTATTAATGTGCTATTTTAAAGAAATTATGGATTTTTCTCTGAAACATCTTTGCCACTTTTAAAATCATGTTCCATATCCTGTATCTCTCTGGTGATCTGTACCTCTTCTTTTTCTTTTGTGTTTTATGGTGTGTTAGAAAGCTAATTATGATTTCTGTTAGGCCTTGTAAGCTTCCCACAGAGTGGCTGGGATAGTTTCAGGAGAAGTGTTAGGCTGAAAGAAGATCTTGACTTCTTTCTGGAGGGTCTTGCAGAATGAGAGGTCCTGTAGCAGTAAGTGGAGTTAAGGTGCCACAGGGCAGGTATCCATTGAGGTAAGTGCAGCTCTATGGAAGCAAAAAACAGGCCATGAACTGAAAGGGCTGAGATACATATCTCCACAGCTTTTATTGTCTGTACGAAGGCAGGGGATAGCACCCAGTAGTCAATTTTACTATCTGTTTTGTGAGCTGAAGAGAAAAAAAAGAGTATGTTTGTGTTGTGGGGTTTAAAAGATCCCACACATCCACCAAGGCATACTCCTCCAAAAGTAAGTGTGGTGACTGCAAAGCAGGTGTAGAGATGGTCGAAGTGGCCCCAATTCGCTTCGCAAAGTAATTTGTGGAGTGATGGCGAATTCGTGGAGTACTTCATGTTATAATGGGTAATGTGAAGTCCATTGAAAACAATGACTTCAGATTACTCCACCTTCTCAAACCACTACTCCACCAATTCTTAAGGTGAAGTACATTGAAAACAATGTACAATGTACTTTGCCTCACTTCGTCTTATTTTTTAAGCTCCAAAGGCAAATTTTGCAGTGATTCATGGGATTTCAGGTCACATGGGCTGTAGATTGTTCTGCACAGCCTCAGTTCAGGATAGTGTGTGTAGGAAGTTGTAGGAGAAAGTCTGCTCTGAGAGCTCTCTGTGATTCAAATCTTCTAAAAGCTGTAAGAAAAGCCTTTTAGGTAATTTTATTTTTGCTGAAATTTTAGTTCAATTGTTGGAAACACTCCTGTGCTCATATCATCAGGCATTTATTGTTTGTGTGTGAATTTTGAATGTTGGTGTACAACATTCAGTCTATCTACTGAGAAACAGTGGAAGTGTGCTTTGGGGGAGGGGCGTTGCTGTGGTGTAGGTAGGTTAACTTAGAGAAAAAGACAGTTCTTTCTGTTTTGGTGATATTTTTCTTGTATAACTGTATTAATGTACACACAGTAATATTTTCAATAATTCTTGCCATTTTTTTGCTGATTGTTGTGGTGCAGCAGTGCATAATTTTAGTTTGTTTAAAATATGTGGTCATATTACTGAAGTTTTCAATTTGCTTCACATTACTTAGTGTGAGTGTGAATATGTGTGTGATGCGTGTCATTAAATCAGACACCATCTATTGTGCCACATAGTAATATACTAACATACTAAAATGCCAGCAGAATAGGCCTAACAGGCTTTTACGTCTGCTTGTTTGGTCAGCCCCCATCCTTGGAACTGACCTTTCTGCCCACTCGCCTTCTCTGGCTTCTCCCTTCCCAGTTCCGGATATTCTCGCTGCATTCGATTTTGCTTCCAGAACCCTTTCCCTGTACCTCTTCCACCCCCTCTTGAACCCCTCCACCATCTCTGCCTCCACCAGCTCCCTAGGCAGTGCATTCCATGGCTCCACCACCCTCTCAGTGAAGTAGCAACTCCTCCTTTCTTCCCTGAATCCACTGCAGCAGTATGATTTTTGTACTTCTTTGTGGTATCTTTACTGGTACTAGTACTAGTGACTATTACTGTAGCAGTGCAGTACACTGCCCCCCCCCCATGTCCTGCCCAAACTGGCAAAGGTATTCTTTTTCAGATTTGAATTTCTGATGGTGAGCACTGGTTAGGTGTTGTGCCTTTGCATCTGCATCTCTTCAGTGCGCTGCACAATCTTAATCTGTCTGTGCATTTGCTTCTCTATAGGGCCCAATCCCCATCTGTAACTTAAGTCATAGTTGTTTCTTTGGCTTCCTGTCAGAGTACTGGACAGGTGTGGTGCATAATTCTGCATGAATATTGTACTCATTAATATGCATTTTTAAGTCAGGACTATCATCATAAGTCACTCATGATACAAATTACATTCTCCATCATCACATTCTCAAATGCAGTCACAAATCACGATTCATGATCATGTCACGAATCACAACATACATTTTTTTACTAGTTGCTTGGATGTATTGTAAGCCTGTTTTGTAGTATCTCTCCAGGCTTCACCATCTCACCATTGTACTCATTAATACATGTTTATAAGTCGGGGAGATTTGTGCTACAGCTCAATGGGGAAGAACAGCCATAGGAATTTGCGTTCCTTCTTTTCTGTACAGCATGTGAGTTACAGTACTGTAAGTAGTGGTGGGTGAAGTGGCCCCAATTCACTCCGTGAATACAATTCCATACTGGTTATCTCACACCATCGACACCGAATTACGTTCTTCATCATCAAGGTCACAAATCACGATACACGATCACGTCACGAATCACAACATAAATTATTTTACTAGTTACTTAGATGTATTGTAAGCCTGTTTTCTAGTATCTTTCCAGGCTTCACCACCCCACCACTGTACTCATCAATTAATAAGAGTTTTTAAATTGGGGAGTTTTATGATACAGGCGCAGTTTATCAGGGAAGTACAGCCATAGGCATTCGCCTTCCTCCCTGTACAGCATGTGAGTTACAGTACTGTAAGTAGTGGTGGGTGAAGTGGCCCCAATTCACTCAGCAAAGTGATTCACAGAGTAATGCAGAATCCACAGTGTACTCCACAATGTGAAGCGGAGTACTTCACTTCATAAAGAGGAATGCAAAGTCTCTTAAAACCAATGACTTTGCATTATTCCACCTTCCCTAAACCACTTCTCCACCAATTATAAGGTGAAGTATATTGAAATCAATGTGAATCTTATTTATTTTATTTATTTATTAAATTTCGGTGACAGGGCAGGCCCACTGAGCACTGAAGGTCCCTTTTTCAGGGGTAATCCGGGATAACAATACTAGATGTGGTACAGAGGAGCACAACTTTTGATTACATTGGTTTTGCAGGCATAAGGTAGTTACAGACTGGTTTTCAGACATGGTTATCATCATGACACAGTTTTGACTTGTTACATAAATGAGGTATCATTGGTTTCTAGGTGTCCATATACTAGTAGGAGGTACGTGGTTGGCTCACCTTAGGGAGGGTTTGATGCAGTACAAGGGGGTTACCTTAAGTGCCGTGGCAGTGGCATGCACTTGTGTCCAGCATATGGGCCTTGAGCCTGGTCCAGAAATTCATGAGTGAGGAGGCATCCTGGACCGGGGTGGAGCTTGTTCCATAGGCTGGGGGCTTGCCAAGAAAAGGATCTGCCACCAGCATTGGTCCTAACTCTGGGGACCTCTAGTAGTGTTCGTTCTGATGTTCTTAGGTTCCTGGGGTTGTTTTTAATAGCTATAGTTCAAGCTATGCTTGGAGGAGAAGGGGTTTTGAGTAGCTTGTAGGCCTGGACAAGCAATGGGTGTTGGAGGTGAGCAGCCAATGTGGGCCACTGGAGCTTGACCAGAGTGTCACAGTGGTGACATCTCAGTTGGACTTGGGTAGTGAACCAATCTATTTTGTTGTATAGGATTTGCATCCTGGATACCTCCTGCTTTGCCATGCCCTGTATAATTGGGGCCATATAGGTCAGGGTAGGGAGCAGGACACTAGTCGCAATGGAGAGCCTGGCCTCAGGGATGAGCTGGTACTTGAATCGGTACAAGGGTCCGAGTTTGCAGTGTAGGGTCCTGGTGACCTGGTCCACATGGTCCTTATGGTGAATGACTGTTCCAGAGTTAGGCCTAAGTATTTTAGGGAGGGCACTACATTAATGCATTTGCCAGAAAGCATGGTAAGTTGCAGGGATGAGGACCTGTCAAGTCCCAATGATCTTGGCCCAAATAGTATTGCCTTGGTTTTGTCTGCATTAAGTACCATTCTGTTCCCACACAGCCATGTCTCTAGGGATGTGAGGTCCTTTTTGGAGGAGGGGACCGAGAGCAGCCATATCAGCCAAGGGTCGGTAGATGACGGTGTCATCAGCGTACTGTACAACCAAGCTCTCCCCACAGTAGGTACTTAGTTCATTGGTAAATAGGGAGAATAGGAGGGGGCCTAGTACTGAGCTCTGAAGTACTCCCTGTTTTAGAGGTAGTGGCCCTGACAGGGTCCCCTTCCAGGATACCCTCTGTGTCCGGCCAGTTAAGTAACTTCCAAACCACTTAAGGACATGGGGGTCTAGGCCCAAGTTGTGCAGTTTCTGTAGCACAAGGTTGTGGTCTACAAGGTCAAATGCCTTGTACAAGTCAATGAATACTGCACCTGTGGGTATCCTTTTGTCCATTGCCCTGAGCACTTCGTCCGAGAAGTTAATGAGGGCAGTGTCAGTACCGTGATTAGGTCTGAATCCATGTTGGGAGGGTTCAAGGAGCTGATGAGCTTCCACGTAGTCCCAGAGTTGGTTGTAGATTAGCCTTTCTTGCATAATTTAGCTAGTTTGCAGAGAAGAGAGATTGGCCTATAGTTGGTTAGTTTGTCCCTGAGTCCACCTTTGTGGATAGGGACTATGTTTGCCTGCTTCCAGTGGTCAGGGACTGCTCCATCCCTTAGTGATCTGTTAAGGAGCATGGTTAAAGGCCTGGATAAGGAGGTGGCTCCAGAATTGAGTAGCCGGGGGTTGATTCCATCTGGTCCACCTGACCCTTTGGGTTTCAGCACCTTTAGGAGGGATAGGACCTCCGTGTGCTTTACCTGTCTTAGGTAGAAAGTGGGTTATTCAAAGTGTGTTGCTTCAGTTGTGCTTGGGGCTGAAGTCTGCGAGGGTTGTCTGGCTTTGTAGGCCTCTAGATCAGTGAAGTGGTTGTTAAGGGCAGCCAATATTAGAGAAGGGTCACTAGTGAGCTGACCGTTGATCTCCATGGGGCTGGGTTCAGCCTTTTTGCTGCCTTTGATCAGGTCATTGACATAATTCCAGAATTGCTTAGGTTTGCCTAAGCTGGTTTTCTGGAGGTGTGTGATGTACTGTATTTTTGCAAGTCTAATGGCTCTTTTGGCTTTGTTTCTTAGGGCTTCGTATTCCAAAAGGTCAGCAGGGAGGGAGGAGAGCTTGAACTTCTTCCAAGCTTTGTCCAGAGTAGTCATTAGAGATTTGAGGGATGGAGAGATCCACTTGTAACAGCTACCTTTCACTCTCATACTCTTCATTGGAGCAAAGAGGTTGGCAGCAGTACTTAGTAAGTCCTGAAAGTATTCCAGGGCTTCAGCCAGAGTTGGGAGGAGTGTTATGGGGCTCCAGTCCAGACTGCTTAGGTAGAGATTGAATTGCACTTCCGAGAAGTTGGTGTAGTCTCGGGCAGTAAGGATTCTTGGCTGGACCTTGGGTGTTCTGTTCTTCCATGTACAGAATATCGGGGAATGGTCACTCAAGAAATCTGCCATTGTGCCCACATACTGGATGTTGACAGGGTTTGACACCAGAGCCCAGTCCAGGGTGGTGTGATTACCAGTTTTGTAATTCAATCTGGTTGGCTCAGAGATGACCTGAGTCAGACCTGCTTCGTGGGTTAGGGACATCATGGCATGGCCAGGGTCCTGGGCCCAGTTGATGTTGAAGTCACCCAGAATGAGCAGCTCCGTAGCTACCTCAAGGGCCAGAGCATTCGTGATGGCTTTAAGAGACTGGAGGGCAGTCTTTGGTGGGTGGTAGACACAGCCTATGGTTAGTTGCTTAGTGTGTTCAAGGGTTATACTGATGAATATAGCTTCGCCCTTAGCAGGGAGACTTCCCTGCAGGGTTAGGAGAGACACAGTGAGGTCAATCTTTGTATAGATTAGCACCCCACCCCCTTTTTTGGATTCCCTGTCCTTGCAATAGGTGCTATAGCCCAGTGCTTGTATCTCATGATCAAGGATGTGGGCTTTTAGCCAGGTTTCTGAGATGGCTAGGACATCTGGTTTGTAGAGGTCCAGCCAGGCTTGGACTTCATGTATTTTTGGTCTGAGGCCACATACTTTCATATGTGCTATCTTCAGACTCTTAGCAGACACCAAGCAAGGGTCCTGAGGGGATGCCACCGAGATATTGGTGGTATTGGGGCCAGGACTGGGTTGAATATCTCCTGCCCGGAGTAGTAGCACTACCAGTAGGATGAGTAGTTTAGTACTGGGTAAGGTGATGAGGTCCTTTCTACACATCCTGCTCATAAAGTAGAACTGGTTGTAGCATATACCCTTTTTTACCATCACGTGCACAGCTGAGAGAGCAAGCATGCTTGAGTTAGGATTAATGCTGTGGAAATTGTGTATGGGGGGGTCATTATGCTGATTGCCCCCTCATTCTAGGTGGCCTGGGTCAGTGAGCCTGTCCACCCAGAGAAGGGTCAGTGAGTAGATCATGGCAAGAAGTGCCCCCCTGTTAAGGAGAGGGATGCTTCAGTTGCATGCACTTCAGGGTGCAAGGGGGGAAGAATGTGCTTGGTGAGGCATGGTTGAATGATCACTATACGGATCAGTTGGAATAGGGTGCTCTGAGTCTAGCTGCTGTTAGTTCTATCAGGGGGTCAGCCTCGCAATCGTCTTTGGTTGTCAGTTGCCAAGTAGTCCCTGGCTTAAGGAGAGCTTTCACCAGCAGTTTTTAGGAGAATTTTTCTCTAGTGGAAAGGCCACTGCCACGTTTGCTGGATGGGGAGATATATGCTTTATCTAGACCAGCTCCAGAGTTGGTTAACTACTCTGTATCAGTATCTCCTCCTACCCCCAGAGATACGGTGGTAAAATAGTGGTCTTAGCTAGTGTACAGTTAAAATCTTAATAGAAGACAGCTGGTTATTCACTTACACTGATAGTAAATAGTCAAGGCTTGTCAGGAGAAGCAGTTTAAAATAAGGTTTGTCTTGGCTGGAGGGCAATTAAGTCAAGCTACTGACAGTTTGATATTGACATTAATTGACTATAGATTTATGACAGGATTCTGACAAAAGCACAGTTTAGGAGCAGCTAGTGTAGTCACTTTCAGAGATACGGTGATGAGAGTGTTCTTAGCAAGTATGCTGTTAATATCAGTAGAGACTGCTGGTAATTCACTTACGCTGACTGTATTTTGTTAAGCTTGTCAGGAGGCACAGTTTTAATAAGGTTTGACTTGGCTGACGACAAGTTCAGTCACACTTCTGACAGATTGTTATAGTAATTCAATGATTATTGATTAGTACCAGATTCAGATATAGCACAGTGTAGAAGCAGCTAGTGTAGTCACTTTCAGACAGCTAGTAGCTTATTTTATGTGCAATACTTTGGGAGGTAGAAAGACAAGTGAGCAAATACAATAGTCCTGAGGCATTTAGAGGAAGAGGTTAATTAGTCCATTGCTAGTAGTGCACCATGCTCAGGGGTATTGGATAATCCAAAGTGGCAGTAGGGGTTCAGTTGCTTCTAATTATATAGAAGACCAGTGATCCTTGTGGGGTTACAGTTTGAAAGGGGTGTTTTTGGACCCGTGCCTAGAAGAGGCGGGTTTGAGGTGACTAGCGAATCCCTGCTTCAACTCTGTGGATTGGCTGGGGTGTCCAGTGGGCGTGGCACTCCTGTATTTAATGGGAGGAGGGAACAGGGCGGGAGGCCAGAAGAAAACAAAGCAACAAGTTTGCAGGTCTTCCGCCTCCTCCGGTGCAGGGGAGGTAAGGGCTTCGGGTAGCATGGGAGGTCAGCTCAATGCCTCAGCTCCACACGCCTCTGTAGTTCTGGGTGTGGGGAGGGGCCCTTTTGCAGCGAGATCTCCCTCTCCTCCCCAGCTGAAGATTCTCTGTGGACAGTCCTGGCTTAAGCACTACAGGGCTCCGAGCAGGCTTTTAAGTGTAGCCTGGGTTGGTGCATCATCGTGGGCAAGGAGTCCAATCAGGTGCTGGTATTATTTTTTGAAGTTGGCGCCCAAAGCTGAACCTGTAGTCACTATGCAGAAAGTCACAGTATCAACCTGCTTGTTGACCTCCTGCAGCGTTTTGTCTTGTTGAGGGGATCAAGCTCCGCCGTCTGGTAAGCCCACTTAACACAGTTAGAGTTCAGTTTTTAAAACAAAGCTATGGTGGAGGGGAGGTAAGGGCTTCGAGCAGCGTGGGAGGTTCGCTCGGTGGCTCAGCTCCACACGCCTCTGTAGTTCTGGGTGTGGGAGGGCCCTCTTGCAGTGAGGTCTCCCTAGCCTCCCCAGCTGAAGATTCTCTGCAGGCAGTCCTGGCACCTGACTTCACCTTGTAATTGGGCTCCAAATTAAATTCTGCAGTGATTCATGGGATTACAGGTCACATGGGCTCTTGACTGTACTGCACTGCCTCTGTTCTGGCCTGGGTAGTGTGTGTGTGTAGTGGTAGCTGGAGGCAGTTTGCTCTCTGAGCTCTAAAAGCCATATAAAATGCCTTTTTGACTCATTTTTGTTTTGATCAAAATTTAGTACATCGACTGTAGGAAACCCTTCTGTGTTCATGTCATCAAGTGTTTATTGCTGTGTGCGGATTTTGAATGTTAATTTAGAACAGTCTGTGTACTGTGACGTGTGCTTTGGGGGAGGGGTGTATTTGTGGACTAGGTACATTAACTGGGAGAAAAAGGCAGCCTTTCTGTTTTTGGTTATATTTTTCTTGTATAAATTGTGTTAATGTACACACAGTAATATTTACAATAATTCTTGACTTTTTTGCTGATTGTTCTGATGCAGCAGTGTATAATTTGTCTGTTTAAAACATTTGGTTAAATCACTAAAGGTTTTCAATTTGCTACGCATTACTTGTAGTGTGTGTGTGTAAGTGTGTGTTTGATGTGTGCCATTAAATCAGACACCTTTTATTGTGCCACAGAGCACTGTAATTGCAGCAGTGTGAACCTGCTATCCACCACTCCTGCATGCATTTTTTATTCTGCTTTGTGGTATCTTTACTGGTAGTAGTTTGTTACTGCCTTGCACTAATCCCCCAACTAGCAAAATGTATTCTTTTCCAGATTTGGATTTGTGACTTGTGTGCACTAGTTAGGTGTTGTGCCTTTTTGTATGCATCCATTGAGTGCGCAGTGCAATCTTCATCTGTCTGTGCATTTGCATGGCACCATTAATTCTGGGAGACTGCATTTCTTCTTACTCTCTCATTTCAGTTCGTCAGCACTGGGGAATTTTCTGGACACAAGACAGTAGCATTTCATCTGCATTGGGGAATTTTCTGGACACAAGACGGTAGTATTTTGTGGATGCACATTAATTCTGGTGATTCTGAGTGTGACCATTGCATGCATGACTGAGTGCACCATTAATTCTGGGAGACGTTGCATGTCTTGTTACATAGAAACATAGAATTTGACGGCAGATAAGGACCACTTGGCCCACCCAGTCTGCCCATTTCCCTACCTAATGGATAAGCTGCAGATCCTAGTTAACCAGCAGCCTACTTCTTCCTACCCCCAGCTCCTAGAATTGCCTTATGACTGTCCCATGCATGCTTGAATTCCACCAGTTTTTGACTCCACAACCTCCTCCGAAAGGCCATTCCATGCATCCACAACCCTCTCTGTGAAAAACTACTTCCTTAAATTACCTCTGAGCACTTCCCCCACCTTCAAATTGTGCCCCCTTGTTCTTGCACACCTCTTTTTTAAGATGCTACCCTCTTGGGCTTTATTGATTCCCTTGAGGTACTTGAAAGTTTCTATCATGTCCCCCCTCTCCCTCCTTTCCTCAAGGCTATACATATTAAGCTCTTTAAGTCTCTCTTCATACGTCTTCCGGTGCAGACCCTGCAACCTGTCTGCTGAGATTGGGTCTCCAGAACTGCACGCAGTGCTCCAGATGGCATCTCACCAGCTGTCTGTACAGAGGGATAATAACTTCCTGTTTCTACTGGTGATGCCTCTCCCTATGCATCCCAGTATCCCCCCAGCCCTCCTTGCTGCCCTCTCACATTGCTTGCCCACCTTTCGGTCATCTGATATGACTTCCCGAGGTCCTTTCTCCATTTTTGTTGTTGTATCTCCCCATTTTGTACGCTTCCCTGGGTTTTGTTTCCCAGGTGCATTACCTGATTTCTTAGCATTGAATCTAAGCTGCCATACATTTGACCATTCCTCTAACCTTGCCAAGTCACTTCTCATCCTTTCCATCCCACCTTGTGCATCAACTCTGTTGCAGATCTTTGTGTCATCTGCAAGACGCCTTTCCTTCCAGCCTCTCTGCAATGTAAACATAAAGACATTGAAGAGGACCAGTCTAATACTTAACCCTGGGTACCCCACTAGTAACGCCCCTTTCTTCAGAGTGGACTCCATTTACTATTAATCTCTGTGTCTTATTCTCCAGCCAATTCTTTACCCAGGCTGTCATCTTGGGACCCACTCCCAGGCTGGCTAACTTGTGTATTAATCTTTTGTGTGGGACTGTGTCAAATGCCTTGCTAAAGTCTAGCCAGGCCACATCCACAGCCCATCCCTGATCTACTACTTTGGTCATCCAGTTAAAGAAATCTATCAGATTTGTCTGGCATGACCTTCCCGCTGTGAATCCATGCTGCCTTGGGTCCTGTGCCCCTCTGGCCTCTAGATACTTGACAATTCTTTCCTTCAGAAGTGATTCCATCATTTTCCCTATCACTGAGTTTAAACTAACAGGTCTGTAGTTTCCTGCTTCTGCCTTTCTCCCACTTTTGTGAAGGGGAATCACATATGCCCTCCTCCAGTCCTTGGGTACCACCCCATCCTCCATGATTTGTTAAAGAGGGTAGTCAGTGGTGTCACTAGTTCTACCCTTAGTTCTTTTAGAATTCTGGGATAAATCCCATCAGGCCCCATTGCTTTGTTCACCTTCAGTTTTAAGAGTTGTTTCAGAACCCTTTCTTCTGTAAATGGGCTGGTATCAACTTCTGTATCCAGAGTGTTCCTACTGTTTGTTTTAGGTACCTCCCCCTCTTCCTTTGTAAATACTGAGCAAAAATATTTGTTTAGTATCTCTGCCTTTTCACAGTCACCCTCTGCCCACCCTCCCTCCCTTTATTAAGCCTCACTATCCCTCCCTTGGTCTTCCTTTGCTCCCTGATGTACCTATAAAAGGTTTTATCCCCCTCCTTAGCTGAGTTGGATATCTTTTCCTCAGTTTGGGCCTTTGCTGTTCTGACTGCCTTCCCAGCTTCCTTTTGCTTTAACTGATACACTTCTCTGTCCTGCTCCTTCTGTGATTCCTTGTACTTCCTGAGTGCTTTCTTTTTCTGTTGAACCTTCGCTGCCACTTCCTTTGAGAACCATAGTGGTTTCTTACATCGTTTAGTTTTGTTTATTTGCTTCACACAAAGGCTTGTTACCTCTGTGATAGCAGTTTTTATTATTCCCCATTGTTCTTCCACCCCTCCTTCCTGCCCATTTGCTAGTGCATTCCTTAGACACTCACCCATTTTGGCAAAGTCAGCCCTGCTAAAATCCAGTACTATTGCCTTTGTATGGCTTGACTCTATTGCTGTGTTTATTGTGAACCATACTGTTCGATGGTCGCTAGTTCCCAGATGGCTACCCACTTCTACATCTGTGATCCTCTCTTCATCTCCATTTGAGAGAACCAGGTCTAAGATTGTTTCCGCTCGAGTGAGCTCCAATACTAGTTGTCTAAGGCATGCCCCTGTAGGGCATCTAGAATAACCCACTCTTCAATTGCTGCTGCAACTGCACTCCAGTTAACATCTGGCATATTCAGATCACCCATCAGCAATATCTCCCTTTTCTGCCATTCTAAGTATACTTTCTATCATTTCCTTGTCTATTTCCTCCCCTGAGAAGAGGTCTGTATACAACCCTGTGCGGATTGTGGTGCCATTGCCGGTCTCAAATTTGCCCACAGTGCTTCTTCTCCTCCCAGTTTTCCCTTTTGTTCTGTTGCTTTGATTCCTTCCCTTATGTAAAGAGCTACTTCTCCTCCTCCTCTTTACCTCCTGTCCCTCCTGTAGATAGTGTATCCTGGTATGTTTACATCCCAGTCATGGTTTTATATGTGTACCATGTTTCTGTGACTGCCACAATATCCAGATGTTCCTCCTCCATCAAGGCCACTAATTCAGGAAGCTTGTTACTCAGACTACGGGCATTGGTACTCATTGCTCTCCATTTTTTGATGGCTTTACCTTCTGTTGCAGCATCCCCCCCACTGACCTTTCTACCTCAGTCTTTTTCTCATTTAGTAGCCTGTTTTGTAGGGAGAGGCAGGGATTTTCCTGCTGCTTATCAGTGCCTCCCACCTTGACTAGTTTAAAAGCTTGCCAATAAAGCATTTAAACCGATTCCTCAAAAGACTTGTTCCCTTCCTGGACAGATGCAGACCATCCTGCCAGTATAGGCTGGTGTCCCTCCAGGTGGAACCCCAGTCCCCAATGAAGCCAAACCCCTGTTCTCCACACCATTTTTTCAACCATTCATTAAACTGCATGGTGCAAAGTACCCTTGCCTCACTCATGCCATTGATAGGCAGCTCCTCTGAGAAGGATACTGTGTGTGCTACTTGCCTTAGGCCCCTCCCCAATTCTAAAAAGTCCTTCTGCACTGCTCTAATCTCATGCTGAGCCAAATCATTTGTCCCTAGGTGGACAATGATGTCCAGCTCAGACTCCCATGCAGCTGTTCTCGTGATCCTGAGGATGCGCTTCCTGTCCCTCCAAACCATGGCACCAGGCAGGCACCTGACTTCAGTTTTCCCTGCTCCCCCCAGTTCTAAACCCCTAATGTTTGAGTCCCCCACCAGGAGCTGCTTTCTTTCCTTGTGGTGTCCTCTGCCTCCTTTCTGTGGGCCTCCCTTGTGACAGTTGTCCTCAGCCTACTTAGTTTCCTCTGCGGGTGCATCCATAGGGGAGCTATGCTCCCCCAGAATGGTGTATGGATTGTGGAGTGAAACAACTGACTGGGTGTGCCTCTGTTCTACCATCCTCACCCTCCCTGAACCCACTGTGGTCCAACTGTGGTGCTTTCTTTGCAACCTCTAAGGTAGTGGTGGTGGCTCTGGTGCTCCCTGGAAGGGGGAGATTCCCTTCCTACCATCCCGTGTGGCCTGGGGAAGGTTCCCTTACTACTGTCCAGTGTGGCCTGAAGACGGGCAACTTCCTCCCTCAGGGTAGAGAGTTGTCTGCAAATAGGGCAGCATCTCAGCCTCCAGAAAGACTCCTGGAAGACTGCTGCCCCACAGCCATTACATTGCACTACTCCCCACATGTTTATCTACTTTTTTTTGTGTGTGTGTTTGTGTGTGTGATTGGTCTGTTATATAGAAATATATGTATTATACATAGATACATAGGTACATAGACAGTGTCGGCAGATAAGGGCCTATGGCCCAACCAGTCTGCCCATTTGAGATTGTAAGTTCAGTTTATGTTTTCCTAGAAGTCTGTTGCCCCTTACCGCTGACCTCCAGAATTTGTTTATGTCTATCCCATGCATTCTTAAATCCCATGATTGTTTCAGCCCCCACCACTTCCTCTGGCAGGGTGTTCCACTTGTCCACCACCCATTCTGTGAAGAAATTCTTCCTCGTGTTTCCTCTGAATCATCCTCCCTCAACTTCATCCCATGCCCTCTAGTCCTGGAACATCTTTTTCGCTTAAAATAGTGTATTCCTGCACCTGTTCCTCCCTGTAAGATACTTGTATGTCTCTATCATCCCTCTCCCTCCTCTCCTCCAGGGAGTACATGTTCAGTTCCTTCAACCTGTCTTCATAGGACTTGTGATGCAATCCATGCACCATCTTTGTTGCCTTCCTCTGAACCTTCTCTACCCTGTCTATGTCCTTACGTAGGTATGGTCTCCAGAACTGTACACTGTACTCCAGGTGGGGCCTCACTAGTGTCTTGTTTAGCGAATTATGACCTTCCTTTCCTGCTGGTGATGCCCTGCCTATACATCCCAGCATCCTATTTGCTTTACCTGCTGCCTTGTCGCACTGTTTCCCTACCTTGAGGTCATCAGAGATGATAACTCCAAGATCCCTTTCCTGCTTGGTGCATGCTGTATCCTCACCCCCAACTGATATATTGTGCCAGGGTTTTGTGCCCATATGCATTATCTTGCACTTCCTGCATTGAATTTCAACTGCCAAATCCTGACCATTCTTCAAGTTTCTGCAGGTCCTTCTCATTCTGTCTACACCCCTCTGGTGTGTCTACTCTGATACAGAGCTTTGTGTCATCAGCGAACAGTGAAATTCTGCCTTCTGGGTCCTGTGCAATGTCACTGATGAAGATGTTGAACAGGACCGGTCCCAGCACTGATCCCTGTGGTACCCCTGGTCACTCTTCCCTCTGTGGAGTGACAGCCATTTACCACCACCCTCTGTGTCCTGCCACCCAGCCAGTTACCTACCCAACACACTACTGTCCTGCCCACACCCATATTCCCCAGTTTGTGTAATAGTCTTCTATGTGGCAGTGTCAAAGGCCTTGCTGAAGTCCAGATAAGCCATGTCCACTGCCCTCCCCTGATCTACCTCCCTAGTCACCCAGTCAAAAAATTCAATGAGGTTGGTCTGACTTGACCTCCCCCTGGTGAAACCATGCTGCCTTGGGTCCTGTAGTCCATTGACTACCAGATGTTCCACCAATCTCTCCTTCAGTAGTGCTTCTATGATCTTCCCCACTACCGAGGTGAGGCTGACTGGTCTGTAGTTCCCTACTTCCTCTTTGTTCCCACTTTTGTATAAGGGGACTACATCTGCTGTCCTCCAGTCTTTGGGTACCTCCCCTGTTTCCAGTAATCGGCTAAACAGGATAGCCAGAGGTTCAGTCACCACCTCTCTTAGTTCTTTAAGGACCCTGGGGTACACCCCATCTGGCCCCATTGCTTTATCAACTCATTACTTCCAGTTCCTTCAGGACCCTTTCTCATGTAAAGGGACTTGTGTCCATTTCTGCACCATTCTCACCCCTTGTACTCCCTTCAGACCCGTTACCCTTCTCTTCCTCAGTAAAGACTGAGCAGAAATACCTGTTCAATATGTCAGCTTTACTGTTGTCATCCTCCATGCGGCCCCCATCCTCCCCTCTCTCAGTCTCACTATCCTCCCTTGTCTTTCTTTTTTCACTTATGTACCTGTAAAGGTTTTGTCCCTCTACCCACTGATTTTGCAATGTGTTCTTCTGTCTGAGCTTTGGCTTCCTTACTGACCTCCTGCCTCCTTTGCTTCTCCTGGTACTTCTCCCTATCCCTTCTGCCTGTGTCTTTTGTATTACCTGAATGCCATCTTTTGGCTTTCATTTTCTTTGCTACCTCTTTGGAAAACCATAATGGTCTCCTCTTCCTTTTCCTCTTGCTAACCTGCTTAATGCATAATTCTGTTGTTCTTGTAATCCCCATTTTAAATACTGCCCACTGTTCCTCAACCCCTGATTCCTGTCCCATTCACCTTGATGCCTCTTTCAAGTATCTCCCCATTTTACCAAAGTCTGCCCCCCTAAAATCCAGGATACGTGTTTTTGTATGGTTTGGTTCCACTCTTTCTGTAATTTCAAACCACAATGACTGGTGGTCACTGTTCCCCAGGTGCTCCCCCACTGTTACCCCCATCACACTGTCCCTGTTTGTGAGCACAAGGTCCAGTATTGCCTTCTGCCGAGTTGGTTCCATGATCAGTTGCTTGAGGAAGGCACTCTGAAGGGAGTCCAGGATAAATCTGCTCCTAGTTGATGCTGCTGCTGGGATGCTCCAGTCCACGTCTGGAATATTGAAGTCTCTAACCAGTACTACCTCACCCTTGTCTGCCATCCTTTGGATGGCTAGCATCAACTCCTATCTGTTTCTTCCTCCTGGGCTGGTGGTCTATAGACCACACCTGTCGATGGCTGTCCCCATTTTCCTTTCCAGCTTAACCCACAGTATCTCCCCATTTTGTTCCTTCTGGATCTCTGTGGCCTTTTGTCATTTTTCACATACAGTGCCACTCCTCCTCCCTTCCTGCCTGCTCTGTCTCTTCTGAATATGTTGTAGCCAGGTATGGCCATCTCCCAGTCATGGTTATCATTACACCAGGTTTCAGTGATGGCCACAATGTCCAGGTCTGTCTGCACCATGACAGCCTCCAGATCTTCCATCTTGTTGCTAAGGCTCCTGGCATTTGCACACATGGCTTTCCATGATTTGACCTCCCTAGACTGTTTCACTGTTCTACTCCAGCCCCTTCCTTGGTTGTCCTTTATCCCTGGTTCTCCTTGCTGTCTGCCCTTCTGCTGAACTTTGACCCTTTTCTGCCTATCCACCTCTTGGGCACTAATCTCCATCTTTTGCACACTGCTTTGCAGAGATAGCCACTCCTCTGGTTTACTCATTCCACTGCTAGCTGTGGGGGGTGAGCAAGTAGGTAACCTCCTTGCTGTCCTGCCCCCCCCCCTTGCTAGTTTAAATGCTTGTCAGTGTAGCATTTAAACTTATCATTGAGTGCTTGGATTCCCCTCCAGGATGGATGCAGGCCATCAGGCTTGAACAAACCTCCATCCCTCCAGGTGGGTCCCCAGTCACCAATGAATCCAAACCCTTCCTCACAGCACCAGTTCTTCAACCATGAGTTAAAGTTCCTGGTGGATGCACTCCTATGCTCTCCCTTGCCTCTCGCAGGAAGTACTTCTAAGAAAGTGACAGAAGTAGCTACTTGCTTGAGACCCCTCCCCAATTTCCCAAGCTCTTCCTGAACTTCCTTTGGCTCCCCATTTGCCAGGTCATTAGTACCTAGGTGGATAATGACATCCAGCTCACCCTCCTGTCTTGCCTTCCCAGTGATCCCCAGGATCTTCCTTCCATCCCTCCATGCCGTGGCACCTGGTACACACCTCACCTCCCTGTCCTCCTCCTCCTGTGTTCCTAGCTGGATCCCTCTTATGATGGAGTCCCCCACCAGGATTCACTTCCTCCTCCTCTGGGGTCCACTGCTTTCCCCACTGAGGTCACCTCCTTAGCTAACCTCCACATCCTTTCCTTCCACTTCTCTTGGTACCTATATTTGGTTGTCCTCATTTGCCAGTGTGGCATATGAGTTCTTGAGTGGAATAGGATCTGGGATGTGCCTCTGCCTGACCACTCTAACCCTCTCTGAGCCCACTGTCATCCAAGAGCTCCTCATTCTCAGCATCCTTTGAGGCAGTTGTATTAGACTGGGTGGTCTCTGGATTGGGGTAATGGTACTCCTGACCCAGTTTACTTCTGCTCTGAGTCTGGCTACCTCATCCCTCAGTCCAGAGAGATGCATGCAGATAGGGCAGTGCCTCAGTGTCCAGAAGGTCTGCCTGAATATGGTTGCCCCACAGCCACTGCATTGCACCACTCCCTACAACAATGTGTATGCTTATATTGTCAGTGCAGTGTGCTAGAGAGGATATGACAGTGATATGCACCTTGCACTCCTGAGGAAATGATGTCAGAACCCCAGGTATAAAGGAACTATTTCCAGGGGTGGGTGGGGTGAGGGTGGGAAGGGGTTGGGCCTAAACTGTGCCCTCACAAAACAATCAGCTAAGAGCTCTGACCCACCGCTGCGATAAGTGCCTTCCTGTCAGCAAGATACCCTACACAACAATTTGACAGAGAAAATACCCTGCTACTCAGACAGAGAAAATCCAGACATCCAAGTCAGACACAGGTAAACCTCTCCAGCCCCAAAACAGCCTGGTGGTTTGTGCTCTGAAAGCAGTCAGCCCCAAAATAAGTCAGCTGCACTTTAAACTCTTCCTGCACTGAAAATCTTAAGAATTGTAACAAACGTAAAGCTAGATCCACCTCCCTCTGTTGCTTGAAAGACTGTCTTTTCCTGATAATTCTAAATTCCTTATTTCACCTTTCATTTAGAAGTAGCATCCACCTGCAGAATATCTGCTACAAACCAAAGACAATTGTAAGATTCACCTCCCTCTGTTGTGAGCACAACTTACTTTCTTGCAAATCCTATGTTCAGTACTGCAACTTCCAGCCAGAGGTAGTTTGACTTGAAAAATATTAGCTGTTCTGATGAGTTTGCTATAAAACACTTGCTTATAATACTATTGTTCTCAGGTCTGTTACCAAAGCTACTGGCTGATAAGTAGCTATGATGTAAGCACTTCCTGCGAAAGTCTGGAATTTCCTTTTAAGGTACACACAGATAAACACAAAAAACAGTTTCCACCCCCTAGGGCACTGTGTTGGTCAAATACACAACCTGTACCTGCACTTATTTCAAGATTTATGACAAATTCTTAGCCCAAGGTTTAAACTCTTCCTGCACTGAAAATCCTAAGAATTGTAACAAAGACTGCCTTTTCCTGATAATTCTAAGTTCCTTATTTCACTTTTCAGTTAGAAGTAGCCTCCACCTGCAGAATATCTGCTACAAACCAAAGACAATTATAAGGCTCACCTCCCTCTGTTGTGAGCACAACTCGCTTTCTTGCAAATCCTATATTCAGTATTGCAGGTTCCAGCCAGAGGTAGTTTGACTTGGAAAAATATTAGCTGTTCTGCTCTCATTTCACTTCATCAGCGCTGGGGAGTTTTCTGGACACAACACAGTAGCACTTTGGGAATGTACATTAATTCTGGTGACTAGCGTGGGTGGGGTGCTGCCAATATTGTTGTCACTCCTCCTTACTTCACATTTAAAGTGAAATGACAATGCAAAGTAATAACAAGAAGGAGAAGTGAGCCTTTCCTGTGGGCCACTCTGTGTAGCGAAGTGCCAATACGAAGTGGTCACTTTGCATTCACTTCGCAGGTAGATTTTAAATTTATTGCATCTGTAAATAGGAGTAGTCTGCTGAATTACATGAATAATTTTGTCCAAAGCCCCATCTAAGGGAATATTAAAATCCCCCTAGCAAAAACAGAAGGTTGTCCTCATTAAACTCCAGAAGAACATGAACCATGGAAGTGCAGAAACTGGAGCTGATTTCATTAGGCCCATTGATGCCCTCAAGCATGAGTTGATGTTCTGGAGTTTTATCAGAGCAGGCATCCAAAATCCTTCAGGATCTGTTTTTTGTCACATAATTTGTCAGGAAATATGCTTGTGAATAAAAAGGGATGCCTCATGTTTTTGCCTATTAAAAAGAGAGTGAGGCTTCTTTCCAATCCAGTCTCTCTTTAGTTTAAGTGCTTCTTCCTGAGTTAGGTGAGTTTCTTGTAGAATCGCTGCTGATGTTGTTAGCTTTTTTAGGTGTGAGAGAACTACCTTCTTTTTACTATAATGATGTCACCCCTTCTCATTCCAAGTAACAAACATACATGCCAGATGGGTCTTGGTTGTGCTAATAAACATAAAAACATACAATGTATTTGCAGATGGGGACTGCAAGATCCATCTAGTCTGCTCATAGATTCAACCCCCCATTTTGTTGTATTCTTGAGTATCCCACTATGTCTGTACCTTGCTAGTTTAAATTTGCTTACTATCTTGGCTCTAACACCCCCCTGGGACTGGTCTTTCCATGGTTTCACCACCCATTCCATGAAGAAGAACTTTCTCACATTGCTCAGTAGCAGAATATATCAGAGCCAAAAGGCTGGCCTTCAGAAAATATAAGGGAATGCAGCTGAATGAAGATAGAGAGGCATACCAAACTTCCATAAGGAAAGCAGGGAAGGCAGTAAGGCAGGCAAAGGCCCAAACTGAGGAAACACTAGCACAGACAGTAAAAGAAGGTGACAATACTTTCTATAGATAAATTAGTGAAAGGAGAAAGTCCAGAGGAGGTATTTCTAAGATCAAAGGAGATAAGGGTGTGTGTGAGGAGGAAGACCATGCATAAGCATCTATCCTACATAGATACTTCTGCTCAGTATTTACTGAAGAGAAGGTAAGGCAGGGCCCACAGCACATCACCATGGATACAGGGGGAGGGAGGTGTGCACTAGTCCCTTCACAAAAGAAAGGGTCCTACAAGAGCTCAATAAGCTGAGAATGGACAAGGCAATGGGACCTGATGGCATACATCCCAGGGTACTAAAGGAGCTAAGGGTGGAAATAGTAGAGCCATTATCAGAACTGTTTAGTGAGTCTCTGAGCACAGGAGAGGTCCCAAAAGACTGGAGAAGGGCTCATGTGATCCCGCTCCATGAGAGTGGTAGCAGGGAGGAGGCAGGGAACTACAGACCAGTCAGTCTTACCTCAGTAGTGGGCAAGATTTATTTATTTATTTAGTTAAACATCAGTTTAGAAACCTTTGAGCCAGAGGCTTATTTACAAATGTACCTCGTCACAAAGAGGACGTCCAGAACAGTAGTACAAGGGACACAGTACTTACAAACAAAAAGTTACAGTTCAATTACAATTTTGTTACAATAGAGTACAATCTCAATGAGCTAAAGATAACAAAAGGTGCAAAACTTATGGTCGGGGAGAGCTGGTGGGGGTAGAAGGAGGAGATAGGGAGGAGGAATAAGTAGGGAAAGGAAGGGGGAGCTCAGTGAGCATTGTCAAACAGAGTATATATATATATATATATATATTTTTTTTTTTACACTAGGCTAGCGGCAGTTGCATTTGCGAGAGCTAAGCAGGAAGTTTCTGAGCCTGGGCTTAAAGCAAGCTAAGGTTAGAGAGTTTGAGACACTGGCAGGGAGGGAGTTATACCAGTGGGGCGCACGGTAGGGGAATGCCCTCTGACCTTGTGAGGTCCTGGCTCTCGGAATAACTAGGGTAGCTCTTGACGAGCTGCGCGTGATCAGGGTCGGTGCAGTACGGTGAATGGAGTTGGATAGGCCTATGGGGGATAGGCCATGCAGGGCTTTAAAGGTGAGCTGGCATGTCTGATACATGAGTCGCTCTTCCAGGTTGAGTAGGGTAGCCAGGGTGTACAGCTCACATGTGTGAGTGAGTCTGGGAGCACCAGTGATAAGTCTGCAGGCCTTATTTACTGTGAGACGAACCTTGTTGAGGGCAGTCTGATCTGCTGAGCCATAGACCGGAAGGCCATAGTCAATGAGAGACATGACAGAGGAAGTGACAGCCAGGTGGAGGGCATCAGGAGGGAGGCATTTCTTGTGCCGGTAAAGAATGCCTAGCCGTGAGTTGGCGACAGAATTTAGGGCAGATATATGTCCATGGAATGAAAGTGCAGGGTCAAAGGTTATACCAAGATATTTATAGGATTGCACCTGGTGAATGACAAGATTGGGTGTGGAGTGGACAGCTAAGGGAAACTTGCTGTACTTATTTTGGGGGTGGGAGAAGAGCATCGTTTTTGTTTTCTTTAGGTTGATAACAAGTCGGTGCTCAGTGAACCAGGTAGCTGCAGAGTCAAAGACTAGTTGGAGGGAGTTCTGTAGCAGCATGGGGTCATTGTGGGAGGCAACGAGAACAACATCATCAGCATAGAAGTATCTTACCATACAACTGCTGGGTAGGGAGTTAAGAAAGAGTGAGAATAGTAGGGGTCCAAGAATTGAGCCCTGCGCGCTCTAGGCGAATGGGCATGTTTCAGAGAGAGTACCGTTGACTTTCACACATTCGGAGCGGGAAGAAAGATAGCTGGTACACCAGGAAACAGGTCATGAGGCAAAGCCTATTAGGTCGAGGGTGGAGAGCAAAAGAGGATGCAAAACAGTATCGAATGCTTTAGACAGGTCAATGAATATAGCACCAGCCAGGGCACCAGAGTCCAAGGAGGCATGGAGGAAGTTGGAAAATTCCAGGAGTGCTGTATTGGTACTATGACCTGCTCTGAACCCATGTTGTTCAGGGCAGAGAACATTGTACTTACAGAGGTAGTCAGAGACTTGGGACGCCACAATTTTCTCTAATGCCTTAGAGAGGGGGGAGAGGATTGAGATGGGTCAGTAGTTACCCGGAAGAGTCCTGTCACCACCTTTATGGACAGGGGTAACTGTGGCAATCTTCCAGGCAGAGGGGAATTTTCCGAGACAGAGTGATTTCTTGAAAATGCATGTAATAGATGAGAGGACCTGATCCAAGACCTGACGTAAAAGGCAGGGATCAAGTGAGTCATTACCGATGGTGTTACCTTTTAGGGCTTTTAGCAAGTAAGGCCTAACTTCTTGCATGGTGACACGACGCAGGTGGAAAGAGGGGTGGGCAATGGGTGGTGGTACAAATGGAGGAGGTGGACTGAAAAAGTTACCAGGAAGTACTGAGCTAAGGTCGGTAAAGGAGTTATTGAGGTGGGAGGCAATGAGGGCAGGGTCAGAGGAGATGGTACCATTGATGTTGAGAAGAGAAGGAGAGGGGGACTGGGAGTGACCATTCAGTTGCTTGATGTTGTCCTAGAAGCACCCAGGGTTCCCCCAGGAGGAGGTAAGAGAGGCTTGGTAGTATTCCGCCTTTGCTTTGCGGATGGCCCAGGTGCACTGGTTATGGGCAGCAGCATAGGACTGCCTGTCAGCTGAACAGCCAGTAGCAACAGCAAGGTGCCAAAGATTGTCACGTTGCTTAAGTTGCCACAGAAGGGCATGGTGATCCAAGAGGCATGTTTCACTTTGACCTCCTAGCAGTTATGGGAGCAAAGATATCACAGGCAAAGTTGAAAGTGCTTACAAAGAAGCCCAGGGCCAAGTCAATGTTGGTTGCCCTGCTAGAGGACCAATCAGTGTGGGCAAGGAAGCTTAAGGCCTATGAGTCCCCAGGCCTAAGCCGCCGAGAGGTGGTTTTGACCGGGATGAGAGCCGAGGGGTTTCCAGTTGAAAAGCACAGGGAGTGGTCACTGAGGCAGTCAGGAGGATTTGGATGTTGTGGATGTGGATTGGCCTGTTGGTGAGGACCACATCCAGGAGGTGCTTGTCCCCCTAGGTTTTCTGTTAGGCTGTGAGACCAGTTGAGTTAGGTCAATTGAATCGAAAGCCTCACGGTGGGAGGAAGATGAGGGGCAGAGCCAGTTTATATTCAAGTCGCCCACCAAGATTTGGTCCGACGAGTTGGGTAGGGAGGTGAGGTAGTTAATTAGTGGCCCAGGGCCTGGGATTGGTTTTGGGGGTATGTAGGCTACGTTAGGAATAATGGGCCTCTAGCTGGGTCCGGGGACAGCTTTAGAGTAGTGCCTGGGCCTTATGGTCGAGGTCAGGCGGGGAGTGGTAGCCCCACGAGAGAATCCTTCAAATAGAAGACACAGCCTCCACCTCTCCTGCCGACACGGTCCAACCGGGTGGAGAGTGTAGCCGGGAGAGAGACATGGGAGTTAGGAGGAGGAGACAGCCAGGTTTCAACAAGGGCAACAACATCAGGTTTATGAAGAGTCACCCAGCTGTGCAGAGAGTCCAGTTTTTTCAGGAGGCTACAGATGTTCTAGAAGCAATGCGCAGCCCAGGAGATTTCAGGGGAGGACCAGTGCTGCCAGGCCTGGGATTGGGGTGGACATTGCCTGACAGGAGCAGGAGGAGGAGGGCTGATCATGGGAGTGCACAATGGCGGATAGCTTTCGGCGATTGGAGAGGGGTGATGAGGGAGTGATGAGGGGTGATGACCAGTGAAAACAACTACTAGAGAGCAGTAAAATGTGACAAGTGAGGTACTGGGAGCAAATTGTTCAACCTTAATTAGGCTCCCTCTAGTGGCAAAACAATATAAGGAGCTAATGGAGAAGTTGGGTGTTAAAAAAAAAAAAATGGAAATAGTTTCAAAATCAGGCACAAAAGTAACAGTTCAGCTCCGTTTGAGCCTGGGCAGCAACTCGAGGTGCTACTCTGGCCGGGATTCATGCGCTGAGCAGGGGAGCTTGTGGCCGTTTCAGAAAAGACACCAGATGGCCAACGATGGTGGCAGCAGCCTGGATCAAGGTAGAAATTACCTGGTGTGTCTCGGGTTCGAGGCTTCTTTGGGCAGGGAGGGCTTCAGAGCAGGCCTTCGCCACCTCCGGCCTCCTCAGGGAAGGGGGGTGGTCTCTGCGGGAGAATGAAGAGAGAGGGGGGATTAAATAGGCAGCCCAGGCAAAAGATTAACCTGCTGGGGGCGGGCTGGTAGTGGGTGTGGGGTGAGAAGAGAAAATGGGCTGTTGGCTATCAGGTACTATTGTGATTCAAAAAACGAAGGCAATTACTAGCAGGACAAAACTCAAATTCTAAACACTGGAATAGCACTTAGAAGTTAAACAGTCCCCAAATGAGTTTCTCACGGGGGTAATTCAGTTACAACTGGAAATGCACTTTACAAATTAACAAACAGTCCCCAGTGAGATGTGCACAGGGGGATTTCAGACAGAACACAGGTCCTGGGCTTGCAGTGACTCTAAGCTTTTAAATACAGTTATAGGCAAATGGAAATAGTTTCAAAATCAGGCACAAAGTAACAGTTCAGCTCTGCTTGAGCCTGGGCAGCAACTCGAGGTGCTACTCTGGCCGGGATTCATGCGCTGAGCAGGGAGCTGTGGTCGCTTCAGAAAAGACACCAGATGGCCTGAACGGTGGCAGCAGCCTGGATCAAGGTAGAAATTACCTGGTGTGTCTTGGGTTCTGAGGCTTCTTTGGGCAGGGAGGGCTTCAGAGCAGGCCCTCGCAACCTCCGGTCTCCTCAGGAGAGGGGGGTGGTCTCTGGTGTGTCTCGGGTTCGAGGCTTCTTTGGGCAGGGAGGGCTTCAGAGCAGGCCCTCACGACCTCTGGTCTCCTCAGGGAGGGTGGTCTCTGGTGTGTCTCGGGTTTGAGGCTTCTTTGGGCAGGGAGGGCTTCAGAGCAGGCCCTCGCGACCTCCGGTCTCCTCAGGGAGGGTGGTCTCTGGTGTGTCTCAGGTTTGAGGCTTCTTTGGGCAGGGAGGGCTTCAGAGCAGGCCCTCGCGACCTCCGGTCTCCTCAGGGGAGGGGGGTGGTCTCTGGTGTGTCTCGGGTTCGAGGCTTCTTTGGGCAGGGAGGGCTTCAGAGCAGGTCCTCGCGACCTCCGGTCTCCTCAGGGAAGGGGGGTGGTCTCTGCGATTATGGAGGCACTCCTTAAGGAAAGGATAGTGCAACACCTGGAATCCATAGGAGCACAGGATCCAAGACAGCATGGGTTTACAAAAGGAAGGTCCTGTCAAACTAATCTCATAGATTTCTTTGACTGGGTAACCAGAGTGGTGGATCAAGGGGTAGCAGTTGATGTAGCCTACCTTAACTTCAGCAAAGCTTTCAATACTGTTCCACATAGAAGATTGATTAATGGAGATCACATGATGCAGAGTGCTGAGTAGAAGCTCCTCTGCTAAGCTCCTGCCTCCTGATCATTAAATTGTCTTTTTTAGACATTTAAATTTCTCAAATTCCTCTGCTTTCAAATTTTCCTGCTAGCTGAACATCTTGTGTGCCTGTTTTGTGAGTTCAGTCGGCGGATGGAGGCTTATATGAAGAAAGCCCCACAGAAACATGCCCCGGCTACTCCCGAAAAAGCTCCAAAGAAATCCTGGGCCTTGGGTAGGCCAGATATGCCTGATCCTATGAGTCAAGTTGGGGAACAAGAACCTTTAATGCTTAACAGGTTCTTAGAAGAGTTTAAACCCTTTCGTGAAGAGATGATAGAAATGACGATCGACCTGAAGACTCTCTCTAAAAAGCTGGATGAAGTCTCGTTAACTGTCTCTGATAACACAGCCCGAATAGTCTCGTTGGAGAAACGACTAGAAAAACTTGATCCTGAATTAGTGTCTACATGGCAGAAGCCATCTCATCTGGAGGCAAAACTCGAAGATCTGGAGGGCCATAGCCACAGAAACAATGATGTAATACTAGGGCTGCCAGAGGGAGAAGAGGGCCAGCATGCTGTAACTTTCAAACAGAAGCTGGTGGAACGTGTCTCTGGTCCCTCTTCCTTTGGCCCAGTATATATCATAGATCGAGCTCACAGGTCACTGCCAACGAAACCTTCTCCGGATGCTCCCCCCGACCTATTATTTGCTGCTTCTTAAATTTCCTAGAAAGGCAGCACTTCTTGCAGAAAGTGAAAGCTTTACAGTTCTTTGGGAGAATACTAAATTGAGAATTGCACAAGATTTCCCAGGATCAGTTCGTTTGAAATGAAAAGCGTTTCATCCCATTGTATCTAAGATCATTGCTGCGGGTCTGAAATTCAGGATGGGATACCCAGCTAGGCTACAAGTTTATGTAAACGGATCCTGGTTAAATTTTGTTGATCCTAGAGCTGCCCTTTTGAGCCTTAAAACTATGCTACTGGACTTGTTCCAAGATCCCTGAGAGGCTCTGTCTACATGTTGAGGAGTTACCTGGAGTTGCCTTACTGGAACTGTTATCTCTCTTTTTGTCTTCGGAGATAATGTCGATGAGCTACATTTGGAAGTTCTTGTTTTCTCATCTGGACTATGTTAATTAGTACGTGGCTTATCTGTTAGGAGTTTCTCAAGCCCTAACTCCATAAAGTTAACTGTTGCTTAGGGCAAAGACATTTGGGGTGTCTGGGTTGGCTTAATTGGAAAAAGAGCTTGGTGTCCCAGCACATTCAGTTTTTCCATCTGCATTAGAGAGGGGAAGTTTGTGTTATTTATTCTAGGACTAATGTTTCACTTTACAGTTTGCTGGAAATTGGAGCGGTGTTGGGCTTTCTTAGTATCTCATATGATTATCTCGTCAGGATCGGGTTTTGGCCACAAGAGGGCGTATCATGCATATGAAATGTAACGCCGTACTGCTCTTAACTCGAGGAGGATCTCCCTCAGTTTTGCCACTTGCCTCGAGCTCAGGGCAGCAAATTACCCCAGTGGGAATTCTCGTGCCTAAGGGCTGGTATATTTCTGGGAAGAGTTGTTTTTCTCATCTCTCTTTCCCTCGGGCCCATGATCTCAGTGTTTTTTCTCGATTTCTGTTCTCATTTCTATGGGAAAGGGCTGTTCCCCTCCATTCGTTTTCCGATTTGGTTCTGGTGTGTAAAGGTTTCTCATGGGGTAAGGTAACCCCTATTTTTCAGTCAGGTTCTTGAAGCTATTTGGCACATTTATGAGTTTGGCAATTTACTCTGTCCCCTCTTTCATTATTATGTTATTGTATATGTGTGCGCACGCATTGGAAGCCCAAGGCCGCTCTCTAGTTTTTGGGAATTGTTAATATCATTTGCATTGTTAAGTATTTACTTGTAGATGTTGTTCTTTTTGGCTATTAGCAGAGGTGGATTATCGTGAGGCGGGAGAAAGAGGAAAGGACCCAGTACTATGCTAAACGTTACTTATGGCAGTATAGGGGGTTGGGTGGGGGGTGGTAAATATAGGGTTCTATTAGGTGGAATGGGGGAAGTTGGGGTAAGGGGATGGGCTATTTGTGGGGAGGTTGGGGAGGAAGGAGGGTTTTACAGCAGTAACTTCTGGAGTATGGTTGCATGTTTTATGTATCCTGTGTGCAGGGCTGAGCATACTAATTTCAATAACCACTATCAGATGGCCAATGAGATGACTTTTGCTACTTGGAATGTAAAGGGGATCAGGAAAAAATCCAAACAATACCAGGTTCTCAAACATTTAAGCTTATTACGTTCTCAGATAACTTTCCTACAGAAATCCCATTTATTAGAAGCTGAAGCCTTACAGTTAAGGAGGCAACAGGTGGGGCTGGTTTATGATGCTCAGGGTTCCACTAATAGTTGCGGGGTCATGCTTATTGTCAATAAAGGCATTCCCTTTGTTTCTATGCAGGTTATCAAAGACCTGGAAGGCAGATTTATTCTAGTTAAAGGCACTCTCTAGTCAGTTCCACTTTTACTTGGTAGTATATATGGCCCTAATATGGATGATTCAGGGTTTTTTATGAGACTCATAACCATTATTTTTCCAATGCATCCCATCAGAATTATTCTGGGGGGGGGGCGACTTCAATCAAGTCATAGATTCTAACCTTGACAGGTCAGGCAGTGGATCGGGAGGGGTGTCTCCAGGACAGAGGGCTTTTAAGGACCTAGTAGACCAGTGCGGGCTCTGTGATGTCTGGCACATGTTATATCCTGACTCTAGGGAGTTTACTTTCAGGTCAATGGAGCACGGCTTGCAGTCCCGCATTGACTACATATTTATCTCTCAGGCTCTCCTACCCGGGGTCAAGATCTCCTTGATTCAACCTGGCCCTGTCTCTGATCATTCACTCATGTTATGCAAACTGGCATTCCTTAATTTACCTAATAGGGAAACCAGATGGAAGCTCAATGAACAACTTCTTAAAGATGCCAAGTATTGCATGCTCATAAGGGAGCAAATTGAGTTCTTTTTCTCATCTAACCCTCTAGACAGTACAAAGCCGGATATCTTATGGGGGACTTTGAAGGCATACATGAGAGGGATCCTTATTAGTATTGCGATGAGTAGGAAAAGGGCACAGGAGAAGGAACTATTATCATTATTGTCCCAAATTTGGTCTCTTGAAGTGAATACTTCTGTAAGTGCCCCAGATGAAGACAAGAGGAGGCGCTTAATGCTTAAGGACAGATATCTAGAGTTACTAAGGGAAAAAACAGAATTAGCTATTATTAGAACTAGAGCTAGTTACATGGATCAGGGAGAGAAAGCGAGGCACCTATTGGCATTGCATATAAAACAACAAGAATCTGCAAGATTCATCCCATCAATTCGGGCAGTGGCAGAGGGGTCCCTGAAAGTATCTCCTACTGAGATAGTATAGGAATTTGCTCTATATTATGAAAGACTGTATAGTGACATGGAGTATCCTCCCTGTCCTGGGAATACAGAGAATTATTTGAGGGACTCCCACTTGCCCTTCCTTTCAGAGCAACACAAGGGTTTCTTGGTTACCCCTATATCACAGGAAGAGATTGCTGAGGTTATTAGTGGATTACCTGTAGACAAAGTCCCAGGCCCTGACGGGTTCTCCTCCCTATTCTACAAAGTTTTTCGGGATCTTCTACTACCAGCACTTTATCACCTATTCCAATATATTTTAACTGAGGCAGAGGCAGACCCTCACCTCTTTGAGGCCTTGATAGTTCTTCTCCCTAAACCAGATAAAAACCCTGAGCTTGTTCAAAGCTACAGACCTATATCCCTTCTAAACCAAGATATTAAAATTCTTTCAAAGATACTAGCCAATAGGTTAACTGTAGTTTTCCCTGAGCTAATAGGTATGAACCAGATCGGATTCATGAAGGGTGCTCATCATCTGACCATTTGCGCACCCTTTCTCATGTCTTCTCGGCGACCAGTGATGCTAAGTTTCCCGCAGGGTTGGTTTCCCTGGATGCCGAGAAGGCATTTAATCATGTGAATTGGAATTTTTTGTTTCAAGTTCTGGAAGCTTTCCAATTCCCCCCTGTATTTACATCCTGGATTGCTACATTATATAAACCCTTACAGCAAGGATCTCTGGGAATGGGGCCTTTTCCAAACCTTTTTCACTCCATTCAGGGATCAGACAGGGTTGCCCCCATCTCCTCTGCTGTTTAATTTGTACCTTGAACCTCTCATCCAAAATATTCTCAATAATGCCTCGATACAAGGTATTTGGGTTGGGCGCCATGAAATTAAGGTCACAGCATATGCGGATGACTTGCTGATACACTTATCCCATCAGGTATTCTCTGTACTGGCTTTGCTGGGTGAAATAGTAAAATTTAGTGCTCTGTCCAATTACAAACTGAATGCTAACAAATCCTCATTCTTTCCTTTAAACCATAAGGTATTCAAGAATGACATTAGTCCCTTAGGTCTATGTTAGGCTCCCAGGTCATTTAAGTACTTGGGCATTAAACTATCTCTTAATCCCTTAACATGGTTTAAGAAAAATCTTGAATCCCTCTCTCAGCTTATAACTCACAACCTTGATAGATGGTCCAAACTTCCCACTTCACTATGGGGCCAGATCAACATAATTCAGATGAACATATTCCCTAGAATTTTTTACCCTTTATCTCTTCACAATACTTTTATCCTGTTACTCTGGTTTAAAAAATTGCATGGCATATTTACTAGGTTTATCTGGGCCAATAAGTGTCCTTGACTGGCCTATTATAAATTGACAGCTCCAAAGTTTGAGGGGGGGGGGTTGCGGATTCCCAATTTGGCTATATATTATTGGGCCAGCTATTTAGCAAAATGCTTGAGATGAGTATGCCCCATCCCATAAAAAGAACAGCTGGTTTGGCTTAGGATTGGATTGGATGTATTTAGGTCTAAGAACCTGGATCCCCTAACCTTATTCTATCTTAAAATGTCTCTGGTGTGGATGATTGAGGAATGCCGTATAGTAGTTACCTCATTAAAGGTATATGCACAATTATGTTCCTTTTTGCATTATACCCCTCAGTTGGATTTGGCACAGTCTATCTGGAATTCCCCATCTTTCACCATTAACAAAAAGCAGATTCCCCGCAAATGGTTGTCCCAACTGGGGGATGGGAAAGTGCTCTCCTTTGTGGATGAAGAGGGGCAATGGTTGTCAGTAGGAGATATTATTAGGAAATTCAATATTCTGGATCCCTCTCACTTCAAAGTTGTACAGTTAAGGCATCTACTTACAATAGTTATTGGCAATACCTCCTCCCCCAAGATTGTCACGACCCTGATACCTGAAGTTTTGTCACTTCTTGGATCTTCAGGTATCATATCTAAATGATACCAGGTGTTGTTTCATAAAAGATATGGGGACTCTTTTGGACCCACGAGATTCTGGAACTCCATTTTTCCTCAGTATCATCTGGATTGGCAATCCCTGTGGAGATCCTGCCATAAATATGTTTCTCAAGACAGATTACGCCTCATGCAATATCACATTTTACACAACATGTATTGCACCCCGGTAAAATTAAAGAAATGATGTCTCTTGAACTCCAATATATGTACTAAGTGTTCGTGGGAAGAAGGAACACTTCTTAACATGTTCTGGTCCTGCTCCAAAATTTATCTTCTATGGGATTCAATCAAGATTTCCCTGGATCCTTTATTTGGGCCTTCAGGAGTACTTTTCACCTGATATTTGCCTTTAAGGGGACTTGTCTTCTATTAGTGTTAAAGTAAGAAGGTTTCCTATATCTATGATAGCCTTATCAGTCAATAAGCTTATTCTATGTCACTGGAAGGACAATTCCACCCCAACTTTTCAAGAATGGGTGAATGAAATTCTTGCTAATCTACATACAGAAAAAGCGATTGCCAGTCTCCATAACAGATTGGCAGCATATACAAAAATATGGGATCCTCTTCACTCTCTAATTCTAGTTGCTCAGTCTTAATCATATCACATTTCAAATTGCCCTGCAGGTTCTCAGGTAATGAGTTTATTATTTATGGGATATATGGATTTGTTACTGCTGTATGGGGAGGGATGGGAGGGTCAGGCAGTTATGTCTTAATAAGTGGCTGTACTCTTCTCTTATTCTCGTAACTGCCTTTTATTGTGGAAAATGTACTAATAAAGTTTGAATTAGAAGATTGATTAATAAGCTGGGTAGGCTGTGGGTGGGTCAGACGTTGGTCAACTGGGTGGCAAACTGGTTGATGGGCAGAACACAGAGAGTGGTGGTAAATAGTATACAGTCAGAAGAGATGCAAGTCACAAGTGGGGTACCTCAGAGATCAGTCCTGGGGCCATTCCTCTTCAATATCTTCATCAGTGACATTGCAGATGAACTGGAGGGTAAAGTTTGTCTGTTTGCAGATGACACCAAGATCTGCAACAGAGTAGATGATCCAGATGGGTGGGCAGAATGAGAAGAGATCTGGATAAACTAGCAAAATGGTTGGAAGAGTGGCAACTGGGGTTTAATGCAAAGAAGTGCAAAATCATGTACATAGGGAAGAGAAACCCTGAAGCCACCAATAGACTGGGAGGGGAGTTGCTGGCAGTCACTAGGGAAGAAAGAGACTTGGGTATCATCATCACCAATGACCTGAAATCATACAAGCAGACCACTAAAGCAGTAGGTAAGGCTAGGGGGATATTAAGGTGTATTAATAGAGGTATCACAAGTCAGAAGAGAGAGGTAATAATCCCTCTTAACAAGACACTGGCTAGGCCCCATTTGGAGTACTGCGTGCAGTACTGGAGGCTGCACCTTCACAAGGACATTAACCAAATTGAGGGAGTCCAGAGAAGGGCAACCAAAATGGTGCAGGGACTGCATCAGAAAACATATGAGGACAGATTAACTAAGCTCAATATGTATACCCTAAAGCAAAGGAGGTAGAGAGCTGATATGATCAAAATATTCAAACACCTTAAGGGCATTAATAAGGTGAAAGAGTCTAACATGTTTCAATATAAGAAAAATAGCAGGACAAGAGGATACAGCATGAAATTAGAAGGAGGCCGATTAAGAGGTAATGTGAGGAAGTTCTTTTTTACAGAAAGGGTGGTCGATGCATGGAATGGCCTATCTCAGGAAGTGGTGGATATGAATACAGTGCAGGGCTTCAAACAGGCATGGGATAGGAATAAGGGCGCAATACAGATGAGCATGAATAGATAGGCCATTGACAGAGCAAAGGTCGATGGCACATTTATAAGGCAGAAAAAGAAATGGGCAAACTGGATGGGCCTTGCGGTCCTTATCTGATGTCAGCTTCTATGTTTCTATGCTCCTGAATCAATCTCCCTTTAGGCATGTCATGTCCTTTTGTCCTCGTACAGCTGTTTACCTGAAAAAGGTT
This sequence comes from Neoceratodus forsteri, assembly GCA_016271365.2. NCBI lineage: Eukaryota > Metazoa > Chordata > Ceratodontiformes > Ceratodontidae > Neoceratodus > Neoceratodus forsteri. Next base: position 456,240,949 of record CM028137.1, read on the forward strand.
CTGTGCCTGAACATTGTTGATACCCTTCAGGTATTTGAATGTCTTTGTTATATCCCCCTGAATCCTACGCCATTCCAGGAAGCGTAAGTTGATTTTCCACAACCTTGCTTCATACAGCTCTCAATGTAAACCCTGAACCATCTTCATTGCCCTACTCTGTACTATCTTCAATTGATGCATGTCTTTCCTAAGGTGTTGTCTTCAGAAATGGATGTAGTACTCCAGGTGAGGCCTCACCAGTGACCTATACAGTGGCATAATCATCTTGCATCTCCTACTTGTGATGTCCATCCCTATGCATCCCAGGATGCCATTAGTCTTCAGTGCTGCCTTTTCACATTGCTTGTTCCCCTTCAGGTCATCTAAAATGATAACCATTAGACTACACTCCTGCTTTGTAGCCAATAGCTGTTCCCCTCCCATTAAGCATACTCTCCCTGGGCTATGCTTTCCCAGGTGCATGACGTTATATTTTTTCACACTGAACTTTAACTGCCAGTTTCTTGACCATTCCTTCAGATTCCTCAGGTCGGACTCCATCTTTGTGTCCCATCAGGTGTATCCACTGTGTTGGATATCTTCATGTCATCCACAAACAGGCACACCTTCCCTTCCATCTGCAATGTCACTGATGAATATATTGAAGAAGATCAGCCCTAGCACTCATTCTTGTGGTACTCTGCTAGTCACCAAACCCTCTTTTGACAGAGTACCATTCACCAGTACCATCTGAGACCTCACATTCAGCATTTTTTTTTACCCAGGATGTTATTTAATGCCCAACCCCCATGTGTTCTAGTTTGTTGACCAACCTGTGTGGAAGGGAGTCAAAGGCCTTGCTAAAGTTCAGGTAGGCCATATCAACCTCACACCCCTGATCCACCATCCTAGTGACCCAGTTGAAAAAATCAACCAGGTTTGTCTGGCAGGATCTTCCCGCTATGAAGCTGCGTTGCATCGGGTCTAATTGACCACTTGCTTCTAAAAATGCCAATATCCTCTCCTTTAACAGGGATTCCATCAGCTTTCCCATCACTGAGGTGAAACTAACTGTATGATAATTTCCCAGTTCCTCCTTGCTCCCACTTTTGTGAAGCGGCATCACTGTAGTCCTTTTCCAGTCCTCAGGAACATCTCTGCTCTTTAATGACATGTTGAAGAGTTCTGCTAAAGGTGCTGCTAGTTCCTTCCAAAGCTTAATCTGAATTATTGGGTGTTTCTTACTTGGCCTAATTGCTTTCTCTACTTTCAATGAATCCAGGACTCTTTCCTCCATGAAGAGACTTGTGTCTACCCCTCCTGTAAGGCTACATTTTTTGCATTGTGAAGGTTCATTGCCATTTTCTTCCTGCATAAAGACTAAGCAGAAGTACCCATTAAGTAACATAGAAACAGAGAAGTTGACAGCAGATAAGGACCGCAAGGCCTATCCAGTCTTCCCATTTTTTCTGCCTTATGAATGTGCCATAGGCCCGTACTCTGTCAATGACCTATCTATTCATACTCATCTGTATTGCTCCCTTTTGCCTATCCCATGCCTGTTTGATGCTGTACACTGTATTCATATATACCACTTCCTGAGGTAGGGTGTTCTATGCATCCCCCACCCTTTTTTGTGAAAAAGAACTCCCTCACATTACCCCTTAATTAGACTCCCTCTAATCTCATGCTGTGTCCTCTTGTCCTGCTATTTTTCTTATATTGAAACATGTTAGACATGTTAGATGTTTCAATGTTTCAATCATATCACCTCTCTCCCTCCTTTGCTCTAGGGTATACATATTGAGTGCCGTTAATCTGCCCTCATATGTTTTCTGATGCAGTTCCTGATCCATTTTGGTTGTCATCATCTGGACTGCTCCATTTTGTTAATGTCCTTATGCAGGTGCGGCCTCCAGTTCTGCATGTAGTACTTCAGATGGGGCCTAACCAGTGTCTTGTAAAGAGGGATTATTACCTCCATCTTATGACTTGTGAAACTCCTACTAATACACCCCAACATCCCTTGAGTCTTACCTACTGCTTTAGTGGTCTGCTTGGATGATTTCAGGTCATCTGTGATGATGATGATGCCTAAGTCTCTTTGTTATGTTGTGATTTCCAGCAACTACCCTCCCAACCTATAGGTAGCTTTCAGGGTCTGCAAAGCCCCTGTCTTCCTCTACACGATCCCAATTCTTTTTTTGCAATTCTAAAAATTCCTCTTCTGCTCTTCCACTTTTCTTTTATGTATCTGTAGTCTTTTATGGATCTGTTTTGTCAAACATCTTGACTTCCTGTGCTATCTTTTCTTCTGTTTGAGCATTTGCAATTCTTATTGTCCTTTCTACTTCTTTCACTTTTTCCATGTGCTCTATTCTAACACTGTCCTTTTTTGACTTCTTATAGTTTCTGAAGGGTCTTCTCTTTTCTCTCACTTTGGTTGCCACCTCCTTGGAGAATCAAAATGGGTTCCTTTTTCTCTTTGCCTTACTAACTTGTTGGGCACACTGTGATGTGACTAATATTAAATGCTCTCTTTAGGCTGGCCCACATTCTTCCACATCCCCTTCAGACTTACCATCTAGAGTCTCCTTCAAACAGATTCTCATTCTATTGAAATCTGCTTTCCTGGAGTCAAGGACTTTCCATTTTGAATACCTGGAATCTTAAATTTTGTTTACCCTCAATCATATAGTTCGATGGTCACTGGTTCCCAGAGAAGTCTAACTTGAGATGGACCATGATCTGGTTTTACTAATGCAGAATGCCTTCCATGAGCAACCCCTATAATCCTTGGATTGGGTGTACATGGTTTAACTGTTAAAACATAGACAAAATTGGTCAGCTAAACTAATAACATCACTAAACAATAAATAGAACAAGAACAAATAACCTATCTACAAATAGGAAGAAAATCTTAGGGCTACATCATAAGCAGTAAAAGCTCAAAACCAAACCCTCCCTCAATATGAGTTTCCATTCTCTAGTCCATGGAGAACATAAGTGTGTTCTAAGTAGGGGAAGATGAAAACCTGAGGCTAGGTAGGTCAGACAAAGAGGTCTCTGTCTACCACAGAAAAGAAGGCCATTGCCCCCCCACATCAAAATGCTTCCTTGATAATTTACAAATTCTTCATCGAGGACAGATGTGTCATACTGCAATTATAGAGGTCTCCATGTGGTAGAGTATCTTACCTTTCACCCCAATCATCCCAGGTTTGTCATGTGGACCCTGAAGATGGCCAAGAGATGTGGTGTAACCAATATAAAAATAAGCAGAGCATATGAGTGCCAAAAGTGTAGCTTGGGTTAGTAGCAGAGAGAAAAAAAGGGCACTTACCATCCATCAAACCCCTGGAGGGAGATTCTCCGCTATCACATTATTTGGGCAGTAAGAGGGTGTGTGGAGCAAAGATGTGCAGACCTGGCAGGTCCTCCCAGGAAGACATTGACTCAAGGAGAGGTACAGTAGTGTAATTCACAGTGTGAGAAAGGAGAAAAGTTAACAGTAAAGCACTGCAAGCATTGGAGAGATTAGAGATAAGCACGGTGAAATGATACAGTCCTTAAAAGAGATAACAGAGTAAATAATGTACCTTGAATTTGCTACGGAACAGACAGGCCCAAAAGAAAAGACTATGGTGAAGCCTCCTGCATATATACTTATTGACTAGTTTTCCCCTTAGGACAGGGCAGCGTAGAGACTGGTACCTGTACTGTCACTATGAAGATCTGTAATGTGGCAGTAATGTGACAGCAGATATAAATATATAGAGAGAAAACAAACAAGAGAAGGAGAGAGTTTTATCTTGCCACTTAACTAAGTAAGACCTCTAATATTGGCATTGTGGCCAATAACCAGGTCCACAAGGCTGCCATGGCATAGACATGCCATAGGTAGGTTGGCACAGTCAGTATATCCTAGTCCGAGAAAGAGTGGGTAGGTGTCCCCCCCTAGCTCAGCAAAAGGACTAGGACACCTTGCAATGTGTCAAGATCAAGGCAGAAAAGACCATGGTTACATAAGCTATTCCTTAAAAGATGGCGCTCACTAGTATTACCATTTAACTAGATTAGTATTCTATATTATGAAGGGAAAACCTTTCCATACTAAAAAAGTACTCTGGTGAGAACAGAGTGATACCCCTTGATGACAACCTCTGTAACCTAATGTGCCACACAGTGATCAGATGGGGACCGATAAGCTTAGGAATGTGTCTGTCCATTATGATTATAATGTCATCCCCCATCAGTCTAATCAAAAAAGGGAGTAGGGTCATATTTGGTAGGGGAGTGGTGAGGAAACCCCCAATATGAAGTTCCTGTATGAGTGGTGATAAGGAGGCAGAAATGGGGCAGGAAGACCCACTGTCACCCATGAAAAAAGGGAAATAAAATGTGACACATATGTAGGGAATGCACATGTTCAAAAAGGGATTCCTCTTGAATGTGTGAATGAGAAGGGTTATGAAACCTTGCATAGCCACAGCCTAGGGTCATTGGCAGAGCCACCGTGGGCCACCTGTTCTATATTGGTTGCCAAAAAAAGCAGAAAAAATAGAGGTGTGGACCTACTGGCAATTAGAACGGAGAGGTGAATGTTATCATTGGGAGCCCAGGGGGTGAAAAAAACAACTCCTGCCCATGTGATCCCCCACATCGTTGTGGGGTAACATCTGCTCTCAAAGATAGTATGTTAAACACAAATTAACAGCAGAAGTGGCTTGAGAAGGGAGATATAAAAAACTTAAAAGGAGGTAAATAAAATCCGAATTCCATGAACCGTGAAGAGTAACAGGGCTTTGGGTAATGTTGGCACTCATTCCACCATGAAAACATAGAAACGTAGAAACATAGAATTCGATGGCAGATAAGGACCACTTGGACCATCTAGTCTGCCCATTTCCCTACCTAACGGATAAGCTGCAGACCCTAGTTAACCAACAGCCTACTTCCTCCTACCCCCCCCCACTAAAATTGCCTTATGTCTGTCCATGCATTCTTGAAATCCCCCCACTGTTTTTGACTCCATGACCTCCTCAGGAAGGGTGTTCCATGCATCTACAACCCTCTCCATGAACAAATACTTCCTCACATTGCCTCTAAGCTGTCCATCCATATCTTCAAATTGTGCCCCTTCTGTTCTTGCACGTCTTTTTTTCTGAAAGATGCTACCTTTTTGGACTTTGTTGATTCCCTTGAGGTGCTTGAAAGTTTCTATTATTTCCTCCCTCTCCCTCCTTTCCTTGAGAGTATACATATGAAGTTCCTTTAGTCTTTCTTCTTGTGTCTTCTGGTGCAGACCCTACACAATTTTGGTTGCCGTGCTCTGGACAGCCTGCACCCTGTCTATGTCTTTACGGAGATGGGATCTCCAGAACTGCACACAATACTCCAGATGTGGTCTTACCAACTGTTTGCACAGAGGGACAACAACTTCCTGTTTTCTACTGGTGATGCCTCTCCCTATGCATCCCAGTATCTCCCCAGCCCTCCTTAATACCATCTCACATTGCTTGCCCACCTTTCAGTCATCTGATATAACTACTCCCAGGTCCTTTTCCATTTTTACTTTTGTCAGTATCTCACCCCCCCCCCCCCGTATACTCTTCCCTGGGGTTTTTGTTTCCCAGGTGCATTAATTTGCACTTCTTTGCATTGAATCTAAGCTGCCATAAGTTTGACCATTCCTCCAACCTTGCCAAGTAACTTCTGATGCTTTCCACCTCACTTTGTGTATCTACCCTGTTGCAGATCTTTGTGCCACCTGCAAAGAGACATATTTTCCTTCCAGTCCCTCTGCAATGTCACTTATAAAGACAGCTCTAGTTCTGAACCCTGCGGTACCCCACTAGTAACCCCTCTTTTTTCACTGTGGGCTCCATTTACTGCTACGCTCAGTGTCCTGTTGTCAAGCCAATGTTTTACCCAGGCTACCACCCTGGGACCCACTCCAAGGTTGGCTAATTTGTTTATTAATCTTTTGTGTGGGAATGTATCAAATGCCTTGCTAAAGTCTAGTTAGGCCATGTCCACAGCCCCTCCTTGGTCTACTACTTTGGTCACCCAGTCAAAGAAATTGATTAGATTCATCTGACATGACCTTCCTTCTGTGAATCCATGCTGCCTTGGGTCCTGTGCCCCACTGACCTCCAGGTTCTCAACAATTCTTTCCTTCAGAAGTGATTCCATCATTTTACCTACTGAGATCAAACTAACAGTTCTGTAGTTTTCTGCCACTGCTTTGCTCCCACTTTTGTGAAGGGGAATCACATCCGCCCTCCTCCAGTCCTCAAGTACCACACCATCTTCCCATGATTTGTTAAAAAGGGTAGTCGGTAGTGTTTCTATTTCTCCCGTTAGTTCTTTTAGAATTCTGGTGTGAATCCTATAAGACCCATTGCTTTATCTACTTTCAGTTTTAGGAGTCCTTTCAGAACCCTTTCTTCTGTGAAAGGACCGATATCAACACCCCTATCCAGAGTGCTTATATTGACTGGATTAGGTATCTCCCCCCTCTACCTTTGTGAATACTGTGCAGAAGTATGCATTCAGTATACCTACTTTTTCACTGTCCCTCTCTGCCCAACCACTCTCCTCTTTATTCAGTCTCAGTATCTCTGCCTTAGTCTTTCTTTGCTCCCTAATATACCTATGAAATGTTTTATTCTCCTTCTTAACCTAGTTGCTTATCTTTTCCTCGGTTTGGGCCTTTGCTATTCTGACTGCCTTCCCCACTTCCTTCTGCTTTAACGGGTGCATATTTCTGCCCTTCTTCTGTGTTTCCTTTTACTTCTTAAATGCTATCTTTTTCTCCATAACCTGCTCTGCCACTTCTTTTGAGAACCATAGTGTTTATTTTCATTCTTTTTGATTTGTTTATTTGCTTCACACAAAGGCTTGTTGCCTCTGTGATGGCAGTTTTGATGTTTCCACATTTTTGCTCCACCCCACCTTCTTGCCTGTTTGCTAGTGCTTTTCTGAGGCACTCTCCCATTCTGACAAAATCAGTCCTCCTGAAGTCCAGTACTTTCACTTTTGTATGGCTTGATTCTGTAGCTAAGTTTATCATGAACCACACTGTTTGGTGGGCACTTGTTCCCAGATGGCTTTGCACTTCTACATCTGAGATCCTCTATCTGTCCCCATTTGAGAATACCAGGTTTAAGATTGCTCTCTCCTGAGTGGGTTCCAAAACTAGCTTTCTGAGGCTGCTTCCTGTAGGGCATCAAGAATGGCCCTGCTCTTGGATGTGGCTGCAGAAATGGTGCTCCAGTTAACATCTGGCATATTCAGGCCCCCCATTTGCAATATTTCCCCTTTCTCTGCCATCCTAAGGATGTGTTCTATCATTTTCTTGTCCATTTCCTCCCCCTGAGATGGGAGTCATTATACAACCCCTGTGCAGATTGTGGTGCCATTTCCAGTCTCCAGGGTGACCCACAGTGCCTCCTCTCCTCCCTGTTTACCATTTAGTTCCATTGCTTTGATCCCTTCCCTTACATAGAGAGATACTCTTCCTCCTCTTCTACCCTCCTTATCCCTCCTGCAGATTGTGTACCCTGGTATGTTGACATCCCAATCATGATTCTCTGTGTACCATGTTTCTGTGACAGCCACGATATCTAGGCATCCCTCTTCCATCAAGGCCACCAGTTCAGGGAGCTTGTTACCTAGACTATGGGCATTGGTACTCATTACCTTCTATTTTTTGATGGCCTTCTTCCTTTTTGCCCCATCCCTGTCCTTACTGCCTTTGTCTTTTTCTCCATTTACCCTGCCCTTGTCCCCCATTGACTTCTCTGTCTTGGTGTTTACCTCACTAACTACCCTGATTTTTTTGAGAGGTGCTAGGATTCCCCTTCTCCTTTTCAGTGCCTTCCCCCTTGGCTAGTTTAAATGCTTGCCAATAAAGCATTTAAACCTATCACCTAAGATCCTGGTTTCCCTCCTAGACAGATGCAAACCATCACGCCAGTATAGGCCTGTATCCCTCCAAGTGGAGCCCAAGTCCCCAATGAAGTTGAAACCCTGAGCTCTGCACCAATTTTTCAACCACTAATTGAATCGCATGGTGCAGAGCACCCTAGCCTCACCCATACCATAGACAGGCATCACCTCAGAGAAGGTTACTGTGCATGCTACTTGTCTAAGGCCCCTCCCCAACTCTACAAACTCATCCTGCACTGCTCTGATCCCTTTTCCAGCCAGGTCATTTGTCCCTAGATAAACAGTGAAATCCAGCTCCCTCCCCTGTGCAGCTGCTCTTATGATTCTGAGGATTCGCTCTCTGTCCCTCCATGCCATGGCACCAGGCAGGCACAATACCTTCCTCCCTCTCCCTTCCCTCCTAATAATGGAGTCCCCCACCAGGAGTTGCTTCCTTCCCCTATGGGGTCCCATGCAACCCTCCTGTGGGTCTCTTTTGTGGAGGTTCCCAGCATCCTACTTAGTCTCCACTGTGGGTGCCTCCGAAGGGAAACCATATTCAGCCAGAATGGCATATGAATTGTGGAGAGGTACAACTGGAGGGATGCGCCTCTGTTCCACCACCCTCACGCTCCCTGAGCCCACTGTGGTCCAACCACTCCTCTTTCTTGGCAACCTCTGAAGTAGCGGCAGTAGCCCAGGTGGTCCCTTGGTGGAAAAGGAGGCCCCCTGAATCCTGAGCAACTCAGCCTGGAGATAAGCAACCTCCTTCCTCAGCCCAGAGAGGTGCCTGTAGATGAGACCACACTGCATCCTTCAGAACATCTCCCGGAAGACTGCTGCTCCACAGGCACAGCCACTGCACCACTCCCATCAAGTTTTTATTTGTTGTCCTTTAGCTGGTGTTTTGTATACTTAGTCTTTCCTCTCTCTATATTATATATATATATATATATATATATATATATATATATATAAATATTTTTTCCTACTTTCCTACTGTCTCGGTGCCCTTAAAGCTCCTGATCTTCCTGTTCTGGGATAGTAAATTCCTATATTCCTCAGTAGTCTTCTTCTTTGCTCAAGAGTCAGATCTCCAGCAGCTTGAGGTGATGGAGGCTACTCTTTTCCTTCTAGGAAGGTGATTCTTTTGTGCCTTTACGATCACTCCTTCTTGCTCCCAAACAGGAAGTTCCTGTTGTTAGTCAAATCCTGTGCTTATATAAGTAGAACCAGATTGGGGGGAGGGGATGGATGGAGGGCAATATAGTCCCAGTAGAGTAGTAAAGTTCTAATAACACCTCCTTCCTCTTGCTATTCTCTGCCACAAGCTATCTATGTCAGTTTTTAAATGCAAACACCTGGCTTCCTTCTGTTTAAGCCAGTCCCCCTAATTAACAGTTCGCTTCTTCACCTAGCTAATTGCACAGATAACAATTCCTTCACCCAACTCAGACAAACAGACTTTTTTTTGTTTGTTTTTTACCTTAAATTGAAGTTTCCAGTAACAGTTCTAGTTCTTTAGTCCAGTATAGCAATATAGTTCTAACAGCACCTCCTTCCTCTTGCTGTTCTCACCATGCACTGCCTCCATCACTGCATTGGTGAGACAGCAAGGGGATATCACTTGCCCTGTTTGGGAAAGGGGTGTATGGCAAGGGAGAGTTTTGAGTGGTAGGCAGAAGAAAAAAAAACTTATAAAAGGGTCCCCCTGTATTAATCGGCTAATAGAGCAGCCTAGTGATGGCTGATAAGAAAAAGCAACACTGTCATAAGCAGGGAGACAAGGGCAGGAAAAATATCTACCACTCATTCAAGAGGAGTGCCTCTTGAACACGTGACCAGAGAGATATCAAGACTACCCAGAATAAAGGAATTGTAGCATCCTGGTCAAGCCCCTGGCAATGGCCAGCTCCAAAAATGTCAGGAGAAGACAAAAGTCAAGCAGCAATTCTAAAAAAAAGTGTTTAGGTTGACCATTCAGAACATGCCCCCATGAAAATGAAAGAAAGAAAGAAACAGGGAGAAAAGAAAAAAAAACACAGTATGTATCAGTAATATGGGTACTCACAGGCAGTTTGTAATACCTTTGTTGTATGGGGCAAACAAAGGAGGGAGATGTAGCACTCTCCTTCTCACATCTCTATGAATAAGGAAAAAAGAGCCCAAATTACTGTACAAGTCCAACTGAATACAGAGTAAAACCTGAAAGCAAGTTGAGACAGTTTAGGAAGTTTCAGCTATGGAGGTCATCAGTGGTGTTCAACCCAGGCATAGGAGTAGGTTGGTGGTGGTGAGCTTCATCCAGACCCAGAGAACAGCTTTTGAGGAGGTTGGTCACAGCAGCAATCTCAGCTCAAAGAGGTTGTCAGTTGGGGCTTTGGTGGTGGAAGTGCAGTAACAGAGGAGAAGGGTGGAAAATAAGTGAGGTGCAATAGTGACAACAATCTCAGGGTGGCATATTCATTTGTGTCAATGATAAGGGGTGAATACTCCAAAGATTGCCATGAGGCCCTGTCGTGATTATGACTGTGTACCTTGGCAGCCCTGACAACTTGTTCTTCAGCCTTCCTGAAATGTGTTTTCCTCTGGTCCTTCAGTTTCTGCTTATGACTGTGTCCGGATAACCACACTCCATTCCTCATTGATGGGTATCTGCTGGGTCTGAGAGCTCTCAAGCACAGGTGGTGGTTCAGCAGTGTCCATAGCATTTAGTGTGGCTGTAAGAGGGATCACAGAGGGGGCATGGTGTGTGGGCCAAGTAGCTTTGCAAAGGCTTCAGTTGCATCTTGACTAAGAAAGTCTTTAGGCACACCATTGACCATGATACAGAGGGTGACCAGGTAATGCAAGCTATACTCCAGTCCCAAGTTAAAAAGTCTCTTCTTAACTACTCCATGGGACCTACTCCATTTTGAGAGTTCCTATGAGAAACACTGGAACACCTGTATATGGTGACCATGTCATATAAGGGGGCCTTGTTCTCTTGCTAGTCGCAGGCTGTTGTTTTTATCCATGTAACAAAGGAATCTGGCTAATACGGGATCAGGCTGCTCATTGACTCAGGGTGTAGGTGTCAGGGAATGATGTGCATGATCAGTTTCATATGATGTTGATCCTTGGAATGCCAATAGGTTGGGGACAATGTTCCATAGAAAGGCGCTACACTCCTTCCTCTTACTGCCTTCAGGGAAAGCAACAAAATGCAGGTTGTTTCATTGGCCCCTGTTCTCAAGATCCTCCACCTAGTCCCAGAGATAATGTATCAGGCAGTTCTGTTCGTGGAGGCACTTGCCAACAAAGGTTATGCAATCATCAGACTGCTGTAGGTGAATTTGCTGACTGGAAACTTCATCCCTGGGGGTAGCAACATCCTGTGTAGTTTTAGGTACAGGCAGTGTGAATATCAGATATGTCTATAAGAAGCTGGACAATCGTGATGTCCACCTAGGACATGTCCACTGTGACAGCGGCTAAAGCCAATGCCATTTTACAAAGGGATCAGCATGCTAACTGAAAGGCCTTGGATTTTCTCTTATTGGTAAGAACCCAAAACAAAACTGAGGGTGTCAGGCAAAAGGTAAGTTTTTGAAGGACTGACATTTGAAGCAGATCACAGTAGCAAATGGAAAACCCAATGTGGTGGCTTAGAAGACAGAGTATGAAGCATATTGCTGAGGTGGCAGAGCGCATAGTCACTAAGTGGCCATCTTCTGTGGCGTCCAAGCCATGCCCCCACGATCATTGTTTAAATTACTGTATTTAATCCACAAACACATACTTCAGCCACACCCACAAGTTCAGACCTGAGGTCACAAACAAATCTCCCAAACAGCTGCTGTTGTTAAAAAAAGCATTTGTCAATGCTGAATGTTGATTGAGTTGGTCCATTGAGCTCGCTCACTGCCCCTCTGTCACTCGCTCGTTCTGTTTCTCCCAGTGCTGCAGGCTGCTCTTTTGTACTGGGCTCCTGCCTGCATTGGCATGTTTTTCTGCCCACAAAGAAATCTGCAGCTGTCCCGACAGAGCTCCATTGAGGTGGATCACTCCCCCTCTCTCACTCACTCATTCAGTTTCTCCTGGTGGTGCATGCTGCCCTTTTGTACTGTGCTTCTACCTCTATTGGCAGCTTTTTCTCCACACAAAGAAATCTGCAGCAGTCCCGACACAGGTCCATTGAGCTTGCTCACTCCCCCTCTCTCACTCGCTCATTCCATTTCTGCTGGCCACTGCAGGCAGGTCTTTTGTACTGAGCACCTGCCTGCATTGCTGCCTTTTTGTGGCCACAAAGAAAGCCGCAGCAGTCACAATAGAGCTCCATTGAGCTCGTTCACTCCCCCACTCTCACTCGCTTGTCGTGTTCCTCCTGGAGTTGCAGGCTGCCCTATGGTACTGGGCTTCTGCCTGCATTGGCACCTTTTTCTGCCTACAAAGAAACCTGCAGCTGTCCCAACAGAGCTTAATTGAGGTCGCTCACTTCTCCTGTCTTATGTGCTCATTCCGTTTCTCCTGGCATTGCAGGCTGCCCTTTTGTACTGGGCTCCTGCTTGTGTTGCTGCCTTATTCTGTCCACAAAGAAATTTGCAGCAGTCATGATAGAGCTCCATTGAACTCACTCACTCACTCACTCACGCCCCTCTTTCACTCGATCATTCTGTTTCTCCCACCACTGCAGGCTGCCCTTTTGTACTGGGCCCCTGCATGCATTGCTGCCATTTTCTGCCCACATAGAAATCTGCAGCAGCCTCAACAGAGCTTAGTTGAGCTCACTCACTCCCCTCCTTTACTCTTTCATTCTGTGTCTCCTGCTGCTGCAGGCTGCCCCTTTGTACTGGGATCCTACCTGTGTTGGTGGTTTTTTCTGCCCACAAAGAAATCTGCAGCAGTCCTGACAGAGCTCTGTTACGGTCGCTCACTCTACCTGTCTTACTCGCTCATTCCGTTTCTGCCAGCGTTGCAGGCTGGACTTTTGTACTGAGCTCCTACCTGTGTTGCCACCTTTTCCTGCCCACACTGAAATGCGCAGCAGTCACAATACACCCCCGTTGAGCTCGGTCAATCCCCATCTTTCACTCGCTCATTCAGTTTCTTCTGGCACTGCAGGTTGCCCTTTTGTACTGGGCTCCTGCCTGCAATGGCACCTTTTTATGCCCACAAAGAAATCTGCAGCTGTCCTGACAGAGCTCCATTGAGGTTGCTCACTCCCCCTCTCTCGCTCACTCATTCTGTTTTCCTGGCTCTGCAGGCTGCCCTTTTGTACTGGGCTCCTGCCTTTGTTGGCATCTTATTCTGCCCACAAAGGAATCTGCAGCAGTCCCGACAGAGTTCCGTTGAGCTCACTCACTCCCCCCTCTCAGCCACTTGTTCCGTTTCTGCCAGCACTATAGGTTGCCCTTTTGTAGTGGGCTCCTGCCTCTGTTGGTGCCTTTTTCTACCCAAAATGTAATCTGCAGCAGTCCCGACAGAGCTCCGTTGAGCTCACTCACTTCCCCCCCTCACACGCTCATTCTCTTTCTGCTGGCACTGCTGGCTGCCCTTTTGTACTGGGCCCCTGTCTGCATTACAGCCTTCTTCTGCCCATAAAGAAATCTGCAGCATTCATGATATAGCTCCATTGAGCTCACTCACTCACTCGCTCCTCCTCTCTCACTCATTCATTCTGTTTTTCCCACCACTGCAGGCTGCCCTTTAATACTGAGCCCCTGAGTGCACTTCTGACTTTTTCTGCCCACAAAGAAACCCACAGCAGCCCCAACAGAGCATCAGTGAGCTCACTCACTCCCCCTCCCACACTCGCTTGTTCTGTGACTCCTGCTGCTGTAGGCTGACCTTTTGTACTATGCTCCTGCCTGAACTGGCAGCTTTTTCTGCCCACAAAGAAATCTGCAGCAGTCTCGACACAGTTCTATTGAGGTCGCTCACTTCCCCTCTCTCACTCACTCATTCCATTTCTGCCGGTGCTTCAGGGTGGCCTTTTGATCTGGACTCCTGGCTGCATTGCCGCCTTTTTCTGCCCACAAACAACTATGCAGCAGTTATGATAGACTTCCAATGAGCTCGCTCACTCCTTCTCTTTGACTCACTCATTCAGTTTCTCTTGGCACTGGAGGCTGCTTTTTTGTATTGAGCTTCTGCCTGCGTTGGCACCTTTTTCTGCCCACAAAGAAATCCACAGTTGTCCTGACAGAGATCCATTGAGGTTGCTCACTCCCCTGTCTCACTCGCTCATTCCATTTCTCCTGGTACTGCAGGCTGCCCTTTTGTACTGGGCACCTGCCTGTTTTGGCACCTTTTTCTGCCCACAAAGAAATCTGCAGCAGTCCCAACAGAGCTTCGTTGATCTCAGTCACTCCCCCTTTCTCAGTCGCTTGTTCTGTTTCTGCCGGTGCTGCAGGCTGCCCTTTTGTACTGGACTTCTGCCTACATTGGCACCTTTCTCTTCCCACAAAGAAATCTGTAGCTGTCCTGAGAGAGCACCCTTGAGATAGCTCACTTCCCCTGTCTCACTCACTCATTCTGTTTCTCCTGGTGTTGCAGGTTGCCCTTTTGTAGTGGGCTCCTGCCTCTGTTGGTGCAATTTTCTGCACACAAAAAAATCTGCACCTGTCCAGACAGAGCTCCATTGAGCTTGCTCACTCCCCCTCTCTCACTTGTTCATCCTGTTTTTCCTTCCCCTGCAGGCTGACCTTTTGTACTGAGCCTCTGCGTGCATTGCTGCCTTTTTCTTCCCACAAGAAAATCAACAGCAGTCCCAACAGAGCTCCATTGAGCTCACTCACTCCCCCTCCCTCACTCGCTCATTCTGTCTCCTGCTGCTGCAGACTGCCCTTTTGTACTAAGCCCCTGCCTGCCTTGGTGGCTTTTTCTGCCCACAAAGAAATCTACAGCAATCCTGACACAGCTCCGTTGAGGTCGCTTACTCCCCCTCTGTCACTCGCTCATTCCGTTTCTGCCTGCGCTTCAGGCTGACCTTTTGTACTGCGCTCCTGCCTGTATTGCTGCCTTTTCCTGCCCACAAACTAATTTGCAGCAGTCATGATAGACCTCCGAAGAGCTCGCTCACTCCCCTTCTGTCACGCGCTCATTCTGTTTCTGCCAGCGCTACAGGCTGCCCTTTTGAACTGGGCTCCTGCCTGCATTGACATCTTTTTCTGCCAACAAAGAAATCTGCAGCTGTCCAGACAGAGCTCTGTTGAGGTCACTCACTCCACTGTCTCACTACTCATTCTGTTACTCCTGGCACTGCAGGCTGCCCTTTTGTAGTGGGCTCCTGCCTCTGATGGTGCCTTTTTCTGCCCAAAAAGAAATCTGCAGCGATCCCGACAGAGCCCTGCTGAGCCTCACTCCCCTCACATGCTCATTCTCTTCTGCTGGCACTGCTGGCTGCCCTTTGTACTGGGCCCCTGTCTGCATTGCCGCCTTCTTCTGCCACAAAGAAATCTGCAGCATTCATGATAGAGCTCCATTGAGCTCACTCACTCGCTCCCCCTCTCTCACTCATTTGTTCTGTTTTTCCCACCACTGCAGGCTGCCCTTTTGTACTGTGCCCCTGTGTGCACTTCTGCTTTTTTTCTGCCCACAAAGAAACCCACAGCAGCCCCAACAGAAAATCAGTGAGCTCACTCACTCCCCCTCCCTCACTCGCTTGTTCTGTGTCACCAGCTGCTGCAGGCTGACCTTTTGTACTATGCTCCTGCCTGCATTGGCGGCTTTATCTGTCCACAAAGAAATCTCATGGCAGTCATGACACAGCTCCACTGAGGTCGCTCACTTCTCCTCTCTCACTCACTCATTCCATTTCTGCCGGTGCTTCAGGGTGGCCTTTTGATCTGGGATCCTGCCTGCGTTGCCACCTTTTTCTGCCCACAAACAACTACGCAGCAGTTATGATAGACCTCCAGTGAGCTCGCTCACTCCTTCTCTTTCACTCACTCATTCAGTTTCTCCTGGTGCTGCAGACTGCATTTTTGTATTGAGCTCCTGCCTACATTGGCACCTTTCTCTGCCAACAAAGAAATCTGTAGCTGTCCTGAGAGAGCACCCTTGAGATAGCTCACTTCCCCTGTCTCATTCACTCATTCTGTTTCTCCTGGTGTTGCAGGTTGCCCTTTTGTAGTGGGCTCCTGCCTCTGTTGGTGCCTTTTTCTGCACACAAAAAAATCTGCAGATGTCCAGATAGAGCTCCGTTGAGCTTGCTCACTCCCCCTCTCTCACTTGTTCATTTTGTTTTTCCTTCCACTGCAGGCTGACCTTTTGTACTGAACCTCTGTGTGCATTGCTGCCTTTTTCTTCCCACAAGAAAATAAACAGCAGTCCCAACAGAGCTCCATTGAGCTCACTCACTCCCCTTCCCTCACTCGCTCATTCTGTCTCCTGCTGCTGCAGGCTGCCCTTTGTACTATGCCCCTGCCTGCTTTGGTGGTTTTTCTGCCCACAAAGAAATCTACAGCAATCCTGACACAGCTCCGTTGAGGTCGCTTACTCCCCCTCTGTCACTCGCTCATTCCGTTTCTGCCTGCGCTTGAGGCTGGCCTTTTGTACTGGGCTCCTGCCTGTATTGCTACCTTTTGCTGCCCACAAAAAAATTTGCAGCAGTCATGATAGACCTCCGAAGAGCTCGCTCACTCCCCTTCTGTCATGCGCTTATTCTGTTTCTGCCAGGGCTGCAGGCTGCCCTTTTGATCTGGGCTCCAGCCTGCATTGACATCTTTTTCTGCCAACAAAGAAATCTGCATCTGTCCAGGCAGAGCTCTGTTGAGGTCGCTCACTCCACTGTATCTCTACTCATTCTGTTTCTCCTGGCACTGCAGGCTGCCCTTTTGTAGTGGGCTCCTGCCTCTGTTGGTGCCTTTTTCTGCCCAAAAAGAAATCTGCAGGGATCCAGACAGTGCTCCGTTGAGCTCACTCACTTCCCCCCTCACTTGCTCGTTTCCTTTCTGCTGGCACTTCTGGCTGTCGTTTTGTACTGGGCCCCTGTCTGCATTGCCACCTTCTTCTGCCCACAAAGAAATCTGCAGCATTCATGATAGAGCTCCATTGAGCTCACTCACTCGCTCCCCCTCTCTAATTCATTCATTCTGTTTTTCCCACCACTGCAGGCTGCCCTTTTGTACTGTGCCCCTGTGTGCACTTCTGCTTTTTTCTGCCCACAAAGAAACCCACAGCAGCCCCAACAGAGCATCAGTGAGCTCACTCACTCCCCCTTCCTCACTCGCTTGTTCTGTGACTCCAGCTGCTGCAGGCTGACCTTTTGTACTATGCTCCTGCCTGCATTGGCGGTTTTTTTTGTCCACAAAGAAATCTGAGGCAGTCATGACACAGCTCCACTGAGGTCGCTCACTTCTCCTCTCTCACTCACTCATTCCATTTCTGCCGGTGCTTCAGGGTGGCCTTTTGATCTGGGCTCCTTCCTGTGTTGCCACCTTTTTCTGCCCACAAACAAATACACAGCAGTTATCATAGACCTCCAATGAGCTAGTTCACTCCATCTCTTTCACTCACTCGTTCAGTTTCTCCGGGTGCTGCAGGCTGCATGTTTGTATTGAGCTCCTGCCTGCGTTGGCACCTTTTTCTGCCCACAAAGAAATCCACAGCTTTCCTGACAGAGCTCCGTTGAGGTTGCTCACTCCCCCATCTCACTCACTCATTCCCTTTCTCCTGGCACCGCAGGCTGCCCTTTTATACTGGGCTCCTGCCTGCAATGGCACCTTTCTATGCCCACAAAGAAATCTGCAGCTGTCCTGATAGAGCTCCATTGAGGTTGCTCACTCCCCCTCTCTCGCTCACTCATTCTATTTCTCCTGGCACTGCAGGCTGCCCTTTTGTACTGGGCTCCTGCCTTTGTTGGCATCTTTTTCTGCCCACAAAGGAATCTGCAGCAGTCCCGACAGAGTTCCGTTGAGCTCACTCACTCCCCCCTCTCAGCCGCTTGTTCCGTTTCTGCCAGCACTATAGGTTGCCCTTTTGTAGTGGGCTCCTGCCTCTGTTGGTGCCTTTTTCTACCCAAAATGTAATCTGCAGCAGTCCCGACAGAGCTCCGTTGAGCTCACTCACTTCCCCCCCTCACACGCTCATTCTCTTTCTGCTGGCACTGCTGTCTGCCCTTTTGTACTGGGCCCCTGTCTGCTTTGCCACCTTCTTCTGCCCATAAAGAAATCTGCAGCATTCATGATAGAGCTCCATTGAGCACACTCACTCGCCTCCCCCTCTCACTCATTCGTTCTGTTTTTCCCACCACTGCAGGCTGCCCTTTTGTACTGTGCCCCTGTGTGCAATTCTGCTTTTTTCTGCCCACAAAAGAAACCCACAGCAGCCCCAACAGAGCATCAGTGAGCTCACCCACTCCCCCACCCTCACTCGCTTGTTCTGTGTCACCAGCTGCTGCAGGCTGACCTTTTGTACTATGCTCCTGCCTGCATTGGCAGCTTTTTCTGTCCACAAAGAAATCTGCAGCAGTCATGACACAGCTCCACTGAAGTCGCTCACTTCTCCTCTCTCACTCACTCATTCCATTTCTGCCGGTGCTTCAGGGTGGCCTTTTGATCTGGGCTCCTGTCTGCATTGCCACCTTTTTCTGCCCACAAACAAATACGCAGCAGTTATGATAGACCTCCAATGAGCTTGCTCACTCCTTCACTTTCACTCACTCATTCAGTGTCTCCTGGCACTGCAGGATGCTTTATGTATTGAACTCCTGCCTGCGTTGGAACCTTTTTCTGCCCACAAAGAAATCCACAGTTGTCCTGACAGAGCTCCTTTGAGGTGGCTCACACCCCCGTCTCACTCGCTCATTCCATTTCTCCTGGCACTGCAGGCTGCCCTTTTGTACTGGGCTCCTGCCTGTATTGGCACCTTTTTCTGCCCACAAAGAAATCTGCAGCAGTCCCGACAGAGCTCCGTTGATCTCAGTCACTCCCCTTTCTCAGTCGCTTGTTCTGTTTCTGCCGGTGCTGCAGGCTGCCCTTTTGTACTGGACTTCTGCCTACCTTGGCACCTTTCTCTGCCCACAAAGAAATCTGTAGCTGTCCTGAGAGAGCACACTTGAGATAGCTCACTTCCACTGTCTCACTCACTCATTCTGTTTCTCCTGGTGTTGCAGGTTGCCCTTTTGTAGTGGGCTCCTGCCTCTGTTTGCGCCTTTTTCTGCACTCAAAAAAATCTGCACCTGTCCAGACAGAGCTCCATTGAGCTTGCTCACTCCACCTCTCTCACTTGTTCATTCTGTTTTTCCTTCCGCTGCAGGCTGACCTTTTCTACTGAGCCACTCCGTGCATTGCTGCCTTTTTCTTCCCACAAGAAAATAAACAGCAGTCCCAATAGAGCTCCATTGAGATCACTCACTCCCTCCCCCTCCCTCACTCGCTCATTCTGTCTCCTGCTGCTGCAGGCTGCCCCTTTGTACTATGCCCCTGCCTGCTTTGGTGGCTTTTTCTGTCCACAAAGAAATCTACAGCAATCCTGACTCAGTCTGCTGAGGTCGCCATTCCTCTGTCACTCGCCATTCGCTTTCTGCCTCGCGCTCAGGCTGGCTTTGTACTGGGCTCCTGCCTGTATTGCTGCCTTTTCTGCCCACAAACAAATTTGCAGCAGTCATGATAGACTCCAAGAGCTCGCTCACTCTCTCTGTCACGCGCTATTCTGTTTCTGCCAGCTGCAGGCTGCCCTTTGAACTGGGCTCCTGCCTGCATTGACATCTTTTTCTGCCAACAAAGAAATCTGCAGCTGTCCAGACAGAGCTCTGTTGAGGTCGCTCACTCCACTGTCTCACTACTCACTCTGTTTCTCCTGGCACTGCAGGGTGCCCTTTTGTAGTGGGCTTCTGCCTCTGTTGGTGCCTTTTTCACCCCAAAAAGAAATCTGCAGTGATCCCGACAGAGCTCTGCTGAGCTCTCTCACTTCCCCCCTCACATGCTCATTCTCTTTCTGCTGGCTCTGCTGGCTGCCCTTTTGTACTGGGCCCCTGTCTGCATTGCCGCCTTCTTCTGCCCACAAAGAAATCTGCAGCACTCATGATAGAGCTCCATTGAGCTCACTCACTCAATCCCCCTCTCTAATTCATTCGTTCTGTTTTTCCCACCACTGCAGGCTGCCCTGTTGTACTATGCCCCTGTGTGCACTTCTGATTTTTTCTGCCCACAAAGAAACCCACAGCAGCCCCAACAGAGCATCAGTGAGCTCACTCACTCCCCTTCCCTCACTCGCTTGTTCTGTGTCACTAGCTGCTGCAGGCTGACCTTTTGTACTATGCTCCTGCCTGCATTTGCGGCTTAATCTGTCCACAAAGAAATCTGCAGCAGTCGTGACACAGCTCCACTGAGGTCACTCACTTCTCCTCTCTCACTCATTCATTCCATTTCTGCCGGTGCTTCAGGGTGGCCTTTTGATCTGGGCTCCTGCCAGCATTGCCACCTTTTTCTGCCCACAAACAAATATGCAGCAGTTATCATAGACCTCCAATGAGCTTGTTCACTCCTTCCCTTTCACTCACTCGTTCAGTTTCTCCTGGGGCTGCAGGCTGCATGTTTGTATTGAGCTCCTGCCTGCATTGGCACCTTTTTCTGCCCACAAAGAAATCCACAGCTTTCCTGACAGAGCTCCGTTGAGGTTGCTCACTCCCCCATCTCACTCACTCATTCCCTTTCTCCTGGCACTGCTGGCTGCCCTTTGTACTGGGCTCCTGCCTGCAATGGCACCTTTTTATGCCCACAAAGAAATCTGCAACTGTCCTGATAGAGCTCCATTGAGGTTGCTCACTCCCCCTCTCTCGCTCACTCATTCTGTTTCTCCTGGCACTGCAGGCTGCCCTTTTGTACTGGGCTCCTGCCTTTTTTGGCATCTTTTTCTGCCCACAAAGGAATATGCAGCACTCCCGACAGAGTTCCTTTGAGCTCACTCACTCCCCCCTCTCAGCCGCTTGTTCCGTTTCTGCCAGCACTATAGGTTGCTCTTTTGTAGTGGGCTCCTGCCTCTGATGGTGCCTTATTCTACCCAAAATGTAATCTGCAGCAGTCATGACAGAGCTCCGTTGAGCTCACTCACGTCCCCCCCTCACACGCTTGTTCTCTTTCTGCTGGCACTGCTGGCTGCCCTTTTGTACTGGGCCACTGTCTGCATTGCCGCCTTCTTCTGCCCATAAAGAAATCTGCAGCATTCATGATAGAGCTCCATTGAGCTCGCTCACTCACTCGCTCCCCCTCTCTCACTCATTCGTTCTGTTTTTCCCACCACTGCAGGCTGCCCTTTTGTACTGTGCCCCTGTGTGCACTTCTGCTTTTTTCTGCCCACAAAGAAACCCACAGCAGCCCCAACAGAGCATCAGTGAGCTCACTCACTCCCCCTCCCTCACTCGCTTGTTCTGTGTCACCAGCTGCTGCAGGCTGACCTTTTGTACTATGCTCCTGCCTGCATTGGCGGCTTTTTCTGTCCACAAAGAAATCTGCAGCAGACATGACACAGCTCCACTGAGGTCGCTCACTTCTCCTTTCTCACTCACTCATTTCATTTCTGCCGGTGCTTCAGGGTTGCCTTTTGATCTGGGCTCCTGCCAGCATTGCCACCTTTTTCTGCCCACAAACAAATATGCAGCAGTTATGATAGACCTCCAACGAGCCCGCTCACTCCTTCACTTTCACTCACTCGTTCAGTTTCTCCAGGTGCTGCAGGCTGCAATTTTGTATTGAGCTCCTGCTTGCGTTGGCACCTTTTTCTGCCCACAAAGAAATCCACATCTTTCCTGACAGAGCTCCGTTGAGGTTGCTCACTTCCCCGTCTCACTCACTCATTCCATTTCTCCTGGCACTGCAGGCTGCCCTTTTGTACTGGGCCCCTGCCTCTTTTGGCATGTTTTTCTGCCCACAAAGAAATCTGCAGCAGTCCCGACATAGCTCCGCTGATCTCAGTCACAGCCCTTTTCTCAGTCGCTTGTTCTGTTTCTGCCGGTGCTGCAGGCTGCCCTTTTGTACTGGTCTTCTGCCTACATTGGCACCTTTCTCTGCCCACAAAGAAATCTGTAGCTGTCCTGAGAGAGCACCCTTGAGATAGCTCACTTCCCCTGTCTCATTCACTCATTCTGTTGCTCCGGGTGTTGCAGGTTGCCCTTTTGTAGTGGGCTCCTGCCTCTGTTGATGCCTTTTTCTTCACACAAAAAAATCTGCACCTGTCCAGACAGAGCTCCGTTGAGCTTGTACACTCCCCCTCTCTCACTTGTTCATTCTGTTTTTCCTTCCACTGCAGGCTGACCTTTTGTACTGAGCCTCTGCGTGCATTGCTGCCTTTTTTTTCCAGCAAGAAAATAAACAGCAGTCCCAACAGAGCTCCATTGATCTCACACCTTCCCCCTCACTCACTCGCTCATTCTGTCTCCTGCTGCTGCAGGCTGCCCTTTTGTACTATGCCCTTGCCTGCTTTCGTGGCTTTTTCTGCCCACAATGAAATCTACAGCAATCCTGACATCTCCGCTTGAGGTCGCTTACTCCCCTCTGTCACCGCTCATTCCGCTTCTGCCTGCGCTTAGGCTGGCCTTTTGTACTGGGTCCTGCCTGTATTGCTGCCTTTTCCTGCCAACTGACAAATTTGCAGCAGTCATGATAGACCTCCGAAGAGCTCGCTCACTCCCCTTCTGTCACGCGCTCATTCTGTTTCTGCCAGCGCTGCAGGCTGCCCTTTTGAACTGGGCTCCTGCCTGCATTGACATCTTTTTCTGCCAACAAAGAAATCTGCAGCTGTCCAGACAGAGCTCTGTTGAGGACGCTCACTCCACTGTCTCACTACTCATTCTGTTTATCCTGGCACTGCAGGCTGCCCTTTTTTAGTGGGCTCCTGCCTCTGTTGGTGCCTTTTTCTGCCCAAAATGAAATCTGCAGCGATCCCGACAGAGCTCTGCTGAGCTCACTCACTTCCTCCCCTCACACGCTCATTCTCTTTCTGCTGGCACTGCTGGCTGCCCTTTTGTACTGGGCCCCTGTCTGCATTGCCGCCTTCTTCTGCCCACAAAGAAATCTGCAGCATTCATGATAGAGCTCCATTGAGCTCACTCACTCACTCGCTCCCCCTCTCTCACTCATTCGTTCTGTTTTTCCCACCACTGCAGGCTGCCCTTTGTACTGTGCCCTGTGTGCACTTCTGCTTTTTCTGCCCACAAAGAAACCCACAGCAGCCCTAACAGAGCATAAGTGAGCTCACTCACTCCCCCTCCCTCACTCGCTTGTTCTGTGTCACCAGCTGCTGCAGGCTGACCTTTTGTACTATGCTCCTGCCTGCATTGGCGGCTTTTTCTGTCCACAAAGAAATCTGCAGCAGACATGACACATCTCCACTGAGGTCGCTCACTTCTGCTCTCTCACTCACTCATTCCATTTCTGCCGGTGCTTCAGGGTTGCCTTTTGATCTGGGCTCCTGCCAGCATTGCCACCTTTTTCTGCCCACAAGCAAATACGCAGCAGTTATGATAGACCTCCAACGAGCCCGCTCACTCCTTCACTTTCACTCACTGGTTCAGTTTCTCCAGGTGCTGCAGGCTGCAATTTTGTATTGAGCTCCTGCTTGCGTTGTCACCTTTTTCTGCCCACAAAGAAATCCACATCTTTCCTGACAGAGCTCCGTTGAGGTTGCTCACTCCCCCGTCTCACTCACTCATTCCATTTCTCCTGGCACTGCAGGCTGCCCTTTTGTACTGGGCTCCTGCCTCTTTTGGCATGTTTTTCTGCCCACAATGAAATCTGCAGCAGTCCCGACATAGCTCCTTTGATCTCAGTCACTGCCCTTTTCTCAGTCGCTTGTTCTGTTTCTGCCGATGCTGCAGGCTGCCCTTTTGTACTGGTCTTCTGCCTACATTGGCACCTTTCTCTGCCCACAAAGAAATCTGTAGCTGTCCTGAGAGAGCACCCTTGAGATAGCTCACTTCCCCTGTCTCATTCACTCATTCTGTTGCTCCGGGTGTTGCAGGTTGCCCTTTTGTAGTGGGCTCCTGCCTCTGTTGATGCCTTTTTCTGCACACAAAAATCTGCACCTGTCCAGACAGAGTCTGCTGAGCTTGTACACCCCCCTCTCACTTGTTCATTCTGTTTTCCTTCCACTGCAGGCTGACCTTTTGTACTGTGCCTCAGCGTGCATTGCTGCCTTTTTCTTCCCGCAAGAAAATAAACAGCAGTCCCAACAGAGCTCCATTGAGCTCACACCTTCCCCCTCACTCACTCGCTCATTCTGTCTCCTGCTGCTGCAGGCTGCCCTTTTGTACTATGCCCTTGCCTGCTTTTGTGGCTTTTTCTGCCCACAATGAAATCTACAGCAATCCTGACACAGCTCCGTTGAGGTCGCTTACTCCCCCTCTGTCACTCGCTCATTCCATTTCTGCCTGCGCTTCAGGCTAGCCTTTTGTATTGGGGTCCTGCCTGTATTGCTACCTTTTCCTGCCCACAAACAAATTTGCAGCAGTCATGATAGACCTCCGAAGAGCTCGCTCACTCCCCTTCTGTCACGCGCTCATTCTGTTTCTGCCAGCGCTGCAGGATGCCCTTTTGAACTGGGCTCCTGCCTGCATTGACATCTTTTTCTGCCAACAAAGAAATCTGCAGCTGTCCAGGAGAGCTCTGTTGAGGTCGCTCACTCCACTGTCTCACTACTCATTCTGTTTATCCTGGCACTGCAGGCTGCCCTTTTTTAGTGGGCTCCTGCCTCTGTTGGTGCCTTTTTCTGCCCAAAAAGAAATCTGCAGCGATCCCGACAGAGCTCTGCTGAGCTCACTCACTTACCCCCTCATATGCTCATTCTCCTTCTGCTGGCACTGCTGGTTGCCCTTTTGTACTGGGCCCCTGTCTGCATTGCTGCCTTCTTCTGCCCACAAAGAAATCTGCAGCATTCATGATAGAGCTCCATTGAGCTCACTCTCTCGCTCCCCCGCTCTAATTCATTCGTTCTGTTTTTCCCACCACTGTAGGCTGCCCTTTTGTACTGTGCCCCTGTGTGCACCTCTGTTTTTTTCTGCCCACAAAGAAACCCACAGCAGCCCCAACAGAGCATCAGTGAGCTCACTCACTCCCCCTCCCTCACTCGCTTGCTCTGTGTCTCCAGGTGCTGCAGGCTGACCTTTTGTACTATGCTCCTGCCTGCATTGGCGGCTTTTTCTGTCCACAAAGAAATCTGCAGCAGTCATGACACAGCTCCTCTGAGGTCGATCACTTCTCCTCTCTCACTCACTCATTCCCTTTTCTGCCAGTGCTTCAGGGTGGCCTTTTTATCTGGGCTCCTGCCTGCGTTGCCACCTTTCTCTGCCCACAAACAAATATGCAGCAGTTATCATAGACCTCCAATGAGCTCGCTCACTCCTTCTCTTTCACTCACTCGTTCAGTTTCTCCTGGTGCTGCAGGCTGCATGTTTGTATTGAGCTACTGCCTGCGTTGGCACCTTTTTCTGCCCACAAAGAAATCCACAGCTTTCCTGACAGAGCTCCGTTGAGGTTGCTCACTCCCCCATCTCACTCACTCATTCCCTTTCTCCTGGCACTGCTGGCTGCCCTTTTGTACTGGGCTCCTGCCTGCAATGGCACCTTTTTATGCCCACATAGAAATCTGCAGCTGTCCTGATAGAGCTCCATTGAGGTTGCTCACTCCCCCTCTCTCGCTCACTCATTCTGTTTCTCCTGGCACTTCAGGCTGCCCTTTTGTACTGGGCTCCTGCCTTTGTTGGCATCTTTTTCTGCCCACAAAAGAATCTGCAGCATTCCCGACAGAGTTCCGTTGAGCTCACTCACTCCCCCCTCTCAGCCGCTTGTTCTGTTTCTGCCAGCACTATAGGTTGCCCTTTTGTAGTGGGCTCCTGACTCTGTTGGTGCCTTTTTCTACCCAAAATGTATTCTGCAGCAGTCCTGACAGAGCTCCGTTGAGCTCACTCACTTCCCCCCCAACCACGCTCGTTCTCTTTCTGTTGGCACTGCTGGCTGCCCTTTTGTACTGGGCCCCTGTCTGCATTGCCGCCTTCTTCTGCCCATAAAGAAATCTGCAGTATTCATGATAGAGCTCCATTGAGCTCACTCACTCGCTCCCCCACTCTCACTCTTTCGTTATGTTTTTCCCACCACTGCAGGCTGCCCTTTTGTACTGTGCCCCTGAGTGCACTTCTGCCTTTTTCTGCCAACAAAGAAACCCACAGCAGCCCCAACAGAGCATCAGTGAGCTCACTCTCCCCCTCCCTCACTCGCTTGTTCTGTGACTCCCGCTGCTGCAGGCTGACCTTTTGTACTATGCTCCTGCCTGCACTGGCAGCTTTTTCTGTCCACAAAAAAAACTGCAGCAGTCTCGACACAGTTCCATTGAGGTCGCTCACTTC
Organism: Neoceratodus forsteri; assembly: GCA_016271365.2. NCBI lineage: Eukaryota > Metazoa > Chordata > Ceratodontiformes > Ceratodontidae > Neoceratodus > Neoceratodus forsteri. The sequence goes on from CM028137.1 coordinate 456,267,182, forward strand.
CCCTCTCTCACTCATTCCATTTCTGCCAGTGCTTCAGGCTGGCCTTTTGATCTGGGCTACTGCCTGCGTTGCCGCCTTTTTCTGCCCACAAACATATATGCAGCAGTTATGATAGACCTCCAATGAGCTTGCTCACTCCTTCTCTTTCACTCACTCATTCAGTTTCTCCTGGCACTGCAGGCTGCTTTTTTGTATTGAGCTCCTGCCTGCGTTGGCACCTTTTTCTGCCCACAAAGAAATCCACAGCTGTCCTGACAGAGCTCCATTGATGTTGCTCACTCCCCCGTCTCACTCGCTCATTCCATTTCTCCTGGCACTGCAGACTGCCCTTTTGTACTGTGCTCCTGCCTGTTTTGGCACCTTTTTCTGCCCACAAAGAAATCTGCAGCAGTCCTGACAGAGCTCCGTTCATCTCAGTTAGTCCCCCTTTCTCAGTCGCTTTTTCTGTTTCTGCCGATGCTGCAGGCTGCCCTTTTGTACTGGACTTCTGCCTACATTGGCACCTTTCTCTGCCCACAAAGAAATCTGTAGCTGTCCTGAGAGAGCACCCTTGAGATAGCTCACTTCCCCTGTCTCACTCACTCATTCTTTTTCTCCTGGTGTTGCAGGTTGCCCTTTTGTAGTGGGCTCCTGCCGCTGTTGGCACCTTTTTCTGCACACAAAAAAATCTGCACCTGTCCAGACAGAGCTCTGATGAGCTTGCTCACTCCTCCTCTCTCACTTGTTCATTCTGTTTTTCCTTCTGCTGCAGGCTGACCTTTTGTACTGAGCCTCTCCGTGCATTGCTGCCTTTTTCTTCCCACAAGAAAATCAACAGCAGTCCCAAAAGAGCTCCATTGAGCTCACTCACTCCCCCTCCCTCACTCGCTCATTCTGTCTCCTGCTGCTGCAGGCTGCCCTTTTGTACTATGCCCCTGCCTGCTTTGGTGGCTTTTTCTGCCCACAAAGAAATCTACAGCAATCCTGACACAGTTCGCTGGAGGTCGCTTACTCCCCTCTGTCACCGCTCATTCCGCTTCTGCCTGCGCTCAGGCTGACCTTTGTACTGGGCTCCTGCCTGTATTGCTGCCTTTCCTGCCCACAAACCAATTTGCAGCAGTCATGATAGACCTCCAAGAGCTCGCCCACCCCTTCTGTCACGCTCATTCTGTTTCTGCCAGCGCTGCAGGCTGCCCTTGAACTGGGCTCCTGCCTGCATTGACATCTTTTCTGCCAACAAAGAAATCTGCAGCTGTCCAGACAGAGCTCTGTTGAGGTCTCTCACCCACTGTCTCACTACTCATTCTGTTTCTCCTGGCACTGCAGGCTGCCCTTTGTAGTGGGCTCCTGCCCTGTTGGTGCTTTTTTCTGCCCAAATGAAATCTGCAGCGATCCCGACAGAGCTCTGCTGAGCTCACTCACTTCTCCCTCACATGCTCATTCTCTTTCTGCTGGCACTGCTGGCTGCCCTTTGTACTGGGCCCTGTCTGCATTGCCGCCTTCTTCTGCCCACAAAGAAATCTGCAGCATTCATGATAGAGCTCCATTGAGCTCACTCACTCGCTCTCCCTCTCTCACTCATCTGCTCTGTTTTTCCCACCACTGCAGGCTGCCCTTTGTACTGTGCCCTGTGTGCACTTCTGCTTTTTCTGCCAACAAAGAAACCCACAGCAGCCCCAACAGAACATCAGTGAGCCTTCCACTCCCTCCCTCACCGCTTGTTCTGTGTCACCAGCTGCTGCAGGCTGACCTTTTGTACTATGCTCCTGCCTGCATTGGCGACTTTTTCTGTCCACAAAGAAATCTGCGGCAGTCATGACACATCTCCACTGAGGACGCTCACTTCTCCTCTCTCACTCACTCAATCCATTTCTGCCGGTGCTTCAGGGTGGCATTTTGATCTGGGATCCTGCCTGCGTTGCCTCCTTTTTCTGCCCACAAACAAATACGCAGCAGTTATGATAGACCACCAGTGAGCTCGCTCACTCCTTCTCTATCACTCACTCATTCAGTTTCTCCTGGCGCTGCAGGCTGCATTTCTGTATTGAGCTCCTGCCTGCGTTGTCACCTTTTTCTGCCCACAAAGAAATTCACAGCTTTCCTGACTGAGTTCCGTAGAGGTTGCTCACTCCCCCATCTCACTCACTCATTCCGTTTCTCCTGGCACTGCAGGCTGCCCTTTTGTACTGGGCTCCTGCCTCTTTTGGTATGTTTTTCTGCCCACAAAGAAATCTGCAGCAGTCCCGACAGAGCTCCGTTGATCTCAGTCACTCCCCCTTTCTCAGTCGCTTGTTCTGTTTCTGCCGGTGCTGCAGGCTGCCCTTTCGTACTGGACTTCTGCCTACATTGGCACCTTTCTCTGCCCACAAAGAAATCTGTAGCTGTCCTGAGAGAGCACCCTTGAGATAGCTCACTTCCCCTGTCTCATTCACTCATTCTGTTTCTCCTGGTGTTGCAGGTTGCCCTTTTGTAGTGGGCTCCTGCCTCTGTTGTGCTTTTTCTGCACACAAAAAATCTGCAGATGTCCAGACAGAGCTCCGTTGAGCTTGCTCACTCCCCCTCTCTCACTTGTTCATTTTGTTTTTCCTTCCACTGCAGGCTGACCTTTTGTACTGAGCCTCTGCGTGCATTGCTGCCTTTTTCTTCCCACAAGAAAATAAACAGCAGTCCCAACAGAGCTCCATTGAGCTCACTCACTCCCCCTCCCTCACTCGCTCATTCTGTCTCCTGCTGCTGCAGGCTGCCCTTTTGTACTATGCCCCTGCCTGCTTTGGTGGCTTTTTCTGCCCACAAAGAAATCTACAGCAATCCTGACACAGCTCCGTTGAGGTCACTTACTCCCCCTCTGTCACTCGCTCATTCCATTTCTCCCTGCGCTTCAGGCTGGCCTTTTGTACTGAGCTCCTGCCTGTATTGCTACCTTTTCCTGCCCACAAACAAATTTGCAGCAGTCATGATAGACCTCCAAGAGCTCGCTCACCCCTTCTGTCACGCCTACATTCTGTTTCTGCCAGGGCTGCAGGCTGCCCTTGATCTGGGCTCCAGCCTGCATTGACATCTTTTTCTGCCAACAAAGAAATCTGCAGCTGTCCACGCCAGAGCTCTGTTGAGGTCGCTCACTCCACTGTCTCACTACTCATTCTGTTTCTCCTGGCACTGCAGGCTGCCCTTTGTAGTGGGCTCCTGCCTCTGTTGGTGCCTTTTTCTGCCCAAAAGAAATCTGCAGGATCCAGACAGAGCTCTGCTGAGCTCACTCACTCCCCCTCACTTGCTCGTTTTCTTTCTGCTGGCACTTCTGGCTGCCCTTTTCTACTGGGCCCCTGTCTGCATTGCCACCTTCTTCTGCCCACAAAGAAATCTGCAGCATTCATGATAGACCTCCATTGAGCTCACTCACTCGCTCCCCCTCTCTAATTCATTCATTCTGTTTTTACCACCACTGCAGGCTGCCCTTTTGTACTGTGCCCCTGTGTGCACTTCTGCTTTTTTCTGCCCACAAAGAAACCCACAGTAGCCCCAACAGAGCATCAGTGAGCTCACTCACTCCCCCTTCCTCACTCGCTTGTTCTGTGTCTCCAGCTGCTGCAGGCTGACCTTTTGTACTATGCTCCTGCCTGCATTGGCGGTTTTTTTTGTCCACAAAGAAATCTGAGGCAGTCATGACACAGCTCCACTGAGGTCGCTCACTTCTCCTCTCTCACTCACTCATTCCATTTCTGCCGGTGCTTCAGGGTGGCCTTTTGATCTGGGCTCCTTCCTGTGTTGCCACCTTTTTCTGCCCACAAACAAATACACAGCAGTTATCATAGACCTCCAATGAGCTCGTTCACTCTATCTCTTTCACTCACTCGTTCAGTTTCTCCGGGTGCTGCAGGCTGCATGTTTGTATTGAGCTCCTGCCTGCGTTGGCACCTTTTTCTGCCCACAAAGAAATCCACAGCTTTCCTGACAGAGCTCCGTTGAGGTTGCTCACTCCCCCATCTCACTCACTCATTCCCTTTCTCCTGGCACTGCTGGCTGCCCTTTTATACTGGGCTCCTGCCTGCAATGGCACCTTTTATGCCCACAAAGAAATCTGCAGCTGTCCTGATAGAGCTCCATTGAGGTTGCTCACTCCCCCTCTCTCGCTCACTCATTCTGTTTCTCCTGGCACTGCAGGCTGCCCTTTTGTACTGGGCTTCTGCCTTTGTTGGCATCTTTTTCTGCCCACAAAGGAATCTGCAGCAGTCCCGACAGAGTTCCGTTGAGCTCACTCACTCCCCCCTCTCAGCCGCTTGTTCCGTTTCTGCCAGCACTATAGGTTGCCCTTTTGTAGTGGGCTCCTGCCTCTGTTGGTGCCTTTTTCTACCCAAAATGTAATCTGCAGCAGTCCCGACAGAGCTCTGTTGAGCTCACTCACTTCCCCCCCTCACACGCTCATTCTCTTTCTGCTGGCACTGCTGTCTGCCCTTTTGTACTGGGCCCCAGTCTGCATTGCCACCTTCTTCTGCCCATAAAGAAATCTGCAGCATTCATGATAGAGCTCCATTGAGCACACTCACTCGCTCCCCTCTCACTCATTCGTTCTGTTTTTCCCACCACTGCAGGCTGCCCTTTTGTACTGTGCCCCTGTGTGCAATTCTGCTTTTTTCTGCCCACAAAAGAAACCCACAGCAGCCCCAACAGAGCATCAGTGAGCTCACCCACTTCCCCTCCCTCACTCGCTTGTTCTGTGTCACCAGCTGCTGCAGGCTGACCTTTTGTACTATGCTCCTGCCTGCATTGGCAGCTTTTTCTGTCCACAAAGAAATCTGCAGCAGTCATGGACACAGTTCCTACAGGTCGCTCACTTCTCCTCTCACCACTCATTCCATTTCTGCCAGTGCTTCAGGCTGGCTTTTGATCTGGGCCCTGTCTGCATTGCCACCTTTTTCTGCCCACAAACAACATGCAGCAGTTATGATAGACCTCCAATGAGCTTGCTCACCTTCTCTTTCACTCACTCATTCAGTTCTCCTGGCACTGCAGGCTGCTTTTTGTATTGAGCTCCTGCCTGCTTGGAACCTTTTTCTGCCCACAAAGAAATCCACAGTTGTCCTGACAGAGCTCCTTGAGGTTGCTCTCACTCTGCCTCACCTCGCTCATTCCATTTCTTCTGGCACTGCAGGCTGCCCTTTGTACTGGGCTCCTGCCTGTTTTGGCACCTTTTTCTGCCCACAAAGAAATCTGCAGCAGTCCCGACAGAGCTCCGATCTCAGTCAGTCCCCCTTTCTCAGTCGCTTGTTCTGTTTCCACCGGTGCTGCAGGCTGCCCTTTTGTACTGGACTTCTGCCTCACATTGGCACCTTTCTCTGCCCACAAAGAAATCTGTAGCTGTCCTGAGAGAGCACCCTTGAGATAGCTCACTTCCCCTGTCTCACTCACTCATTCTTTTTCTCCTGGTGTTGCAGGTTGCCCTTTTGTAGTGGGCTCCTGCCTCTGTTGGCGCCTTTTTCTGCACACAAAAAAATCTGCACCTGTCCAGACAGAGCTCCGTTGAGCTTGCTCACTCCACCTCTCTCACTTGTTCATTCTGTTTTTCCTTCCGCTGCAGCCTGACCTTTGTACTGAGCCTCTCGCATTGCTGCCTTTTTCTTCCCACAAGAAAATCAACAGCAGTCCCAAGAGCTCCATTGAGCTCACTCACTCCCCTCCCTCACTCGCTCATTCTGTCTCCTGCTGCTGCAGGCTGCCCTTGTACTATGCCCCTGCCTGCTTTGGTGGCTTTTTCTGCCCACAAAGAAATCTACAGCAATCCTGACACAGCTCGCTTGAGGTCGCTTTATCCCTCTGTCACCGCCCATTCCGCTTCTGCCTGCGCTCAGGCTGGCCTTGTACTGGGCTCCTGCCTGTATTGCTGCCTTTCCTGCCCACAAACAATTTGCAGCAGTCATGATAGACCTCCAAGAGCTCGCACTCCCCTTCTGTCACGCCACTCTATTCTGTTTCTGCCAGCGCTTGCAGGCTGCCCTTGAACTGGGCTCCTGCCTGCATTGACATCTTTTTCTGCAACAAAGAAATCTGCAGCTGTCCAGACAGAGCTCTGTTGAGGTCGCTCACCCACTGTCTCACTACTCATTCTGTTTCTCCTGGCACTGCAGGCTGCCCTTTGTAGTGGGCTCCTGCCTCTGTTGGTGCTTTTTCACCCCAAAAGAAATCTGCAGCGATCCCGACAGAGCTCTGCTGAGCTCACTCACTCCCCCTCACATGCTCATTCTCTTCTGCTGGCACTGCTGGCCCTTTGTACTGGGCCCTGTCTGCATTGCCGCCTCTTCTGCCCACAAAGAAATCTGCAGCACTCATGATAGAGCTCCATTGAGCTCTCACCCTCCCCTCTCTCATCTATCTGTTCTGTTTTTCCCACCACTGCAGGCTGCCCTTTTGTACTGTGCCCCTGTGTGCACTTCTGCTTTTTTCTGCCCACAAAGAAACCCACAGCAGCCCCAACAGAGCATCAGTGAGCTCACTCACTCCCCTCCCTCACTCGCTTGTTCTGTGTCACCAGCTGCTGCAGGCTGACCTTTTGTACTATGCTCCTGCCTGCATTGGCGGCTTTTCTGTCCACAAAGAAATCTGCAGCAGTCATGACACAGCTCCACTGAGGTCGCTCACTTCTCCTCTCTCACTCATTCATTCCATTTCTGCCGGTGCTTCAGGGTGGCCTTTTGATCTGGGCTCCTGCCTGCATTGCCACCTTTTTCTGCCCACAAACAAATATGCAGCAGTTATCATAGACCTCCAATGAGCTTGTTCACTCCTTCCCTTTCACTCACTCATTCAGTTTCTCCTGGGGCTGCAGGCTGCAATTTTGTATTGAGCTCCTGCTTGCATTGGCACCTTTTTCTGCCCACAAAGAAATCCACATCTTTCCTGACAGAGCTCCGTTGAGGTTGCTCACTCCCCTGTCTCACTCACTCATTCCATTTCTCCTGGCACTGCAGGCTGCCCTTTGTACTGGGCTCCTGCCTCTTTTGGTATGTTTTCTGCCCACAAAGAAATCTGCAGTCCCGACAGAGTCTGTTGATCTCAGTCACTCCCTTTCTCAGTCGCTTGTTCTGTTTCTGCTGTGCTGCAGGCTGCTCTTTGTACTGGTCTTCTGCCTACATTGGCACCTTCTCTGCCCACAAAGAAATCTGTAGCTGTCCTGAGAGAGCACCCTTGAGATAGCTCACTTCCCTGTCTCATTCACTCATTCTGTTGTCTCGGTGTTGCAGGTTGCTCTTTGTAGTGGGCTCCTGCCTCTGTTGATGCCTTTTTCTGCACACAAAAAAATCTGCACCTGTCCAGACAGAGCTCCGTTGAGCTTGTACACTCCCCCTCTCTCACTTGTTCATTCTGTTTTTCCTTCCACTGCAGGCTGACCTTTTGTACTGTGCCTCTGCGTGCATTGCTGCCTTTTTCTTCCCGCAAGAAAATAAACAGCAGTCCCAACAGAGCTCCATTGAGCTCACACCTTCCCCCTCACTCACTCGCTCATTCTGTCTCCTGCTGCTGCAGGCTGCCCTTTTGTACTATGCCCTTGCCTGCTTTTGTGGCTTTTTCTGCCCACAAAGAAATTTACAGCAATCCTGACACAGTTCGCTGAGGTCGCCATCCCCTCTGTCACCGCTCATTCCATTTCTGCCCGCGCTCAGGCTGGCCTTTGTATTGGGGTCCTGCCTGTATTGCTACCTTTCCTGCCCACAAACAAATTTGCAGCAGTCATGATAGACCTCCAAGAGCTCGCCACCCCTTCTGTCACGCTACCATTCTGTTTCTGCCAGCGCTGCAGGCTGCCCTTTGAACTGGGCTCCTGCCTGCATTGACATCTTTTTCTGCCAACAAAGAAATCTGCAGCTGTCCAGGAAGAGCTCTGTTGAGGTCGCTCACCCACTGTCTCACTACTCATTCTGTTTCTCCTGGCACTGCAGGCTGCCCTTTGTAGTGGGCTCCTGCCTCTGTTGGTGCCTTTTTCTGCCCAAAAGAAATCTGCAGGATCCCGACAGAGCTCTGCTGAGCTCACTCACTCCCCTCACATGCTCATTCTCTTCTGCTGGCACTGCTGGCTGCTCTTTGTACTGGGCCCCTGTCTGCATTGCCACCTTCTTCTGCCCACAAAGAAATCTGCAGCATTCATGATAGAGCTCCATTGAGCTCACTCACTCGCCTCCCACTCTAATTCATTCGTTCTGTTTTTCCCACCACTGCAGGCTGCCCTTTGTACTGTGCCCTGTGTGCACTTCTGTTTTTTCTGCCCACAAAGAAACCCACAGCAGCCCCAACAGAGCATCAGTGAGCTCACCACTCCCTCCCTCACTCGCTTGTTCTGTGTCTCCAGGTGCTGCAGGCTGACCTTTGTACTATGCTCCTGCCTGCATTGGCGGTTTTTCTGTCCACAAAGAAATCTGCAGCAGTCATGACACAGCTCCACTGAGGTCGATCACTTCTCCTCTCTCACTCACTCATTCCTTTTCTGCCGGTGCTTCAGGGTGGCCTTTGATCTGGGCTCCTGCCTGTTGCCACCTTTCTCTGCCCACAAACAAATGCAGCAGTTATCATAGACCTCCAATGAGCTGTTCACCCTTCTCTTTCACTCACCTGTTCAGTTTCTCCTGGTGCTGCAGGCTGCATGTTTGTATTGAGCTACCTGCTCTGCTAGCACCTTTTCTGCCCACAAAGAAATCCACAGCTTTCCTGACAGAGCTCTGCTGAGGTTGCTCACCCCCATCTCACTCACTCATTCCCTTTCTCCTGGCACTGCTGGCTGCCCTTTGTACTGGGCTCCTGCCTGCAATGGCACCTTTTATGCCCACAAAGAAATCTGCAGCTGTCCTGATAGAGCTCCATTGAGGTTGCTCACTCCTCTCTCGCTCACTCATTCTGTTTCTCCTGGCACTGCAGGCTGCCCTTTGTACTGGGCTCCTGCCTTTGTTGGCATCTTTTTCTGCCCACAAAGAATCTGCAGCATTCCCGACAGAGTTCCTTGAGCTCACTCCACTCCCCTCAGCCGCTTGTTCCGTCTTCTGCCAGCACCATAGGTTGTCTTTGTAGTGGGCTCTGACTCTGTTGGTGCCTTTTTCACCCAAATGTATTCTGCAGCTGTCCTGACAGAGTCTACTGAGCTCACTCACTTCCCCTCACACGCCTGTCTCTTTCTGTTGGCACTGCTGGCTGCCCTTTTGTACTGGGCCCCTGTCTGCATTGCCGCCTTCTTCTGCCCATAAAGAAATCTGCAGTATTCATGATAGAGCTCCATTGAGCTCACTCACTGCTCCCCACTCTCACTCTTCGTTCTGTTTTTCCCACCACTGCAGGCTGCCCTTTTGTACTGTGCCCCTGAGTGCACTTCTGCCTTTTTCTGCCAACAAAGAAACCCACAGCAGCCCCAACAGAGCATCAGTGAGCTCACTCACTCCCCCTCCCTCACTCGCTTGTTCTGTGACTCCCGCTGCTGCAGGCTGACCTTTTGTACTATGCTCCTGCCTGCACTGGCAGCTTTTTCTGTCCACAAAAAAAACTGCAGCAGTCTCGACACAGTTCCATTGAGGTCGCTCACTTCCCCTCTCTCACTCATTCCATTTCTGCCAGTGCTTCAGGCTGGCCTTTGATCTGGGCCCTGCCTGCATTGCCACCTTTTTCTGCCCACAAACAACATGCAGCAGTTATGATAGACCTCCAATGAGCTTGCTCACCCTTCACTTTCACTCACTCATTCAGTGTCTCCTGGCACTGCAGGCTGCTTTTTGTATTGAGCTCCTGCCTGCGTTGGCAACCTTTTTCTGCCCACAAAGAAATCCACAGTTGTCCTGACAGAGCTCCTTGAGGTTGCTCACTTCTGCCTCACTCGCTCATTCCATTTCTCCTGGCACTGCAGGCTGCCCTTTGTACTGGCTCCTGCCTGTTTTGGCACCTTTTCTGCCCACAAAAGAAATCTGCAGCAGTCCCGACAGAGCTTCTGATCTCAGTCACTCCCCCTTTCTCAGTCGCTTGTTCTGTTTCTGCCGGTGCTGCAGGCTGCCCTTTTGTACTGGACTTCTGCCTACATTGGCACCTTTCTCTGCCCACAAAGAAATCTGTAGCTGTCCTGAGAGAGCACCCTTGAGATAGCTCACTTCCCCTGTCTCACTCACTCATTCTTTTTCTCCTGGTGTTGCAGGTTGCCCTTTTGTAGTGGGCTCCTGCCTCTGTTGGCGCCTTTTTCTGCACACAAAAAAATCTGCACCTGTCCAGACAGAGCTCCGTTGAGCTTGCTCACTCCACCTCTCTCACTTGTTCATTCTGTTTTTCCTTCCGCTGCAGCCTGACCTTTGCTACTGAGCCTCTCCGTGCATTGCTGCCTTTTTCTTCCCACAAGAAAATAAACAGCAGTCCCAATAAAGCTCCATTGAGCTCACTCACTCCCCCTCCCTCACTCGCTCTTCCTGTCTCCTGCTGCTGCAGGCTGCCCCTTTGTACTATGCCCTGCCTGCTTTGGTGGCTTTTTCTGCCCACAAAGAAATCTACAGCAATCCTGACACAGCTCCTGCTGAGGTCGCCATCTCCTCTGTCACCGCCCATTCGCTTTCTGCCTGCGCTCAGGCTGGCCTTTGTACTGGCTCCTGCCTGTATTGCTGCCTTTTCCTGCCCACAAACAAATTTGCAGCAGTCATGATAGACCTCCAAGAGCCTGCCTCACCCTTCTGTCACGCTACTATTCTGTTTCTGCCAGCGCTGCAGGCTGCTCCTTTGAACTGGGCTCCTGCCTGCATTGACATCTTTTTCTGCCAACAAAGAAATCTGCAGCTGTCCAGACAGAGCTCTGTTGAGGTCGCTCACACCACTGTCTCACTACTCATTCTGTTTCTCCTGGCACTGCAGGGTGCCCTTTTGTAGTGGGCTTCTGCCTCTGTTGGTGCCTTTTTCACCCCAAAAAGAAATCTGCAGTGATCCCGACAGAGCTCTGCTGAGCTCACTCACTTCCCCCCTCACATGCTCATTCTTCTGCTGGCACTGCTGGCCCTTTGTACTGGGCCCTGTCTGCATTGCCGCCTTCTTCTGCCCACAAAGAAATCTGCAGCACTCATGATAGAGCTCCATTGAGCTCACTCACCACCCCCTCTCTAATTCATCTGTTCTGTTTTTCCCACCACTGCAGGCTGCCCTTTTGTACTGTGCCCTGTGTGCACTTCCTGCTTTTTCTGCCCACAAAGAAACCCACAGCAGCCCCAACAGAGCATCAGTGAGCTACCTCACTCCTCCCTCACTCGCTTGTTCTGTGTCACACGCTGCTGCAGGCTGACCTTTGTACTATGCTCCTGCCTGCATTGGCGGCTTTTCTGTCCACAAAGAAATCTGCAGCAGTCATGACACAGCTCCACTGAGGTCGCTCACTCTCCTCTCTCACTCATTCATTCCATTTCTGCCGGTGCTTCAGGGTGGCTCTTTGATCTGGCTCCTGCCTGCATTGCCACCTTTTTCTGCCCACAAACAAATAGCAGCAGTTATGATAGACCTCCAATGAGCTTGTTCACTCCTTCCCTTTCACTCACTCATTCAGTTTCTCCTGGGGCTGCAGGCTGCAATTTTGTATTGAGCTCCTGCTTGCATTGGCACCTTTTTCTGCCCACAAAGAAATCCACATCTTTCCTGACAGAGCTCCGTTGAGGTTGCTCACTCCCCCGTCTCACTCACTCATTCCATTTCTCCTGGCACTGCAGGCTGCCCTTTTGTACTGGGCTCCTGCCTCTTTTGGCATGTTTTTCTGCCCACAAAGAAATCTGCAGCAGTCCCGACATAGCTCCGTTGATCTCAGTCACTGCCCTTTTCTCAGTCGCTTGTTCTGTTTCTGCCGGTGCTGCAGGCTGCCCTTTTGTACTGGTCTTCTGCCTACATTGGCACCTTTCTCTGCCCACAAAGAAATCTGTAGCTGTCCTGAGAGAGCACCCTTGAGATAGCTCACTTCCCCTGTCTCATTCACTCATTCTGTTGCTCCGGGTGTAGCAGGTTGCCCTTTGTAGTGGGCTCCTGCCTCTGTTGATGCCTTTTTTCTGCACACAAAAAATCTGCACCTGTCCAGACAGAGCTCTGTTGAGCTTGTACACCCCCTCTCACTTGTTCATTCTGTTTTTCCTTCCACTGCAGGCTGACCTTTGTACTGTGCCTCGTGCATTGCTGCCTTTTTTTCCCACAAGAAAATAAACAGCAGTCCCAACAGAGCTCCATTGAGCTCACACCTCCCCTCACTCACTGCTCATTCTGTCTCCTGCTGCTGCAGGCTGCCCTTTGTACTATGCCCTTGCCTGCTTTCGTGGCTTTTTCTGCCCACAAAGAAATTTACAGCAATCCTGACTCAGCTCCGTTGAGGTCGCTTACTCCCCCTCTGTCACTCGCTCATTCCGTTTCTGCCTGCGCTTCAGGCTGGCCTTTTGTATTGGGGTCCTGCCTGTATTGCTACCTTTTCCTGCCCACAAACAAATTTGCAGCAGTCATGATAGTCCTCCGAAGAGCTCGCTCACTCCCCTTCTGTCACGCGCTCATTCTGTTTCTGCCAGCGCTGCAGGCTGCCCTTTTGAACTGGGCTCCTGCCTGCATTGACATCTTTTTCTGCCAACAAAGAAATCTGCAGCTGTCCAGGTAGAGCTCTGTTGAGGTCGCTCACTCCACTGTCTCACTACTCATTCTGTTTCTCCTGGCACTGCAGGCTGCCCTTTTGTAGTGGGCTCCTGCCTCTGTTGGTGCCTTTTTCTGCCCAAAAAGAAATCTGCAGGGATCCCGACAGAGCTCTGCTGAGCTCACTCACTTCCCCCCTAACATGCTCATTCTCTTTCTGCTGGCACTGCTGGCTGCTCTTTTGTACTGGGCCCCTGTCTGCATTGCCGCCTTCTTCTGCCCACAAAGAAATCTGCAGCATTCATGATTGAGCTCCATTGAGCTCACTCACTCGCTCCCCCACTCTAATTCATTCGTTCTGTTTTTCCCACCACTGCAGGCTGCCCTTTTGTATTGTGCCCCTGTGTGCACTTCTGTTTTTTTCTGCCCACAAAGAAACCCACAGCAGCCCCAACAGAGCATCAGTGAGCTCACTCACTCCCCCTCCCTCACTCGCTTGTTCTGTGTCTCCAGGTGCTGCAGGCTGACCTTTTGTACTATGCTCCTGCCTGCATTGGCGGCTTTTTCTGTCCACAAAGAAATCTGCGGCAGTCATGACACAGCTCCACTGATGTCGACTCACCTTCTCTCTCTCACTCACTCATTCCCTTTCTGCCGGTGCTTCAGGGTGGCCTTTATCTGGCCTGCCTGCTTGCCACCTTTCTGCCCACAAACAATATGCAGCAGTTATCATAGACCTCCAATGAGCTCGCTCACTCCTTCTCTTTCACTCACTGCTCAGTTTCTCCTGGTGCTGCAGGCTGCATGTTTGCATTGAGCTCCTGCGCTCTTGGCATCTTTTTCTGCCCACAAAGAAATCCACAGCTTTCCTGACAGAGTTCGCTGAGGTTGCTCACCCCCATCTCACTCACTCATTCCCTTTCTCCTGGCACTGCTGGCTGCCCTTTTGTACTGGGCTCCTGCCTGCAATGGCACCTTTTTATGCCCACAAAGAAATCTGCAGCTGTCCTGATAGAGCTCCATTGAGGTTGCTCACTCCCCCTCTCTCGCTCACTCATTCTGTTTCTCCTGGCACTGCATGCTGCCCTTTTGTACTGGGCTCCTGCCTTTGTTGGCATCTTTTTCTGCCCACAAAAGAATCTGCAGCATTCCCGACAGAGTTCCGTTGAGCTCACTCACTCCCCCCTCTCAGCCGCTTGATCCGTTTCTGCCAGCACTATAGGTTGCCCTTTTGTAGTGGGCTCCTGACTCTGTTGGTGCCTTTTTCTACCCAAAATGTATTCTGCAGCTGTCCTGACAGATCTACTGAGCTCACTCACTTCGCCCCCTCACACGCTCGTTCTCTTTCTGTTGGCACTGCAGGCTGCCCTTTTGTACTGGGCCCCTGTCTGCATTGCCGCCTTCTTCTGCCCATAAAGAAATCTGCAGCATTCATGATAGAGCTCCATTGAACTCGCTCACTCACTCGCTCCCCCTCTCTCACTCATTCGTTCTGTTTTTCCCACCACTGCAGGCTGCCCTTTTGTACTGTGCCCCTGTGTGCACTTCTGCTTTTTTCTGCCAACAAAGAAACCCACAGCAGCCCCAACAGAGCATCAGTGAGCTCACTCACTCCCCCTCCCTCACTCGCTTGTTCTGTGACTCCCGCTGCTGCAGGCTGACCTTTTGTACTATGCTCCTGCCTGCACTGGCAGCTTTTTCTGTCCACAAAAAAAACTGCAGCAGTCTCGACACAGTTCCATTGAGGTCGCTCACTTCCCCTCTCTCACTCATTCCATTTCTGCCAGTGCTTCAGGCTGGCCTTTTGATCTGGGCTCCTGCCTGCGTTGCCGCCTTTTTCTGCCCACAAACAAATATGTAGCAGTTATGATAGACCTCCAATGAGCTTGCTCACTCCTTCTCTTTCACTCACTCATTCAGTTTCTCCTGGCACTGCAGGCTGCTTTTTTGTATTGAGCTCCTGCCTGCATTGGCACCTTTTTCTGCCCACAAAGAAATCCACAGCTGTCCTGACAGAGCTCCATTGATGTTGCTCACTCCCCCGTCTCACTCGCTCATTCCATTTCTCCTGGCACTGCAGACTGCCCTTTTGTACTGGGCTCCTGCCTGTTTTGGCACCTTTTTCTGCCCACAAAGAAATCTGCAGCAGTCCCGACAGAGCTCCGTTGATCTCAGTCACTCCTGCCTTTCTCAGTCGCTTGTTCTGTTTCCACCGGTGCTGCAGGCTGCCCTTTTGTACTGGACTTCTGCCTACATTGGCACCTTTCTCTGCCCACAAAGAAATTCAGGCTGTCCCATGAGAGCACCCTTGAGATAGCTCACTTCCCTGTCTCACTCCTCATTCTTTTCTCCTGGTGTTGCAGGTTGCCCTTTTGTAGTGGGCTCCTGCCGCTGTTGGCGCCTTTTTCTGCACACAAAAAAATCTGCACCTGTCCAGACAGAGCTCTGTTGAGCTTGCTCACTCCCCCTCTCTCACTTGTTCATTCTGTTTTTCCTTCCGCTGCAGGCTGATCTTTTGTACTGAGCCTCTGCGTGCATTGCTGCCTTTTTCTTCCCACAAGAAAATCAACAGCAGTCCCAAAAGAGCTCCATTGAGCTCACTCACTCCCCCTCCCTCACTCGCTCATTCTGTCTCCTGCTGCTGTAGGCTGCCCTTTTGTACTATGCCCCTGCCTGCTTTGGTGGCTTTTTCTGCCCACAAAGAAATCTACAGCAATCCTGACACAGCTCCGTTGAGGTCGCTTACTCTCCCTCTGTCACTCGCTCATTCCGTTTCTGCCTGCGCTTCAGGCTGGCCTTTTGTACTGGGCTCCTGTCTGTATTGCTGCATTTTCCTGCCCACAAACAAATTTTCAGCAGTCATGATAGACCTCCGAAGAGCTCGCTCACTCCCCTTCTGTCACGCGCTCATTCTGTTTCTGCCAGCGCTGCAGGCTGCCCTTTGAAATGGGCTCCTGCCTGCATGACATCTTTTCTGCAAACAAAGAAATCTGCAGCTGTCCAGACAGAGCTCTGTTGATGTCCTCACTCCACTGTCTCACTACTCATTCTGTTTCTCCTGGCACTGCAGGCCGCCCTTTGTAGTGGGCTCTGCCTCTGTTGGTGCCTTTTTTGCCCAAAAGAAATCTGCAGTGATCCTGACAGAGCTCTGTTGAGCTCACCACCTCCCCCTCACATGCTCATTCTCTTCTGCTGGCACTGCTGGCTGCCTTTGTACTGGGCCCCTGTCTGCATTGCCGCCTTCTTCTGCCCATAAAGAAATCTGCAGCATTCATGATAGAGCTCCATTGAGCTCACTCACTCACTCCCCCTCTCTAATTCATTCGTTCTGTTTTTCCCACCACTGCAGGCTGCCCTTTTGTACTATGGCCCTGTGTGCACTTCTGCTTTTTTCTGCCCACAAAGAAACCCACAGCAGCCCCAACAGAGCATCAGTGAGCTCATTCACTCCCCCTCCCTCACTCGCTTGTTCTGTGTCACCAGCTGCTGCAGGCTGACCTTTTGTGCTATGCTCCTGCCTGCATTGGTGGCTTTTTCTGTCCACAAAGAAATCTGCAGCAGTCATGACACAGCTCCACTGAGGTCGCTCAATTCCTCTCTCACTCACTCATTCCATTTCTGCCGGTGCTTCAGGGTGGCCTTTGATCTTGGCTCTTGCCTGCATTGCCACCTTTTTCTGCCCACAAACAAATACACAGTGTTATGATAGACCTCCAATGAGCACGCTCACTCCTTCACTTTCACTCACTCGTTCAGTTTCTCCTGGTGCTGCAGGCTGCATTTTGGTATTGAGCTCCTGCCTGCGTTGGCACCTTTTTCTGCCCACAAATAAATCCACAGCTTTCCTGACAGAGTTCCGTAGAGGTTGCTCACTCCCCCATCTGACTCACTCATTCCATTTCTCCTGGCACTGCAGGCTGACATTTTGTACTGGGCTCCTGCCTCTTTTGGCATGTTTTTCTGCCCACAAAGAAATCTGCAGCAGTCCTGACAGAGCTCCATTGATCTCAGTCACCCCTCTTTCTCAGTCGCTTGTTCTGTTTCTGCTGGTGCTGCAGGCTGCCCTTTGTACTGGACTTCTGCCTACATTGGCACCATTCTCTGCCCACAAAGAAATCTGTATCTGTCCAGAGAGCACACTTGAGATAGCTCACTTCCCCTGTCTCACTCACTCATTCTGTTTCTCCTGGTGTTACAGGTTGCCCTTTGTAATGGCTTCTGCCTCTGTTGGTGCCTTTTTCTGCACACAAAAATCTGCACTGTCCAGACAGAGCTCCATTGAGCTTGCTCACTCCACCTCTCTCACTTGTTCATTCCGTTTTTCCTTCCACTGCAGGCTGACCTTTGTACTGAGCCTCTGCTGCATTGCTGCCTTTTTCTTCCCACAAGAAAATCAACAGCAGTCCCAACAGAGCTCCATTGAGCTCACTCACTCCCCCTCCCTCACTCGCTCATTCTGTCTCCTGCTGCTGCAGGCTGCCCTTTTGTACTATGCCCCTGCCTGCTTTGGTGACTTTTTCTGCCCACAATGAAATCTACATCAATCCTGACACAGCTCCATTGAGGTCGCTTACTCCCCCTCTGTCACCTCTCATTCCATTTCTGCCTGCGCTCAGGCTGGCCTTTGTACTGGGCTCCTGCCTGTATTGCTGCCTTTTCCTGCCCACAAACAAATTTGCAGCAGTCATGATAGACCTCCGAAGGGCTTGCTCACTCCCCTTCTGTCACACACTCATTCTGTTTCTGCCAGCGCTGCAGGCTGCCCTTTTGAACTGGGCTTCTGCCTGCATTGACATCTTTTTCTGCCAACAAAGAAATCTGCAGCTGTCCAGACAGAGCTCTGTTGAGGTCGCTCACTCCACTGTCTCACTACTCATTCTGTTTCTCCTGGCACTGCAGGCCACCCTTTTGTAGTGGGCTCCTGCCTCTGTTGGTGCCTTTTTCTGCCCAAAACGAAATCTGCAGCGATCCCGACAGAGCTCCGTTGAGCTCACTCACTTCCCCCCTCACTTGCTCGTTCTCTTTCTGCTGGCACTGCTGGCTGCCCTTTTGTACTGGGCCCCTGTCTGCATTGCCACCTTCTTCTGCCCACAAAGAAATCTGCAGCATTCATGATAGAGCTCCATTGAGCTCACTCACTCACTCCCCCTCTCTAATTCATTCGTTCTGTTTTTACCACCACTGCAGGCTGCCCTTTTGTACTATGCCCCTGTGTGCACTTCTGCTTTTTTCTGCCCACAAAGAAACCCACAGCAGCCCTAACAGAGCATCAGTGAGCTCATTCACTCCCCTCCCTCACTCGCTTGTTCTGTGTCACCAGCTGCTGCAGGCTGACCTTTGCTATGCTCCTGCCTGCATTGGGGCTTTTTCTTCCACAAAGAAATCTGCAGCAGTCATGTCACAGCTCCACTGAGGTCGCTCAATTCTCCTCTCTCACTCACTCATTCCATTTCTGCCGGTGCTCAGGGTGGCCTTTGATCTTGGCTCTTGCCTGAATTGCCACCTTTTTCTGCCCACAAACAAATACACAGTGTTATGATAGACCTCCAATGAGCACGCTCACTCCTTCACTTTCACTCACTCGTTCAGTTTCTCCTGGTGCTGCAGGCTGCATTTTTGTATTGAGCTCCTGCCTGCGTTGGCACCTTTTTCTGCCCACAAATAAATCCACAGCTTTCCTGACAGAGTTCCGTAGAGGTTGCTCACTCCCCCATCTGACTCACTCATTCCATTTCTCCTGGCACTGCAGGCTGACATTTTGTACTGGGCTCCTGCCTCTTTTGGCATGTTTTTCTGCCCACAGAAATCTGCAGCAGTCCTGACAGAGCTCCATTGATCTCAGTCACTCTCTTTCTCAGTCGCTTGTTCTGTTTCTGCTGGTGCTGCAGGCTGCCCTTTTGTACTGGACTTCTGCCTACATTGGCACCATTCTCTGCCCACAAAGAAATCTGTATCTGTCCGAGAGAGCACACTTGAGATAAGCTCACTTCCCCTGTCTCATTCACTCATTCTGTTTCTCCTGGTGTTACAGGTTGCCCTTTGTAATGGGCTCCTGCCTCTGTTGTGCCTTTTTCTGCACACAAAAAATCTGCACCTGTCCAGACAGAGCTCCATTGAGCTTGCTCACTCCACCCTCTCTCACTTGTTCATTCCTGTTTTCCTTCCACTGCAGGCTGACCTTTGTACTGAGCCTCTGCAGCATTGCTGCCTTTTTCTTCCCACAAGAAAATAAACAGCAGTCCCAACAGAGCTCCATTGAGCTCACCACCCCCTCCCCACTCGCTCATTCTGTCTCCTGCTGCTGCAGGCTGCCCTTTGTACTATGCCCTGCCTGCTTTTGTGGCTTTTTCTGCCCACAAAGAAATCTACAGCAATCCTGACTCAGTCCGTGAGGTCGCCACTCCCTCTGTCACTCGCTCATTCCGCTTTCTGCCTGCGCCCAGGCTGGCCTTTGTATTGGGGTCCTGCCTGTATTGCTACCTTTTCCTGCCCACAAACAAATTTGCAGCAGTCATGATAGACCTCCGAAGAGCTCGCTCACTCCCCTTCTGTCACGCGCTCATTCTGTTTCTGCCAGCGCTGCAGGCTGCCCTTTTGAACTGGGCTCCTGCCTGCATTGACATCTTTTTCTGCCAACAAAGAAATCTGCAGCTGTCCAGACAGAGCTCTGTTGAGGTCGCTCACTCCACTGTCTCACTACTCATTCTGTTTCTCCTGGCACTGCAGGCTGCCCTTTGTAGTGGGCTCCTGCCTCTGTTGGTGCCTTTTTCTGCCCAAAAGAAATCTGCAGGATCCGACAGAGCTCTGCTGAGCTCACTCACTCCCCTAACATGCTCATTCTCTTCTGCTGGCACTGCTGGCTGCTCTTTGTACTGGGCCCCTGTCTGCATTGCCTTTCTTTCTGCCCACAAAGAAATCTGCAGCATTCATGATTGAGCTCCATTGAGCTCACTCACTCGCTCCCCACTCTAATTCATTCGTTCTGTTTTCCCACCACTGCAGGCTGCCCTTTTGTACTGTGCCCTGTGTGCACTTCTGTTTTTTTCTGCCCACAAAGAAACCCACAGCAGCCCCAACAGAGCATCAGTGAGCTCACTCACTCCCCCTCCCTCACTCGCTTGTTCTGTGTCTCCAGGTGCTGCAGGCTGACCTTTTGTACTATGCTCCTGCCTGCATTGGCGGCTTTTTCTGTCCACAAAGAAATCTGCGGCAGTCATGACACAGCTCCACTGATGTCGATCACTTCTCCTCTCTCACTCACTCATTCCCTTTTCTGCCGGTGCTTCAGGGTGGCCTTTTTATCTGGCCTCCTGCCTGCGTTGCCACCTTTCTCTGCCCACAAACAAATATGCAGCAGTTATCATAGACCTCCAATGAGCTCGCTCACTCCTTCTCTTTCACTCACTCGTTCAGTTTCTCCTGGTGCTGCAGGCTGCATGTTTGTATTGAGCTACTGCCTGCGCGTTGGCACCTTTTCTGCCCACAAAGAAATCCACAGCTTTCCTGACAGAGCTCCGTTGAGGTTGCTCACTCCCCCATCTCACTCACTCATTCCCTTTCTCCTGGCACTGCTGGCTGCCCTTTTGTACTGGGCTCCTGCCTGCAATGGCACCTTTTTATGCCCACAAAGAAATCTGCAGCTGTCCTGATAGAGCTCCATTGAGGTTGCTCACTCCCCCTCTCTCGCTCACTCATTCTGTTTCTCCTGGCACTGCATGCTGCCCTTTTGTACTGGGCTCCTGCCTTTGTTGGCATCTTTTTCTGCCCACAAAAGAATCTGCAGCATTCCGACAGAGTCTGCTGAGCCCACTCACTCCCCTCTCAGCGCTTGATCCGCTTCTGCCAGCACTATAGGTTGCCCTTTTGTAGTGGGCTCCTGACTCTGTTGGTGCCTTTTTCTACCCAAAATGTATTCTGCAGCTGTCCTGACAGATCTACTGAGCTCACTCACTTCGCCCCCTCACACGCTCGTTCTCTTTCTGTTGGCACTGCAGGCTGCCCTTTTGTACTGGGCCCCTGTCTGCATTGCCGCCTTCTTCTGCCCATAAAGAAATCTGCAGTATTCATGATAGAGCTCCATTGAACTCACTCACTCGCTCCCCCTCTCTCACTCTTTCGTTCTGTTTTTCCCACCACTGCAGGCTGCCCTTTTGTACTGTGCCCCTGAGTGCACTTCTGCCTTTTTCTGCCAACAAAGAAACCCACAGCAGCCCCAACAGAGCATCAGTGAGCCCACTCACTCCCCTCCCTCACTGCTTGTTCTAGGACTCCCGCTGTGCAGGCTGACCTTTGTACTATGCTCCTGCCTGCACTGGCAGCTTTTTCTGTCCACAAAAACTGCAGCAGTCTCGACACAGTTCCATTGAGGTCGCTCACTTCCCCTCTCTCACTCATTCCATTTCTGCCAGTGCTTCAGGCTGGCCTTTGATCTGGCTCTGCCTGCGTTGCCGCCTTTTTCTGCCCACAAACAATATGCAGCAGTTATGATAGACCTCAATGAGCTTGCTCACTCCTTCTCTTTCACTCCACTCATTCAGTTTCTCCTGGCACTGCAGGCTGCTTTTGTATTGAGCTCCTGCCTGCATTGGCACCTTTTTCTGCCCACAAAGAAATCCACAGCTGTCCTGACAGAGCTCCATTGATGTTGCTCACTCCCCCGTCTCACTCGCTCATTCCATTTCTCCTGGCACTGCAGACTGCCCTTTTGTACTGGGCTCCTGCCTGTTTTGGCACCTTTTTCTGCCCACAAAGAAATCTGCAGCAGTCCTGACAGAGCTCTGTTGATCTCAGTCAGTCCCCCTTTCTCAGTCGCTTTTTCTGTTTCTGCCAGTGCTGCAGGCTGCCCTTTTGTACTGGACTTCTGCCTACATTGGCATCTTTCTCTGTCCACAAAGAAATCTGTAGCTGTCCTGCGAGAGCACCCTTGAGATAGCTCACTTCCCCTGTCTCACTCACTCATTCTTTTTCTCCTGGTGTTGCAGGTTGCCCTTTTGTAGTGGGCTCCTGCCGCTGTTGGCGCCTTTTTCTGCACACAAAAAAATCTGCACCTGTCCAGACAGAGCTCTGTTGAGCTTGCTCACTCCCCCTCTCTCACTTGTTCATTCTGTTTTTCCTTCCGCTGCAGGCTGATCTTTTGTACTGAGCCTCTGCGTGCATTGCTGCCTTTTCTTCCCACAAGAAAATCAACAGCAGTCCCAAAGAGCTCCATTGAGCTCACTCCTCCCCCTCCCTCACTCGCTCATTCTGTCTCCTGCTGCTGCAGGCTGCCCTTTGTACTATGCCCTGCCTGCTTTGGTGGCTTTTTCTGCCCACAAAGAAATCTACAGCAATCCTGACACAGTTCGCTTGAGGTCGCTTACTCTCCTCTGTCACCGCTCATTCCGCTTCTGCCTGCGCTCCAGGCTGGCCTTTTATGCTGGGCTCCTGTCTGTATTGCTGCATTTTCCTGCCCACAAACAAATTTGCAGCAGTCATGATAGACCTCCGAAGAGCTCGCTCACCCCTTCTGTCACGCCGCTCATTCTGTTTCTGCCAGCGCTGCAGGCTGCCCTTTTGAAATGGGCTCCTGCCTGCATTGACATCTTTTTCTGCCAACAAAGAAATCTGCAGCTGTCCAGACAGAGCTCTGTTGAGGTCACTCACTCCACTGTCTCACTACTCATTCTGTTTCTCCTGGCACTGCAGGCTGCCCTTTTGTAGTGGGCTCCTGCCTCTGTTGGTGCCTTTTTCTGCCCAAAAAGAAATCTGCAGTGATCCTGACAGAGCTCTGCTGAGCTCACTCACTTCCCCCCTCACATGCTCATTCTCTTTCTGCTGGCACTGCTGGCTTCCCTTTTGTACTGGGCCCCTGTCTGCATTGCCGCCTTCTTCTGCCCATAAAGAAATCTGCAGCATTCATGATAGAGCTCCATTGAGCTCACTCACTCACTCCCCCTCTCTAATTCATTCGTTCTGTTTTTCCCACCACTGCAGGCTGCCCTTTTGTACTATGGCCCTGTGTGCACTTCTGCTTTTTTCTGCCCACAAAGAAACCCACAGCAGCCCCAACAGAGCATCAGTGAGCTCATTCACTCCCCCTCCCTCACTCGCTTGTTCTGTGTCACCAGCTGCTGCAGGCTGACCTTTTGTGCTATGCTCCTGCCTGCATTGGTTGCTTTTTCTGTCCACAAAGAAATCTGCAGCAGTCATGTCACAGCTCCACTGAGGTCGCTCAATTCTCCTCTCTCACTCACTCATTCCATTTCTGCGGTGCTTCAGGGTGGCCTTTTGATCTTGGCTCTTGCCTGGTGCCACCTTTTTCTGCCCACAAACAAATACACAGTGTTATGATAGACCTCCAATGAGCACGCCACTCCTTCACTTTCACTCACCTGCTTCAGTTTCTCCTGGTGCTGCAGGCTGCATTTTTGTATTGAGCTCCTGCCTGCGTTGGCACCTTTTTCTGCCCACAAATAAATCCACAGCTTTCCTGACAGAGTTCCGTAGAGGTTGCTCACTCCCCCATCTGACTCACTCATTCCATTTCTCCTGGCACTGCAGGCTGACATTTTGTACTGGGCTCCTGCCTCTTTTGGCATGTTTTTCTGCCCACAAAGAAATCTGCAGCAGTCCTGACAGAGCTCCATTGATCTCAGTCACTCCCTCTTTCTCAGTCGCTTGTTCTGTTTCTGCTGGTGCTGCAGGCTGCCCTTTTGTACTGGACTTCTGCCTACATTGGCACCATTCTCTGCCCACAAAGAAATCTGTATCTGTCCCGAGAGAGCACACTTGAGATAGCTCACTTCCCTGTCTCACTCCACTCATTCTGTTTCTCCTGGTGTTACAGGTTGCCCTTTTGTAATGGGCTTCTGCCTCTGTTGGCGCCTTTTTCTGCACACAAAAAATCTGCACCTGTCCAGACAGAGCTCCATTGAGCTTGCTCACCCACCTCTCTCACTTGTTCATTCCGTTTTCCTTCCACTGCAGGCTGACCTTTTGTACTGAGCCTCTGCGTGCATTGCTGCCTTTTTCTTCCCACAAGAAAATCAACAGCAGTCCCAACAGAGCTCCATTGAGCTCACTCACTCCCCCTCCCTCACTCGCTCATTCTGTCTCCTGCTGCTGCAGGCTGCCCTTTTGTACTATGCCCCTGCCTGCTTTGGTGACTTTTTCTGCCCACAATGAAATCTACATCAATCCTGACACAGCTCCATTGAGGTCGCTTACTCCCCCTCTGTCACTCTCTCATTCCATTTCTGCCTGCGCTTCAGGCTGGCCTTTTGTACTGGGCTCCTGCCTGTATTGCTGCCTTTTCCTGCCCACAAACAAATTTGCAGCAGTCATGACAGACCTCCGAAGGGCTTGCTCACTCCCCTTCTGTCACACACTCATTCTGTTTCTGCCAGCGCTGCAGGCTGCCCTTTTGAACTGGGCTTCTGCCTGCATTGACATCTTTTCTGCCAACAAAGAAATCTGCAGCTGTCCAGACAGAGCTCTGTTGAGGTCGCTCACTCCACTGTCTCACTACTCATTCTGTTCTCCTGGCACTGCAGGCCACCCTTTGTAGTGGGCTCCTGCCTCTGTTGGTGCCTTTTTCTGCCCAAACAAATCTGCAGCGATCCGACAGAGCTCCGTTGAGCTCACTCACTTCCCCCCTCACTTGCTCGTTCTCTTTCTGCTGGCACTGCTGGCTGCCCTTTTGTACTGGGCCCCTGTCTGCATTGCCACCTTCTTCTGCCCACAAAGAAATCTGCAGCATTCATGATAGAGCTCCATTGAGCTCACTCACTCACTCCCCCTCTCTAATTCATTCGTTCTGTTTTTACCACCACTGCAGGCTGCCCTTTTGTACTATGCCCCTGTGTGCACTTCTGCTTTTTTCTGCCCACAAAGAAACCCACAGCAGCCCCAACAGAGCATCAGTGAGCTCATTCACTCCCCCTCCCTCACTCGCTTGTTCTGTGTCACCAGCTGCTGCAGGCTGACCTTTTGTGCTATGCTCCTGCCTGCATTGGTGGCTTTTTCTGTCCACAAAGAAATCTGCAGCAGTCATGTCACAGCTCCACTGAGGTCGCTCAATTCTCCTCTCTCACTCACTCATTCCATTTCTGCCGGTGCTTCAGGGTGGCCTTTGATCTTGGCTCTTGCCTGCATTGCCACCTTTTTCTGCCCACAAACAAATACACAGTGTTATGATAGACCTCCAATGAGCACGCTCACTCCTTCACTTTCACTCACTCGTTCAGTTTCTCCTGGTGCTGCAGGCTGCATTTTTGTATTGAGCTCCTGCCTGCGTTGGCACCTTTTTCTGCCCACAAATAAATCCACAGCTTTCCTGACAGAGTTCCGTAGAGGTTGCTCACTCCCCCATCTGACTCACTCATTCCATTTCTCCTGGCACTGCAGGCTGACATTTTGTACTGGGCTCCTGCCTCTTTTGGCATGTTTTTCTGCCCACAAAGAAATCTGCAGCAGTCCTGACAGAGCTCCATTGATCTCAGTCCTCCCTCTTTCTCAGTCGCTTGTTCTGTTTCTGCTGGTGCTGCAGGCTGCCCTTTGTACTGGACTTCTGCCTACATTGGCACCATTCTCTGCCCACAAAGAAATCTGTATCTGTCCCGAGAGAGCACACTTGAGATAGCTCACTTCCCCTGTCTCACTCACTCATTCTGTTTCTCCTGGTGTTACAGGTTGCCCTTTTGTAATGGGCTTCTGCCTCTGTTGGTGCCTTTTTCTGCACACAAAAAAATCTGCACCTGTCCAGACAGAGCTCCATTGAGCTTGCTCACTCCACCTCTCTCACTTGTTCATTCCGTTTTTCCTTCCACTGCAGGCTGACCTTTTGTACTGAGCCTCTGCGTGCATTGCTGCCTTTTTCTTCCCACAAGAAAATCAACAGCAGTCCCAACAGAGCTCCATTGAGCTCACTCACTCCCCCTCCCTCACTCGCTCATTCTGTCTCCTGCTGCTGCAGGCTGCCCTTTTGTACTATGCCCCTGCCTGCTTTGGTGACTTTTTCTGCCCACAATGAAATCTACATCAATCCTGACACAGCTCCATTGAGGTCGCCATCTCCCCTCTCACTCTCTCATTCCATTTCTGCCTGCGCTTCAGGCTGGCCTTTTGTACTGGGCTCCTGCCTGTATTGCTGCCTTTTCCTGCCCACAAACAAATTTGCAGCAGTCATGACAGACCTCCGAAGGGCTTGCTCACTCCCCTTCTGTCACACACTCATTCTGTTTCTGCCAGCGCTGCAGGCTGCCCTTTTGAACTGGGCTTCTGCCTGCATTGACATCTTTTTCTGCCAACAAAGAAATCTGCAGCTGTCCAGACAGAGCTCTGTTGAGGTCGCTCACTCCACTGTCTCACTACTCATTCTGTTTCTCCTGGCACTGCAGGCCACCCTTTTGTAGTGGGCTCCTGCCTCTGTTGGTGCCTTTTTCTGCCCAAAACGAAATCTGCAGCGATCCCGACAGAGGTCCGTTGAGCTCACTCACTTCCCCCCTCACTTGCTCGTTCTCTTTCTGCTGGCACTGCTGGCTGCCCTTTTGTACTGGGCCCCTGTCTGCATTGCCACCTTCTTCTGCCCACAAAGAAATCTGCAGCATTCATGATAGAGCTCCATTGAGCTCACTCTCTCACTCCCCCTCTCTAATTCATTCGTTCTGTTTTTACCACCACTGCAGGCTGCCCTTTTGTACTATGCCCTGTGTGCACTTCTGCTTTTTCTGCCCACAAAGAAACCCACAGCAGCCCCAACAGAGCATCAGTGAGCTCATTCACTCCCCCTCCCTCACTCGCTTGTTCTGTGTCACCAGCTGCTGCAGGCTGACCTTTTGTGCTATGCTCCTGCCTGCATTGGTGGCTTTTTCTGTCCACAAAGAAATCTGCAGCAGTCATGTCACAGCTCCACTGAGGTCGCTCAATTCTCCTCTCTCACTCACTCATTCCATTTCTGCCGGTGCTTCAGGGTGGCCTTTTGATCTTGGCTCTTGCCTGCATTGCCACCTTTTTCTGCCCACAAACAAATACACAGTGTTATGATAGACCTCCAATGAGCACGCTCACTCCTTCACTTTCACTCACTCGTTCAGTTTCTCCTGGTGCTGCAGGCTGCATTTTTGTATTGAGCTCCTGCCTGCGTTGGCACCTTTTTCTGCCCACAAATAAATCCACAGCTTTCCTGACAGAGTTCCGTAGAGGTTGCTCACTCCCCCATCTGACTCACTCATTCCATTTCTCCTGGCACTGCAGGCTGACTTTTGTACTGGGCTCCTGCCTCTTTTGGCATGTTTTTCTGCCCACAAAGAAATCTGCAGCAGTCCTGACAGAGCTCCATTGATCTCAGTCACTCCCTCTTTCTCAGTCGCTTGTTCTGTTTCTGCTGGTGCTGCAGGCTGCCCTTTTGTACTGGACTTCTGCCTACATTGGCACCATTCTCTGCCCACAAAGAAATCTGTATCTGTCCCGAGAGAGCACACTTGAGATAGCTCACTTCCCCTGTCTCACTCACTCATTCTGTTTCTCCTGGTGTTACAGGTTGCCCTTTTGTAATGGGCTTCTGCCTCTGTTGGTGCCTTTTTCTGCACACAAAAAAATCTGCACCTGTCCAGACAGAGCTCCATTGAGCTTGCTCACTCCACCTCTCTCACTTGTTCATTCCGTTTTCCTTCCACTGCAGGCTGACCTTTTGTACTGAGCCTCTGCATGCATTGCTGCCTTTTTCTTCCCACAAGAAAATCATCAGCAGTCCCAACAGAGCTCCATTAAACTCACTCACTCCCCCTCCCTCACTCACTCATTCTGTCTCCTGCTGCTGCAGGCTGCCCCTTTGTACTATGCCCCTGCCTGCTTTGGTGACTTTTTCTGCCCACAATGAAATCTGCAGCAATCCTGACACAGCTCCATTGAGGTCGCTTACTCCCCCTCTGTCACTCGCTCATTCCATTTCTGCCTGCGCTTCAGGCTGGCCTTTTGTACTGGGCTCCTGCCTGTATTGCTGCCTTTTCCTGCCCTCAAACAAATTTGCAGCAGTCATGATAGACCTCCGAAGAGCTTGCTCACTCCCCTTCTGTCACGCACTCATTCTGTTTCTGCCAGCGCTGCAGGCTGCCCTTTTGAACTGGGCTCCTGCCTGCATTGACATCTTTTTCTGCCAACAAAGAAATCTGCAGCTGTCCAGACAGAGCTCTGTTGAGGTCGCTCACTCCACTGTCTCACTACTCATTCTGTTTCTCCTGGCACTGCAGGCCGCCCTTTTGTAGTGGGCTCCTGCCTCTGTTGGTGCCTTTTTCTGCCCAAAACGAAATCTGCAGCGATCCCGACAGAGCTCCGTTGAGCTCACTCACTTCCCCCCTCACATGCTCGTTCTCTTTCTGCTGGCATTGCTGACTGCCCTTTTGTACTGGGCCCCTGTCTGCATTGCCGCCTTCTTCTGCCCATAAAGAAATCTGCAGCATTCATGATAGAGCTCCATTGAGCTCACTCACTCGCTTCCCCTCTCTAATTCATTCGTTCTGTTTTTCCCACCACTGCAGGCTGCCCTTTTGTACTGTGCCCCTGTGTGCACTTCTGCTTTTTTCTGCCCACAAAGAAACCCACAGCAGCCCCAACAGAGCATCAGTGAGCTCACTCACTCCCCCTCCCTCACTCGCTTGTTCTGTGTCTCCAGCTGCTTCAGGCTCACCTTTTGTACTATGCTCCTGCCTGCATTGGCGTCTTTTTCTGTCCACAAAGAAATCTGCAGCAGTCATGACACAGCTCCACTGAGGTCGCTCACTTCTCTTCTCTCACTCACTCATTCCATTTCTGCCGGTGCTTCAGGGTGGCCTTTTGATCTGGGCTCGTGCCTGCGTTGCCACCTTTTTCTGCCCACAAACAAATACGCAGCAGTTATTATAGACCTCCAATGAGCTCGCCACTCCCTCTTTCACTCACTCGTTCAGTTTCTCCTGGTGCTGTAGGCTGCATTTTGTATTGAGCTCCTGCCTGCTTTGGCACCTTTTTCTGCCCACAAAGAAATCCACAGCTTTCCTGACAGAGCTCCGTTGAGGTTGCTCACTCCCCCATCTCACTCACTCATTTCCTTTCTTCTGGCACTGCAGGCTGCCCTTTTGTACTGGGCTCCTACCTCTTTTGGTATGTTTTTCTGCCCACAAAGAAATCTGCAGCAGTTTCGACAGAGCTCCATTGACCTCAGTCACTCCCCCCTCTCAGTCGCATTTTCTGTTTCTGCCGGCGCTGCAGGCTGCCCTTTTGTACTGTACTTCTGCCTACATTGGCCCCTTTCTCTGCCCACAAAGAAATCTGCAGCTGTCTTGAGAGAGCACCCTTGAGATAGCTCACTTCCCTTGTCTCACTCACTCATTCTGTTTCTCCTGGTGTTGAGCTCCTGCCTGCGTTGGTGCCTTTTTCTGCACACAAAGAAATCTGCACCAGTCCAGACAGAGCTCTGTTGAGCTTGCTCACTCTTCCTCTCTCACTCGTTCATTCTGTTTTTCCTGCCGCTGCAGGCTGCCCTTTTGTACTGAGCCTCTGCGTGTATTGCTGCCTATTTCTTCCCACAAGAAAATCAACAGCAGTCCCCACAGAGCTCCATTGAGCTCACTCACTACCCCTCCCTCACTCACTCATTCTGTGTCTCCTGCTGCTGCAGGCTGCCCTTTTGTACTATTTTCCTGCCTGCATTGGTGGCTTTTTCTGCCCACAAACAAATTTGCAGCAGTCATGATAGACCTCCAATGAGCTCGCTCACTCTCCTTCTGTCACTCACTCATTCTGTTTCTGCCAGTGCTGCAGGCTGCCCTTTTGTACTGGGCTCCTGCCTGCATTGGCACCTTTTTCTGCCAACAAAGAAATCTGCAGCTGTCCAGACAGAGCTCTGTTGAGGTCGCTCACTCCACTGTCTCACTCACTCATTCTGTTTCTCTTGGCACTGCATGCTGCCCTTTTATAGTGGGCTCCTGCCTCTTTTAGCACCTTTTTCTGCCCACAAAGAAATCTGCAGCCATCCTGACAGAGGTCCGTTGACCTCACTCACTCCCCCTCTCTCACACGCTCATTCTGTTTCTGCCAGAGCTGCAGGCTGCCTTTTTGCACTGGGGTCCTGCCTGCATTTCCGCCCTTTTCTGTCTACAAAGAAATCCACAGCAGTCACAATAGAGCTCTGTTGAGCTCGCTCACTTCTCCTCTCTCAGTCGCTCGTTCTGTTTGTCCCACTGCTGCAGGCTGCCCTTTTATACTGGGCCCCTGCATGCATTGCTGTCTTTTTCGGCCCGCAAAGAAATTTGCAGCAGTCTCAACAGAGCTCCATTGAGCTCATTTACTCCCCCTTCCTCACTCGCTTATTCTGTGTCTCCTGGCGCTGCTGGCTGCCCTTTTGTACTGGGCTTCTGCCTTTGGCACTTTTTCCTGCCTATAAAGAAATCTGCAGTAGTCCTGACAGAGCTCACTTGAGCTCAGTCACTCATCCCCTCTCTTACTCGTTCGATCCTAATCTGTCCCAAACACTGATTTCCAACAGCGACTGTGGTATTCTGCACTGGAAGCATGAAAACACATTTTGGCCAGGATGTGAAAAATGTCAGCTGTACTATTCCTAAGGAGGTGTGAAAAAATGCCAGTGTTGAATATCTGGCGTGAAAATATTACTAATTTGTGAACTTACAAGGGTGCATGGAAACTGCACAACACACACCCGTAACACAGTCATTTTAAGGAGTTTCATCACACAATTTTCAACATAGGCATTTTAGGACCTCTGCTCATGAACAGTGTCAGTGTGATTTTCTTAATGTGTCCTGAACACTGATTTCCCACAGTGACCGCGCTATTGTGTGCTGGAAGAGGGAAAACACATTTCGGCCAGGATGTGAAAAATGACAGCTGCACTGATCATAATGAGGTGTGGGAAAATGACAATGTTGAAAATCTGTAGTGAAAATATTGCAAAGTTGCGAAGATATGAGCGTGTGTGGAAACTGCGCTACACACGTTTGTAACACACTCATTTTACGGACGTTCATCACCAAATTTTCAACATAAGCATTATAGGACCTCTACTAATGAACAGTGTCACTGTCATTTCCATAATGTATCCCAAAACACAGATTTCCCCACAGAGACCGTGCTATTCTGCACAGAAACAGAGGAAATACATTTTGGCCAGGATATGAAAAATGACTGCTGTACTGTTCATAAGGAGATGCAGAAGAATGGCAATGTTGAAAATCTGGAGTGAAAATATTTTCAATTCGTGAAGTTATGAGCGTGCGTGCAAACTGCACAATGCACGCTCATAACTCAGTCATTTTATGGAGCATCATCACCAAATTTTCAACATAGGCATTTTAGGACATCTGCTCATGAACAGTGTCACTGTAATTTTCTTAATCTGTCCCGAAAAATGATTTCCCACAGCAACCATGCTATTCTGCACCAGAAGTGCAAAAACACATTTCAGAACAGGATGCGAAAAGTGACAGCTGTACTGTTCACAAGAAGGTGTGAAAAAGTGCCAATGTTGAAAATCTGCCTTGAAAATATTGCAAATTCATGAAATTATGAGCGTGCGTAACAACTGTGCAATGCACGCTTGTAAAACAGTAATTTTTTGGATTTTTTCCACCAAATTTGCAACATAGGCTTTTTGAGAGCCTAGCTCATGAACACTGGCACTGTCATTTTGTTAAGTGGTCCCGAAAGGGGATTCTGCGCAGTGACCAAGAAATCACCTTTTCAGGCTGAATAATGCCGTGGGAGTTGCAGAATTCATGAGGAGGATTCCCAAAAAACCCATGTTAAAAATTTGGTGTCAGAATTCCAAAAAATGCCTGAGATATGCATCAAAGTTAAAAAAGCCCAATTCATTCTTTTATACAGCTAACCGTCATTTCCTCAGTTCGTGATTGACTTTGAAGAGTGCAGACCTGTTCCCAGTCCACTGAAGATCATCACATTGGACTCTGGAGGTAAGTATGGGGTGAGAGGGGGTGTGGAAGGCAGGGTGTGCAGTGGGTTGACACAGGTTGGGGGGCAGGGAGACCATGAGGGACCGTTTTATTTTTACAGGTTTAAAAAAAAAATTGCAGGATTTTTTTTCTTCACATGGGGCATTAGGCATGCTGGGGTGGGCTCCCAGAATGCCACCTAAACATTTTGGGGTGTGTGTGCAGACAATGGGGGACTGGGCACCCCCCGTCGGCACAAAAGTGGGGGGGCACAAGAGCCGAGGGGGTTTGGGCACCCCCTTGGCACAACTCTCCAGCTACTCTTTTGGGGTGGACCTGATGCTGACAGGGAGTGGATTCCCCCATCAGCACATCAAACAGGAAGGGGGACATAATGCTGACGTGGAGTGGGCTCCCCCATTCACAAGTTAACTAGCACTGAGGATGGAAGCTGACAGGGATTGGGGCCCCCGTTGGCAAAAACATGCCGCTGTGGGAGGGGCACATGCTGCCAAGTGGGATTGGGCACCCCCTCTGCACAGTGGTTGGATTAATATTGTTTGTGAACATAGCGACAAGGCGCTGCCATGTTCACAAACAATATTACAGTAGCAACGTTCCGCCCAGCAATGATGGATCGCTCCCTCATTGCAGTGAATCGCTGATGCTGCAATGATGAGGAAGCCCCTGATTACAGCGGCTGAAATGTTTCAAGGTTGTGGTATGCTGGCTGAACTAGTGTCAGCAGCAGCATGCCATGGCATTGGGGAAAGCGGGCCAAGCCTTTACAGTCTGTGGGGGCATTGGCCACAACAGTGCTGCGCCTCCACAGCCTGGTTCTGGAAAGCTGCCACAATATGTTTCTTGCGCATGCGTGCAGTCAACATAAAAAGTAATCAGCATTACAAATGAAAAGTTAAATGCAGGTATAATAGAATCAGAAACATCATTAAACTGTTTCAACAGAGCAGTACAAAACTGGTTCTCCTAGCCGGGACATAGAACTGGAGCATGAAAACAAAAAGTTGGAAAATTCAGCAAATACAGAAACTACTACCTTAAAAGCAGAGCTACAAAAAAACTAAAATACTGTGGGCCCGATTTTCAAGAGACCCTTATACCCAAGCAAGCTGAATCATACTACCACCTTGCATAAGTTACAGGTGCGCCAAATAATGTGTGCTATATTTTGCAAGAAAAGCGTCCTCTGTGACAAAGTCGCCCAAACTGACACAAGGTTCACTGCATCAAGGAAATGATGAAGGGACAAGAATGATGTAAGCTGCACCAAAAACATAGTGCAAGTTGAGTAAAATAAAATGACTCAAGGAACAAGAATGACACAAGATGAGTTACAAAAATTACTCAAGAAACAAGAGTACACAAGCTGAGTCACAAAATGATGCAAGTTGAGTCAACAAATGGTGCAAGGTGAGTGAAAAATGGTACAAATTGAGTGAAGAAAATGGTGAAAGCTGGGTCACAAAAATGGTGCAAGTTAAAACAAAAATGACACAAAGGACAAGAATGACACAAGTCAGGTTAAAAAATATAGCAGATTAAATGGTCAAGTCTAAGCCCCCAAAATGTTCTAAATTAGTCCTGCAACATAATGTTGGCCCTTACAAGTAGTATAGTTGGGTCTGGCCACCTGCTGTGGGCCTCTTTATATGCTCTAGTGTCCCTTAGATATGCTCTGGCAGGTCTGACAGGGACATGCATCTTACGCAGAAGGACAGGGCTCACATTCCTTGAAAACCCCAAATAAGGGGATGGTGTATCATTTCAATGCAGGCATCCCTTCCAACATGGGGCAGGGATATTGTTTGGTGCAAGCATGGTGCAAGCCAGTGTGGAACATGCAGACCTGTTTTTGACTCAAGCACCATTTGAAAATCAGAACTGACACAGGTTTTAACGCATTCTGCTCCTTGTGTCAGTTGTTTTTGACACAAGTTCCCTGCATCATTCTCTGGTCTTCGAAAGTCCAGTCCATTTAAAAGTACAGCAGATGAAATGGTCAAGACTAATCCCCCAAATTCTAAACTTGTCCTGCAGGAGAAAATTGGCATTAAACAGTAGCATGGTCAGGTCTGCCCATCTGCTGTGTGCCTCTTTATATGCTCTAGTGTCCCTTAGACCAACTCTGACTGGTCTTACAGTGACATGCATCTTAGTCAACAAGGACCAGACTCACATTTCTTGAAAATCCAAAATAATGGGATGGTGCATCATTTTGGTGATATAGGCATCCTTTCCAACAAGGTGCAACCATTATTTTGATGCAAGCATGGCACATGCAGACCTGTTTTTTGATGCAAGCACCATTTGAAAATCAGAAATTATGCAAGTTTTGATGCATCCCACTCCTTGTGTCAGTTGTTTTTGATGCAAGCACCTTGCATCATTCTCTGGCCTTTGAAAATCTGGCTCTATATATTCTACCATGAAAGAATAACTGGAAAAGCTACTGTTTCTCCAGTGAAAGCTTTCTGACTACCCCAGAAATGTCACCTGCCATCAACTCTTCATGAACTAAGGTCACCTATACAAAGTAGTCTGCCATGTTAAATACAGCACTCTCTTTTAGTAACAACAACAACATCAGTTTTACAATGGGGGGTTCACACTTCTAGGTTGTGAAAATCAGGGGAATAATGAATCAAATGCATATTCCTGGATACTAAGATACTCAGATAATATCTTGCATTATCTTACTTCCAGGAGTGTGCATTCAGTCCCTAGATCATGCAATATCCCAATGTAATGCATAGCTTGCGGTGTTACCCCTTATTCTATTTATGTTGGTTTCTGGTATTTTCCTTACTGGAGAACTTTCTGGTTATTAAATATATGTGTAATATAGGTACTGACAGAAACACATCTTTGAATATCATTTGAATCAGTTGTGTACAATTTATCATCAGATCAGGAAGACTACTGTAAGTACCTCACCATGTGAAGGGTTGGTATGAGGAATTTTGGTGATATATTAGATAAGAACTACAAAACTGCACATATCTCTATAATTCAAAGCATCATGGGATGTATATGCAAATCACCATGACATTTTAGGCTGGTTCACCTTTAAGCAAGCATGCATGGTGCCGAAATGCTTCTCGCAAAATTTGCAAAGGGTGCAAACAGAAAAACACAGACACGTGTTTCATCCTACCAGGACTCATCATTGTGCCTCAACTTTATCAAACCCCAGGGAAAATGAACCTGCCCTAAGTTGACCTTAAGGGTTAGGGTCATGGTTAGCCCCCCCAAAAAACTAAAAACAAAAAACAAGCTAAAAGAAATATGTCATATTTGATAAGAGCATGGTGGCACATGACTTAAAATAATACATATTATAGTTTTGAGTTCCAGACAGATGTCTTAGTCTTCTGCTCTATGTTACCAAATAAAAAGTTCCTTTCCTATCTATTGACCTATTTGCAATAGTTTTATCAACGTTTTATGCAGTTAGCAAATAAAATAAAAAGAACAATCAAATTAAATTCTTATATATTCTTACTTCAGTTATTAACTTTATTCATGCCAGATTGATCTTGTATCTCTTCATAAAGCAACCCTTTAGAAATACGGTAGAATGTATACTCTAGCCACCCAAATGTCCATATATATTTATCTATGCAATTGTATTTAAATGGCACTACCTCCTGTTGAACCTATTGCTATGTTCAGGTGGAAATATCTTGTTATATGTGATGGTTATATGTTATTATGTTGTTATTATTACTATGTAATTGTTGTATAGGTTCACTCAACCTGTTATGTCTTAACCCTGTTGGCAATTGTTTTGCCCCAGGTTCATCTTGTAAATGAGTTTGTCTCATTGATGTTCCACCTGGCAAAATAAAGATTTTGATTGATTGATTGGTTGATTGAAATTAGAAAGAAAAACTCTGTGTTCTGTAGTTTTGATATAATTTTTTAAATATTTGGAAAAAAGGAAAACTTTGATTGTATAATGAAAAATTAAACGTATTTAAACCAACTCAGATATTATGCAACAATTTAAATTGCATTAACCCTGTTACAAACCTTCTATATTTACACATTTTAAATCACATAGGTGTGATGTGCTTATTTATGGAACACATACAAACAGAGTAGTGAAAGAAGTAAGTATCTCAGCTGGGACTTGAACCCAGACCACCCAGAATACCATTGTGTTCGTGCTAACCAACTGTATCGCCAAAGCAAATGGAACCTAGGCCATCCCAGAGCACATGTTACTCTTTCTCCAATACACAACCTGGTGCTACACAAATAATTATTACATTTGCAGTCACATGGGTGCAGTGCACATATTTATGGAACACATACAAACAGAGGCGAGAGAGAGAGAAGTAAGTGCCTCAGCTAAGACTTGAGCCCAGGCCACCGGGAATACTGATTTGGTTGTGCTAACCAGCTGCACCACCAAGGCAACTGGAACCTGAGCCATCCCAAAGCACACATTACTCTTCCTCCAGTGCATTGTATTCTAGGCAGCCTGGATTCTAGTCCCTGAGGCTTTTACTTCCTTCTCTCCTCTGTATGTGTTCCATAAATATATGCACACCACAACCATGTGATTGAAACTGTAGTGATTATTTGTGCAGCACTAGGTTGTGCATTGGAGAAAGAGTAATATGTGTTTCAGGATTACCCAGGTTCCAACAGCTTTGGTGGCGAAGCTGATTAGCTCAACCGAAATGGTATTTCAGCCATCCTGAGTTCAAGTCCCAGCTCAGGCACTTACTTCTTTCTCCCCTCTGTTTGTACGTCTTCTGTATTTACACTTTTATGATGCTTGATATATAAGTACAGTCTCAAGTTTCCCAGGCCGCATTCACACACATGTAGAACTCCTGAAAGGGGTTGTGATCACATAGTGGATGCCTAGAACATCACCTGAAGGGATTTAAGGAGTGTGTTAGTTTATGCAGGGGACCGCTGTAATCTCTTTAGGATAAAAAACAAATTTCCAAATTAAAAGGAATGACAATTGAAGGCCCATGTCTCTAGCGCTCCATGGCAATGTGAATGAAAGGCACAGACTGATAAATCCTGAAGAAGGTGATCCTTACCTTAAAAAAATGCTAGGCAAGGAAAGTTCAAATATTTATATCAGGGTCCCTACAGCTATAAAATCCAGTTATGGCTTTGTTCAAGACAGACATTAAAACCATGCTCCCATTACACCCAAGAGCAGCTTTGTATGTACACTAGGTATGTAAAAAAACTGGAAGTTGGTGTGAAAGTTGTTCAAGTCTGGAGAAGGAGATTTTGTGAAAGCTGCAGGGGTCTTTCTGGCCCCAAGCTGAAATACTCACCGTCAGAATCTAGCCTACATGTTGCACAAATACAACAGGGTGGCCAATGCAGAGCCAGGTTTGACAATCAAGTGAGAAAGTGAGCCAATCAAGGCCTCCAATATGGCAGCAAGTGATTATTGAGTGTGTATTGATATGTTTTATTTGTTTTGAAGTGTAATATTATGAAATCTTCTTTTTTAATGTTTATTTTAAAAGCGCCCTGAGCACAGGAAGTGTACCTTATACAAATAAAGGTTTACTTACTTATATACAAATTCAAAAATATGATATGCTCTGCAGCATTATCAGTGCATTTATTTCTTGTTTTACTGTATTGCTAAGGCACACTGAACTCTGACACAGAAACATAGAAACAAAGACTTTGATGGCAGATAAGGACAGCTTGACCAACCCAGTCTGTCCATTTTCCTACCTATTTGATAAGTTGCATATTCTAGTAAACCAACAGCCTACTTCTTCCTACCCACCAACAGAATTGCCTTACATCTATCTAGCGCATTCTTGAATTCCCCCACTGTATTTGACCCCATGACCTCCTCATAAAGGTCATTCCATGGGTTCTCCTCCCTCTCCATGAAAAAATACTTCCTCACATTTCCCCTTATCAGTCCCCCTTCTATCGTCAAATTGTGCCCCCTTGTTCTTGCATATCCCTTTTTCTGAAAGATGCTACCCTTTTGGACTTTATTGATTCTCTTGAGGTACTTGAAAGTTTCTATCATGCCCCTCCTGCCTCCTTTCCTCGAGGGTATACATATTAAGATCCTTTAGTCTCCCTTCATATGGCTTCTGGTGCAAACTCTGCACCATTTTATTTACCCTCCTCTGGACTACCTCCATCCTGTCTATGTCCTTGCAGAGATGGGGTCTCCAGAACTGCACACAGTACTCTGGATGGGGTCTCACCAACTGTTAGTACCGAGGGATAACAACTTCCTGTTTTCTGCTGGTGACGCCTCTCCTTATGCATCCCAATATCCCCCAGCCCTTATTGTCTTCTCACATTGCTTGCCTACCTTTAGGTCATCTGATATGACTACCCCCAGGTCTCTTTCCATTTTTGTTGTTGTTAGTACCTCCACCCCCATTGTGTACTCTTCTCCTGGGTTTGTGTTTTCCATGTGCATTACTTTGCACTGCTTTGCATTTAATCATGACTACCATACTTTTGACCATTCCAACCTTGCCAAGTCCCTTCTCATCCTTTCCACCCCCTTTGTGTATCAACCCTGTTGCAGATGTTTGTGTTGTCTACAAAGAGGCATACTTTTCCTTCCAGTCCCTATGCAATGTCACTTACAAAGATATTAAATAGGACTGGTCAGAGTACTGAACACTGTGGTACCACACTAGTAACCTCCCTTTCTTCAGAGTGGACTCTGTTTACTATTACCCCGTGTCCTGTTTTCCAGCTAACTTTATACCCAGGCCACCACCCTGGGACTCACTCCCAATCAGGCTAACTTATTTATTAATCTTTTGTGTGGGACTGTGTCAAATGCCTTGCTAAAGTCTAGGTAGACCACATCCACAGCCCCTCGCTGGTCTACTACTTTGGTCACCCAGTCAAAGAAATCTATTAGATTCATCTGACATGACCTTACCGCATTGAATCCATGCTACCTTGGGTCTTGTGCCCCACTGGCCTCTAGGTGCTCAACAGTTCTTTCTTTCAGAAGTGATTCCATTATTTTCCCTACCACTGAGATCAAACTAACAGGTCTATAGTTTCCTGCCTCTGCTCTGCTTTTCTCCCACTTTTGTCAAGGGGAATCACATCTGCCCACCTCCAGTCGTTAGGTGCCACACCTTCCTCCCATGATTTGTTAAAAAGAGTAGTCAGTGGTGTCACTAGTTCTTCCTTTAGTTCTTTTAGAATTCTGGGGTGAATCCCATCAGTCCCCATTGTTTTGTCCACCTTCAGGGTTAGGAGTTCATTCAGGACCCTTTCTTCCGTGAATGGACTGGTATCGACTCCTCTATCCAGAGTGCTTCTATTGATTGGTTTAGGTACCTCCCCCTCGTCTTCTTTTATGAATACTGAGCAGAAGTATTTACTCAAGTCCAGTTCTAGAAATGAAGTTGGAAACTATCACCCGATTTCTCTCCTTGTTCCCCTCTCCAAAATTATCGAGAATGTTGTTCAGACTCAGCTCACCGCTTACCTTAAATCAAATAACCTGCTCTCTAGTACCCAGCATGGGTTCAGATCCAGGCACAGCACCAAAACAGCCTTGGTCAGACTCACCAGTGATGTCATCAAAGCTAATGATAAAGGCCAGTACACGGTATCCATCTTTGTTTACCTGACCAAGGCGTTTCACCTTGTGGCTCATGCCCTTCTCCTAAACAGCCTAAAAGACCTACATCTATCAAACAATGCCACCAAATGGGCCAGTATCTATCTCTCAGAAGATCCCACATGACCTCAATCAAAGGCCACATCTCCTCCAAATGTCAGAATAAATATGGGGTCCCTCAGGGATCAATTCTAAGCCCTCTTCTCTTCTCTTCTCTTCTCTTCTCTTCTCTTCTCTTCTCTTCTCTTCTCTTCTCTTCTCTTCTCTTCATTAACAATCTCCCCTCTGTCTGCCATTCCAGCCAACTTGTCCTCTACGCCAATGATCCGGCTCTTTTCTGCAGCAACAATAACCCACCACTATGTTCCAAAACCTTAAAACTGATTTCAGGAAGCTGCACTTCTGGTTCTCGGGAATGGCCTTGTCCACAAGTTTAAGAAGACTTCGCACACGATCTTCTTGGGCCCAAGGAAAGACCCTCTCCCTGGCCTTAAACTATCTGACAGCTCTGGAAACATCATCAAACAGGTCTCTGAATTTAAATACCTGGGTCTCCTCCATGACTCACACCTTTCCTTCAATCTCTCAAAGTATGTTATAACTGAATATCTTTATTTTTTCTTTTCTTTGTTATGGTTGTTTATTGTGCATTCTTTTACTACCTCTGTATGTATGTTGACCCTCATCCTTTGATGTGGAACCTTTGTAAATGAGCAGTTTCTGCTCAAAGGTATTTGTAATCCAAGAATTTAATAAATAAAAAAAATTAAAAAAATCTCCACATTAGTAACCTCATTAAAAAGGTCCATGTTAGGCTCAGTCATCTGTATAGAATTTGAAAATGTCTTATCCCCACATCCAGGCTTTGCCTAGCTAGCTCTCTACTCCTGCTTTTTATCGACTATGGATCTGTCATCTTTTCTCCTCCTACCTCATCCCTCCTATACTCCAAGATCACAGCAGCATATAACAGCACAGCTTGTTTCATCACTGGACTTCCTGGGAAACACACCAATGCACACTGTATGCCTCCCTCAGCTGGCCCACTCAAGAAGTGAGGTTTCACCTAAAAGTGCTCTCCTTCCCACACAAGGTCTACTTCAATACTCTTCTCCCCTAATGTTAACTCCCTATTCCCATTTGTAGCACCCAGGCAGTTGACAAGAAGTGCCTCCAGCCTTATCTTTGACCTTTCTTTACAGGTCAAACCAGGCCCAGAACTATATCACCTACAGGGTCATGAAGCTTTACAACAATCTGCCCGCAGACATCCAGGCATGCAGATCCCACTTCTCCTCTAACACCTCCCTCAAAGAGTACATCCTTGTGTTGTCTACTTGCAGCTGTCCTGATAAGCCCCCTCCCTATCCCACTTGTAAAATCCAGTATTTTTTTTCCCCTGGGATTCCTGACATGCCCCCACCTCTATCATTATAACCGTAGGCTCTTTACATGGCCCATTATCCTTCTCTGTACAGAGCCCATCTTCCCTGTTTGTCTTCTGCCTTCACCTGTCCTTTCATGGTGACTTTACAACCTTTCAGCTTCATATCATCTTACCTCACCTGAGTACTCTCTTTCTGACTCCAAGGTGCAGCCACTTACTACCCCTCCTTACTTCTTTGCATTGAAGCTCCCTATTTCCATCATACTGTGTACTTATTAACACTGTAAATATTATGTATATAGTATCACTTTTTCCTATAGTACCTTATTGACACTGTAAATATTGTGTATTATTATATTGTGTTTATAGTTTCTACCTACTTGTATATGTGCTTTTCCACTGTAAATTCATTGTTTATACAGTATATCATATATTCTTCTTCGACTTTGTAATCATTTATCTGTTAAGTCACTCACTTGACATACACTCATTTTATTCTCCTGTACTTTATAACTCTTATACCTGTTATTTCAAATACTAGGCATTTGTGAAAACAGGCATTTTTGCTCACATACCTTCCAGTACACAAATAAAAATTGATTGATTTAAGTATTCATTCAGTATCCCTGCTTTTTCACTGTCACCGTCTGCCCACCCACCCTTCTCTTTATTAAGCCTCACTATCCCTCCCTTGGTCTTTCTCCACTCCCTAATGCACCATTAAAAGGTTTTATCCCCCTTGTTGACTAAGTTGTCTATATTTTCCTCAGTTTGGGCACTGTGTTTCCAGGTTGATCCTGAAGTGTATGTGTGTGTGTGTTTGGCCGCACACACATGCATGTGTGTAGTGTGTGTACCTGCTTTACAGACTGAGGGAGTGTTGGCCAGGGCACCTGAGAAACACCCCTTCTCTTATTAAATGGAAATGTGTTTGATCACCTGGAAAAAAAATGGCTGTGGAGTTGTAAGTCAAAATTCAGAATGGTAGCCGGTCATGTGGGTGAAGACAAAATGGATACAGTGAAAACAGCTAATGTTTCACCATGACCAGAAAGAGGGCAATATTTATATCCCCCCCCAAGAGTTGCTAAGACCTCAGAGTTATTACCACTAGAAAGGAGGGTGCTGGTGGCAAAGCCCCCCTGCAAATACACCCGTCATACTATTTCAGGTCACCGTGAAACACTTCCTATTTTTATGGCCTCCGTTGTGTTTTTACAGTCCTGACATGGAACTGTCCAGAACTACTAAAAGCAGTAATGAGCACAAGGATAATAGGTTTGCAGATTTAAGACATACAAAATGGTGAGTAAACACAGAGAAGATGACTCTGAGGTCTCGGCTATCTTTTCGTCCATTAAGGACATTATCTTCAGATGTAGAGTACTCCCTAACTGTGTTTGACAGGGCTAAAAAACTTGTTCAGAAGATAAATAAATAGTGGTTGCATAACTTTATCTTTTTCACTTTCCTCATTAGTATTGGTTCCATCATCTCCTTGGTGATGCTTAATGTTAACAGCATCAAAACATCCAAAATTGGCCAGCCCAGTGGTGCTGAGGGTTCAGGCACTGGACACCACACCTCATGTCATACCGGTGACCCAAGTTTAGGAATGCACTCAGGACACTGGGGGGCTGGCAGGTGAAGGAGAGGACAAAATGACTGTGGGACTGCTCTCCTTTCCTGGGGTGGGTATATGGTTGCCACCCATCCTGTTTCTCATGGGACAGTCCCAGTTTCAGAGGTCCCGCCCCATCTCCCACCCCCCGTGGAACGTCAAATGTCCCACTTTGTACATTTTACTAAAACCCCCCTACCTGGAATCTGGATGTGCAGCATGTCCTCTCCTAGTCCGTCTCTCTTGGTCTTCCCTTAGTTGCAACAGCAGTGTAGCATTATCCACAGGAATCCCTACAGCCGGCGGGCAGTGGTGGCTGGTCACTTTGCTGGGTCAGGTTACACTAGTCACCAGGGTCACCATCAAGAGGACAATTTCACAATAAAAGAGCTGTAGTCACTGTCACTTGTGGTTAATTAGAGGGCTGCCAGAGCTTCATGATCAGCCTTGTTTGCCTGTCAGTCCCAGTCTGAACTACTGCTGCTGGAGAGGTCAAGAGGAGGTCATTGAGAAGTGCATACCTGCCACCTAAGGAGTGAATTCTGATGCAATAAGCCAGGTATGTGGGCTTCTAGCCTAGCCAACATTTTTTTCAATGTTCTAGTAAAATAAAATGGTATGTGATGTGTGTAGTCAGGGGATTCAGAGAGGAATGTGATTGTACTGGGCAGAATTCATATAATTTTTTACTTTATTTTTTTTATTTTTTTTTGTTTTTTGTCATTTGTATTATTGAAACAGTTGTTTGAGGCCAGTTTCTTATTCTGCAGTGTAGAGATGTTTTCAATAATAAATCTGTACTCGTGCTATATCTGTCAAACCAAACCAGACAATTTTTGCAAAACGCTGGGCTTATGAATCATTGGTACTGACCCGCTAGTCAAAATACTGGTAGATTTTTGTGTTGGGCTAGTAAGATTTTCATAGCCCTCCTGGCTTGTACTGGAGAAGGCATCACTTCTGTATGTACACCATCTGGACCAGTGGAAATATCTGTGGTGCTGGTAGATTTTTGCAGTCACTAGCCCTGCTGACTAGTGGCTGCGAAAGTTAATTTCTACCCCTGCTCATGGCAATCGATAGAGCACTGATTTTCCCCTGGTGCCTGGTAGGTCATAGAAAATTCATGCTCCCTCCTAGCAGAAAAATGGATTTGTTTTTAAAGCCTTCTTAATTGTTATCATGACAGCAATAGATGCGATTGATTTTCTCCTGCTG
Source organism: Neoceratodus forsteri (assembly GCA_016271365.2). Classification (NCBI taxonomy): domain Eukaryota; kingdom Metazoa; phylum Chordata; order Ceratodontiformes; family Ceratodontidae; genus Neoceratodus; species Neoceratodus forsteri. The sequence goes on from CM028137.1 coordinate 456,310,531, forward strand.
CAGTTATCTTGTCTTGTGTGACAAATACATTTAGGGGCTAGCCAAGACAAACTGTGACCATTTGTGCACCATGTAGTTGTCTCTGGGCAGGCAGATGTAATTTCTTTACAATAATTTAGAACATAATTATTGGGGAAAGGCTGGCCCCTTCTCTTGCATGCTTCTCTACTGGGAATGTCAGTGTGGTTTGGTGGCTGTAATCGGCATCAACAGCTGTCAAACTTGTCATACTGAATGCTGCTGTTATTTGTTCCAGTCCCCATTGTCATATTGGATACTGTCATGAATGTAAAAAAGTGGCATGTAGTGCTTGCCAACATGCTAGCTTTATCTATTATGATATATCGCTTGCTTATCCTGCTGTTGTGTTTCTTGGCATGTCCGCTATTGGAATTATAATGAGTCATTGTGACAGCATGCATGCCAGGGGAAAATTAATCATTCACATACTGCAGATAAAACAAGCTGACTAGCCTGGGTACTGAAAAATAGAATTGCAATGTGTGCTAATGTATTTCAGGGATCTGTTGTTACATAGACCAGAGCTAACAGAGTCTTGCCACAGATTCCTGAGATAGATTAACTCAAAGCTACAGTTTGTTTTTGCATCTCAAGTTCGTTGGAGTCCACATGTGCCCACCCACACTCGTCCAGATACCACACGCTTGCTCATATTTAAATTATATGATGGCAAATGGAAATATTTTGAAAAGAAGACGACGGGCCTGATTCTCTGGTAAAATGTTATGGTGAATAACAGTTTGTGAATAAGCTTGCTCAACACAATCATTAGCTTTATTTTATTGTTTCAACTTTTTTTTATTGCTTTTACAATTCACATTTTTTTATGACAGAGGCAGCTGTCCAGCTGATTTTCATGGAACATGGCATGTGTAGCCTTCTGTGAATAGATCTCTTTGGGTGTTTCTTTGAGCGGAGACAGTTTTATCCAATGACAAAAGTGACTTGGACCATCACAGGGTCTGTTAAAGTGTTCAAAATGCTTGGACTGCATCTTTTTAGTATCGTAGTTGTGGTGGTGCCTGTGGTTCCAGATAGAGTTTGGTGGGTTTTTTTTTTTTGCTGTCTGTTATTGAGCATTTTCCGGAGCATCGCTGTTATGTTTATTTTGTTAGCTGGATCATTCAAACCAAGGCTTTCTGGATGTACATTGCTCCAGACACATGTCATTTGTAATTAGTCAATTGGAAACCCTGTTTAGTCATTCTTTTCAGTCAGTGTGTCTAGCTTTGTTTGGTGGCAGTGTGTTTGTTGCATTATGCTTCCAACACAAGGGCCAACTTTCCAAGGCCCATGAAATAATGAGATTCCATGCTATTAACTGCTTCCATACCAGTTGTTGTGATGATGTATTTGTCATATAACCTGTAGCCATAATGGCTGGCTTGTCTCTTCTGGTGCTTTGTCTGGCTGCCATGTAAGGCAAAGTTGCACTGTGCTTTCAGACAATGATTGGCACACATGTTATAGTTTCTCCACTGAAGATAAGATTCATATTGCAACAGTTAAGGTGCGTTGATTATCTACTAAAAGCATATTGCAACCTTTATGTGAAATTGCACAGGTAAGTACTGGGGCTCAAAGAATGAAGCGATCTGCAGTGACTGCATCCTCAAACAGTAAAAGACTCTGCAAGTGGCAAGACATGTGGAAGACTGAGTTCAACTGGGTTGACAAGTGCAGTGACATTAAAGCCTCCTGCAGATACTGTAGGTGATAAATCCTGGTGTCACATGGTGGATAAAATGATCTAACAAGACATGAGAGCACTGATCAACGCAAGACAGCAATCCAGCAAGCCAAACACAGCCATCTGATGACAAAGTGGGCCAGAACTACTAATGTGGATGGAATGGAGCTGAAGGTTACTGCAGCAGAAGCAGCTGAGGTGTTCCATGCAGTGCAGCACAACATATCTTAAAATTCTTTGGACTGTGGGCTGAAGCTGGCCAGTCAGCTGTATGAGGACTCTGAGACTGCCAAAAAACTTGCCTGTGGCAGAACAAAGGCTGAAGTCATTGTAGAAAATATTCTGGGACCACATTCTCTGGAATGCCTTCTGAAAGACTTGCAAAGTCCAGGGCAGTCATTTCCAGTAGCATCTGATGCATCCAACAAGGGCAGCATAAAACTATTTCCACTGGTAGTAAGGTATTTCAAAAAGGAGGAAGGTGTGGTTAATGCTCTCTTGGACTTCTTTGAAGACCCAGATGAATCTGCTCAAGCCATAACTGAGCAGATTTCATCTATTTTGCAATGGCATTCCTTGCCGTGGGCCTCTGTGTCGGCATATGGTGCTGACAATGCCAGTGTGAACTATGGGAAGTGGTCAGGCGTGCATACTGGACTGAAAGAGAACTGCCCATCACTTCACAGAGCAAACTGCCATGCTCACATCCTTCACAATGCTGCAAAGAAGGCAGCAGCAAAACTGACATATGATGTGGAGGTGTTCTTCCTAAAAATGTTTAGCCATTTTTCAGGGTCTGCCACAAGAACAAGAGATTTAACAGAGTTTTTTGAATTTTGTGGCATGGAATACGAGTCCCTTCTGAGGCATGTGCCAACCAAATGGCTGTCATTGCTGCCAGCAATTGACAGAATAGTAAGAAATCTTGCTGCACTGCAGTCCTATTTCCTGTCACAAGGAACAGATACACTTAGACAGATCTGGCAATACTTTGCTGACAGTGAACATGGAGAGGGCACACTTCCAACATTGCCACAGTGCTACCTGTATTTCCTTAGTGCCATTCTGGTCGATTTCAATGAACATATAGCCACCCTAGAAAGATCACAACTGAAAGCTATGGAAACATTTGCAGTGATGGCCTCACTTAGACAAAAACTTGAAGCTCGAGCAGCAGACAAGTTTTTTAGGGGAAGCTTCGGGCATTCATGAGGGATATGGATACAGTCTCCTTTAAAACGCTGGAGACAGATTTTGTCCTTTTCCTTCAAACTGCTGTCAAATACTTGGGGCAGTGGTTTGACTTCAGTGATGACAACTACCTAAAGAAAATGTCTGTGCTATCTTTGAAGGAACCCTTTGCCTGTGATGATTTATTGAATGTTGTTGCTGCCTTTTCTCTGCAGGAATCCATAGATGCAGACAAACTCTTTCAAGACTATTCAGTCATCAGGCCCCTTATGCCAGATTTGTGTAGACTGGACCTAGCACCAGCAGAAAAGTGGCAAAAGATTTGTTCGGATGCACCAGACCTGCCTGCTCTGTATCCAGTAATTGCACATATCATGAGCATTCCACTTTCAAATCCTTTTGCTGAGAGAGTGTTTTCTCTCCTAAAGAACAAGTGGAGTGATATAAGAGATCATTGTAGGGTGGAATTAATAAAAGCTGAACTTATGGTCACAATAAACTACCAATGAAATGTGGTGAATTCCATTTCAAACATTATGTGGAACAGATCCCTTTTACGGCTGTTAAATTGAATGCTAAATATAATTTCAAAGCTAAGAAATGAGGTGTAGAGCTGTTTGAGTGAGAAAGAGGTGGAGCGGTTTTGAAAGGGGTGAATATCTGCTACTTTTTTTTGCTTGAAATTATCCTTGCTGCTTGAAAATTGACTTATTGCTTTACTATTTCTTCTTTTTTTGTAATAAAAAATGCATTTTTTTCAGTGTTGCATTTGTCTGTTTCTTCATTTCAACTTACCAAAGGTTCTGAACACAGACAATGTTAATGTTGTTCCATGGGTGAACATGCAAAGAATGCTGAGTCAAGGCATACATGGGGTGGGCAGTGGCATATGACAAAGCATCCCAAATATCCTGATTGGTACCCTGTGCTGTAAGGACACCGTGGACCTGTGGCACATGCAGTTGGCTGCCAATGGCCAGGTCACAGTCTTTTGTCTCACTTTGGGCTTCTGAAAAGGTGGTAACCCTATTCTCAATACCCTAGAAAAAGTAAGAATGGTCACCATCTGAGTTGGCCATGTGATATGTGAGAGCAGTTTTTAGCACCTCTTTTTTCATTTGCTTGCAAATGTTTTCTAATATACTTTTTTGGAAAGGTGTATTGTCTTGCCAACATAAAAACAAGGGCTCACTCCAAGGTAAGTGATTGATTCAGTATAGCATGAGATCAAGTCCCATATCTTAAACCTTCTTTGTGAATTCATGGATACAAACATCTCACCTTTTAGAATCACTCTTCAGAAAGAGCAATTCCCACATGTAAAATATCCTTTTGGTAAATTATTAACTTGTGGATGTGGGTCATATAAGATTTATGCTACAACATAGCTGATGTTCTTTCCCCTGCTTAAGATTATCCTTGGAAGGTGTTCTGTGATTTCACATAGTACTCTGTCAGCTGTCAGTACATCTTGTTTTTGGGGTACTGTCCATTGTATTAAATGTGACTGGGATGAGTATGTATTTATAAAATTGGGACAATGAGCTTGAGTTAAATGTTATTCTTTTGCCCTGTGTTTCTTTGGGTGAGCACTGTTTTCTAGGATTTCCTCTCTGTGAATATCATAGCCTCATGTAGAACATGGAGACTGCATCTTTTCTGTTCAAAGCATTTTTAAGACATTTTGCATGATTCCAGTAATCACTGTCAACTCTGCAATTTATCAAATATGTTGACTTTTTGGAATGTAATTTGCTGTATGCTTTGGTTGCACACTAATAAAGAGCAGCAGAAAGTTCCTGTCTGTAGGCTTGCAGACACAGCACTTTTATTTTCCTTTTCCCTTTTTCCAGGGTGAGATCCACATAATTGATAGTATTTTAATAATAGATTCCCTGTTCTTTAAACAAGGAGACATTAATCCCTTACTGAATGAACAAGATACATCTACTACTGCAGTAACTAATAGCACAACTGATACTACACCATCAAACATTAGGGGTGAATTTATAGCACTTGAAAAAGTAATGCTGAAGGCCGGAAGTCTGTACTGGTAACATGTTACCTTGAAAGCATACCTGCAGTTGAGCTGAATCCTTACGGGGCTGAGATTAACTAAGAAACCAATCTTCAGTTCAGGAGCAATATTTATCTTATCTTACATACTTATCACAGTCACATTCAGTACAAAAGGTAATGCGATAAAATTTGTATGTACTGACAGCTGACAGGACATTACATGAAATCACAAAATACCCCCAAGGATGTTTTTTTAGGAGAAAAACAACATCAACGACACTGTAGTATGTATCTAAACTGACCCCCATCCATAAACTAATAACAACTTTCAGTAAGGATGTTTTATAGGTAGGAATTTCTCCTTTTGCAGAGTGATTCTAAAACATGAGATGTGTGTATCTGTAAATTCACATAGAAGGTTTAAGATATGGACTTGATCACATGCAGTACTGAGTCAATCAGTCAATCGTACTTTACAGTGTGTACTTGTTATGTTGGCAAGACAATAATCCCATTGAAAAGGTGTGTTGGAAATCATTTGCAAGCAATTGTAAAAGAGACCTTGAAAACGTTCTTGCATATCATGTGACCAGCTCAGACATTGTCCATTATTTCTGTTTCCAGGACATAGAATCCGTAAAACTTGTGTGCTGTGGAAAGAACTTGGACCAACACATTTTTACAAAGAGAGACCTGTTAGCAGCATCACCTGTGAGACTTGGAATATCCAGAACTTAATGAAAGGTTTCAATTGACTCCTTTCCTTATTTTGTAACTGTTTTGGACATTGTAATTTTGTACATGTATGCTCTTTTTGAGGATTAGTAGAGGGGTGTGAAAATCAGTTTAGAGCTGTTCATTTGTTCAACTGACATTTACCAACATTATTGTGCAATACATTTACAACCTATTCTGCTCAGTGCATGTCTAGATGCTAGTAGATTTATAGTCAGTACCATCCCTAACAAGTTCATGAAGTGCTTTGAAAATATTTTTGTAGAATTCTCCTTTTAGATGGAATCAAGGACATCATGCAATCTATCTTCATGACTTTTGGTTATTATTAGAAATGGTGGGCTGGACAGTTCAGCATGACTCAAGTTCTGACATGCTGTATTGAAATATAATATATAGGATGCTTTTTTGGCTTGCATTGCTGCTCAGGTTTAATGTTATGCATTAAGATTATATCTTCATTTAACTGTACTTTACATTCTACCGCAGGAACAAAAGCAATCTGAATAAACATGATGTACAGTAAAGTCACATTAAACTGTTCTTTCAAAAGTTGTTTTAGCATTTCTGACTCAGTTGCAAAAGTGTTGCTGGATCCAGCACAAAGCCCTGCAAAAAAAAAAAAAACTCTTCTTAAAAGTTAAAATGCAGTGTTGGATTGCCCTGTGACAGGACTGCAGATGCTTACAACTAAGTTGCAAAACCATTTTACAAACATTGCTCTTGAGCTGGTTAAGCATTGAAAAACAATGCAATGTGAGTTGCCAAGAATGCCAATAGTGAAAAAACAATTCTAAACCAACTAATTGTAGGGACAGTTTAATGTGACTTGCACTGTAGTTGTAAGAAGTAACACATTTATCTAGTAGCACCATCTATGGCTAGCATTTGTGTTTAATTTTAATGGTTTGATGTAGTAGCTAGTATTGTTATTAAATGTGTGATGTTAACAAACATATGAATATCTATTGCAATATGAATAGAAAGTTGTAGCTTGAATTACATGTATTTAATCTAATTTATGTTTGTCATTTTAGTCTTGCATTGTCTGATACTTCTTCCCTCCCTTATACCACCTGCTGTTTCTCCTCTTGCACCACACTTTTCTAATCTTTCCTTTTCTTTAAACTATGTTGGTGCATGTCTTAAATAAATGAATTATTACTAGCATTTAATTCAACATTTTTTAACTGCTGGGTAATCAACACACTTTATATGTAATGTTACTAGTGAATCACATTGTGTCATTATTTATTCACTGCTGAACAGGGTTTCTGAATGTACCTGCTTGACACGTGGAGCCCAATTTTCAAAGATCCCTTGGAGAGACATAAATTGCATCACTCCAGGGATGCAGCAAACTCTGGGTCTGCCATGAACCCTGTGCTTGTATTTATAAAAATCAGAGTCCTGGTGCCAAACTCCCAAGGTTTGCCACATGTCAACAGTTGTGCCAAATGGTTGGCACACCTGTGGGAAGTGTTGCAGGTTTCCAGCTCCCAGAACCACATGGCACAACATTAGAGGGGCCAGAATGGGGGTTGTGGTGACTGACCTTGACAGGAGGGGGCTGTGGGTAGAAGTAGCATCGGAGGTGGCAGAGGGAAGTCAGGGAGACAGCTGTGCATTAATGCGAGTGCTGTTGCACTCGCAGGGTGAGTTTGTAATTGTAAATATTTGTATATAGTACAATAATATACATTATAATAAATGGGGGAGGTTCAGGGACAGAATGTGCAGCAGCCAGGGCTGTGCCCATCTGGTTCCATATTATGTTCTGCCCCTGGCCACTCCCATGCAAAATATTGCACAGTACAGTAAAATACACAAATATATACAATTACAAATGTACCTCTTGTGGTGCCACATCATTCACATTAATGCTCTGCTGTCTTCCTAACTACCCTATGCCACCTCATTTGCTCCTTCACTTCCTGGCAGCCCCTGGTCTGACTATGTCCCACTGAAACAAGCCATGTAGTTCACCTCATGGTTGATCTAATTGGTGACTCTTGCTGCATCCACAGTGGGGCTTGCAAAATCTAAAAAAAGGGGATGTGGCAGCCCCACTATGGTGCAAACCCACTTATGACCTGGCGTACCTGGTTGTTGGACACAACCTTAGTGCAAGAGGGCTTTGGCATATCTGCATCAGGATTTCACATAGCCACATTAGAAAGTTGTGATGCACGACACCTCTTGCATCAGTATCTTCTGATGTGCCTTGCATTGATTTAAGTCTTTTGAGATTTGGGCCAGTAATCTCAGTTGTGTGTGTTTATACAAGATACACACTAGATAGCAGGTTAGCCTTGATAAAGCATAATAGATTTATGCAAATTGTTGGCTTTGTGTCAGCAGTCTATATGTTATTGCTTTTTCTTATTTTATCATTATTTTTAGTCAATAAAGAAATACTGGAACATTGTGATCCTGAGTATATGATATGGAATATGTAAGTGCCATACTCATTGGAACTTAAGATGGTTTAAGAATTTGCATGGAGCATTAAAGGGACTCTATAGCTGCCTTTGTGATTTGGGTATCAGTTGTAACCACTTAATGTAATCCAAGAGATTACAGCAGCTAGAATACACAGGAAATGTGACATTAGGGTTTCTGACCCTAACTACCCACCCCCACCCACAAGAACCAAAAGGTAAAAAACATTACACTTTTCACTGTCAACACTGTTGTCAAATTAGGGGTGGGGTGTTCCTTGGGGTTCTCAACCCTAACACTCACCATCATTGTGATATAGTCTTCAAATATGCAGAACTATGTCTACCCTCATGTTGAACAAACTGTACACCTTGCATGAAGAAAACTGATCACATCTGACCTTATTTGTGCACAGAATGGGGTGAGCACTAAGGTTGAGAACCCCAAGAAACACCCTACCCCTGAATTGCCAAGAATGGTGACAGCAAAAACTGTAATATTCTTCCCTTTTAGTCTGGGGGGGAGTAAGGTTGCAAACCCTAATGCCACATTTCCTGTGTATTCCAGTTGATGGAATTACTTGACCTGGACCACATTGCTACATACCATACCCAAACCAGCATTTGGTCTAGAGCAACATTTATCTTAACCCTAACACCACATTTTCCTAAATTTTTTCCTTTTATTCTGAACCCAAACAAGTGCAATAACACAGTTTTTTGTAAGGAATTTCTTTATTTTTTGAAATAGTAGAACTGCGTCCTTGACTGAGTTATAGCTTGATAAAGTTGCAATGTTATCCTAAGGATGTTTTTATTTTTCTGTTTTTTTTTTTTTTTATATATGGCCCATATTTTCTTTTTGGGAGGACTGGGGGTATTAAGTGTTAGAGTTGTAGTACTCATTGAGATCCTTTTTTTGTCATATAAAGATTGACCCTTAACTCCAAAGACTGACATAGTTACAGCTTGTTAAAGTTGCAGTGTTATCCTAAGGCAATTTAGTTGTTTAATTTTTATGTTTCTAATATGGCCCTTGAATTGCTTTGTAGGGTATTATTTATCACTGCTGTAGTATTCATTAAGACCTTTCTTTTATATATATATATATATATATATATATATATATATATAGACTGACAATGAACTACTAATGTTGAAAGAGCTATATCTTGTTGAAAACAAATAAGTCCAAATTCTTTTTTCATATGAAGGAATCCCTTTTAGTGAGATTGTGTTGTTTATGCAAAACAGGATTTCTTCATATGAAAAAAGAATATGAAAAAACAAAATCCACATTCCTTTTTTGTATGAAGGAATCCTTTTTTATTAGATTTTGTTCTCAAAAAACAAGATTCCTTCATACAAAAAAAAAAAAAATGTGAAAAAAATACTAAGTCCAAATAATTTTTTTGTATTGAGGTAGTTTTTGTTTTGTATGACCTTATTACTGTTTTGTATGGCCACATGAAAAAAGAAAATCGTGTCACTAAAAAGATTTTTAAAAATGTGTAAAAACACATTTCTGGGTCCTTTTTCCCACAACACTAACTGCAGAATCCAGCTAATGGGGCCCAATTCGCAGCATAAGTTGTTGTCTTTACATAATATGAATTGTATGGGATTTCAAAAAAAAAAGTTGTTGTTTTTTTAAACAGAATCAAGATGGCCACCATACAAAAAGATTTTTTCTCACAAAACAGGATTACTCCACATATGAAACAGAATCAGTTCTTGTATGGGCAGATTTTTTTTTCATATTAAACACCTATCCAAAAGAATGTACAAAGCATGCTCAGAACCAATATTTCAAACCTGTATAACACTGGAATGGATTAATCTGTTTCCCCCAAAGCAACAAAAGGCATAACTCTTGGCTAGGCCCTTCTACCTTGAAACTTTCAGACTAAAATTCCAAACCATCTTGGCACCAGGTGCTGAAAAAAAATCAAAAATATCTACCTTTTTCACTCTCCAGATATCAAAAACCACTCATTGAACTTAAACAAAACTTTGCAGCTCAAAAGACCTTGTCCCTGAGTCAGGCATGCAAAATGTCTTGAAATCTGTTGAAGGGGGAAAATCTATTAAAGTGCAAAGTTATGGATTTAACATTAAACAGACTACTCAACCCAAATTAAAGTGTTGCTACTACACCACTATAGTAACAGCAATAAATATACCAAATTTATGCAGTTCTTGTCACACATACTGTATATTACACTACCTTCATAAGCATTGAGACTTGCAATGTATATAAGTTACTGATGGTTCCATTATAAATGGATACCAGATATTATATGATAGCTAGATAGATAGATAGATAGATAGGTTCATATGTTCATAGGTAGGAATTACAAGTTAAAATAGTTAAATAAGCCATATGGGGACTTGTCACTAACAGTGGATATGTTCTAATTTTTTATCCCCCACATATAAATCTAACTGATGTTTAAAGGACTCCATACTAGTAGCCCCCACTATAATCTCTGGCAAGGCATTCCATGTCTTAACTACCCTTTCATTAAACCAGTTGCCCCTTCTTGTTGTTTTATATAAGTCCCCCTTCAACTGATAGGGGTGCAATTGTGTGGCTCTATCTAAAGTCACCTTTCTGGTAAGACCAGATGTTTCACAAATCATTTCTTCATGAAAAGCTCTATATACATAACACAGGTCCCCTCTTGTTTTTCGATAGGACATTGAATACAATCCTGTTTCCCTAAGCCTGTCCCCATATGATTTATCTTTAAACCTTTTCACTGTCCTCATCAGTTCCCTCTGCACCCTTTCCAGAGCATTTGTGCGGCCAACACTTTGGGATGAGCAGACTGGGGCACCATATTCAAACACTGGTCTCACAATGGAATGATAAAGGGGCATCAACACCTCCTCTCTCATACTCTTTATGTTTCTCAATATATTTCCAAGAATCCTAATTGTCTTTTTTTAAACATTCACTATTGTGTTTCTCAAAGCTCAGGGTGTCAGTTTTCCAAACTCCCAGGTCTTTTTCATTCACAACAATAATAATAGGCATATTATTGATATAGTACTCTGCCCCAGGATTATTAACACTAAAGTGCATGACCTTACACTTGGTAATATTTAGGGCTGCCACCTTTGGATGAGGCAAAAAATGGATTCTAAGCTCCACCCCTAGCCCCACTCCTTTTCATGATTCATCATGCATTGTTACTTCTAGAAGGCTGTTTTTTATATCAATAAGAGACAACAGTTAAAGTAGCAGTTAAATAAAAATGTAACAGGTACTGTACTGTGCCTGTTAAAGTTACTTTCCTAGGTTCTTCCTAATTATTTAATGATGTATTTATTTATTTATTGGCATTGGTTAACCAGATAAACATACAGAGATAAAACAAATCTCCTTTACAGATATGATCTAGGGGGAGACGAGGAAAATACTGTAAATAGCATACAACAGTACACATACATTATATCTTTTTCTGGCTCCATTTCCTGTCCTTGTCTACAGTACTGTTTCAAAGCCAAAGAAGTGACCATACTTATTTCTTGAGGAAAAAAATAATTTAAAACATTTAAAAATGCCTAAATTCTGTTAGAGATGAAAATGTTTACCAGCAAATGAAAGTGGAGGACAACTGGCTCTGTTACTGTTACAAAAGGTGCGGGTAGCTGTGCTGCTATGCCACTTAAAGATGCAGTGGAAAAATTAGGTTAAGTAAGTGCTAATGGTGTTAATGACCATACTTTACATCTCCCAGGATGACTGCATTCACAAACAAAAGGCTACATTGACAACAGAACTTTTTTGTAACCTGGACATGTAGCTGAAACAATGAATGATATGACAAAATTTGTTTCAAAAGTATGTGAGCACTCAAAATGGCCCAAAAACCTGACCAGCACAGAGCAAAATCAGATTACCTGATAAGGGCCCTGAAAACCTGATCACCAGGTAAAACACCTGACAGGTGACAACCCTAGTAATATTAAACACTAGTTTATGTTCAATTGCCCATGTCTCCAAATATTTTAGTTGTTTTTGAAATCTATTTACAGAATCCTGGTTGTTAACTATAGCCCCCACTTTTGTGTCATCTGCCTATTTACAGAGCCACACCCCATCTTTGACTTGCATAGTTGAAACAAAAATTCTAAACAAGATGGGTCCCATGATCAATCCTTGGTGGACACCACTCGTCACTGCCATGCAGTTGGACAAGCATCCCCTGATGGCCACTCTCTGTCTTCCATCACTCAACCAGTCTCTTATCCATATGGATAAACCTGTTTCCAAACCTATTTCTTTCAAAGTATTTAACAAACTGCCATGAGATACAGAGTCAAATGCATGTGTATAATTTAAGTATATCACATCAACAGGCATACAATTCTCAAGTGCCAGCCTCACGGGCTCAAAAAAGTCCAATAAATTTGTCATGCATGACCTACTCTGCACAAATCCGTGCTGAGTAATATCCACCACCCTAGTCTTCTCATATCTTTTATAAACTTCTTTATAAAACCTTCCATCATTTTATCCACCTCTGAAGGGATACTTATGGGGCAGTAGTTCTGCACCTCTGTTCTTATTCCCCTTTTTAATTTTGGGGTGTGTGCCAATTTCCATTCTTTCAAAACTTCTCCCTTTATCAAGGACTGAGTGAACAGTAGAGCAAACAGCCCAGCCAACTCCTCCTCTACTTCATTTAAAAGAAATGGGTGAATCCCATCTGGACCACAGGACTTATGTTTTTTTAGATTTTTTTAAATTTTTCATATACGTCCCACTCCACGATATTTCTCTGTAGAAAAGGGTCTGTTATGTTACCTTCTTCTTGATCATTTTTAGAATCTTGACTCTTACAGTCTTCCAAGAAATATTTATTGACTATATTAGCTATCTCCTTCTCCTCCTGTATTAATCTATCCCCCACTTTAAGTGACACCATAAACTTTTGTGTATGTATTAAACTCTCAACATAACTATAGAACTGCCTACAACTATCTCTTTTCGTAGTAACTCATTTTATTTTCTCATTTACCTTTGCCTTCCTTATAGCTATTTTACATTGTTTTACCTTCTTTTTGTAATTGTCCATATGTTTTTGTGTCTGATTCATCTCATATTTCTTGTAAGCCTTTTCCTTCTTTATTATTATTTCTTGAATTTTTTTTACTATAATACTTAGGGATCCTCCCCTTCCTTTTATATTTCTGGACTACTGGCACATGTTGTTTGACACATTCATCAATTATTTTCATTAATTTTTATCCACATTTGATCTGGGGTAAATCTTTCAGATCCTGCCTCCAGTTCCACTCTGTTAAGGACTGCCTTATCCTGAGATAGTTTGTCTTTCTTTAATTCCTTATTTTTGTTTTTCCTTTTATCTTCCTTGTATTCTCTGATATCACAAATGTAATCATATTATGATCACTGGACCTAAAGGCTGAATCACATCCACATCATCCAAAACATCTCATATCACTTAAGACCAGATCTAAAACATTCTCTCATCTGGTGTTCTGCTTAGTGTATTGCTCCAAATTATTCAGTAGGTAATATTCCAGGAAGCTGCTCTCCCAATGGCCAGTTGCACATAATGAATTCCAATTTATTTGTGGAAAATTAAAATCACCTAACACTATGCAATCACTGGAGATGTCTTGATTTTCTAATAATTCCATAAAAACTGAATTCTCTACCTTACTCAAACTTGAAGAGTGGTAGTATAACCCTAATGTAATATCCCTATGCATTCCTTTAATTTTAATCCAAGTTTATTCTGGTTTACAAGAACTCTCTATGTCCCTGCCTATGTATTGTGCCCTTAAATGTGTAGCCACATAAAATGCAGTTCCTCCCCGATTTCTGTAATTTCTTGTACTCTGAAAAAAGTCATATACTTGTATTTTGTCTACAAAGTCATCCTACCTGAGCAATGTTTCCATGATACCACATATGTCTATCTTTTCTTTAAACATGAAGGCCCAGACATTCAAAAGTGTTGCGCCATGCACAATAGGGATGCGCCAGCGCAAGTCTGAAAATGTGCCATTCTGCAATATTCAGCAGGAGGCAGATGCGCCACCCCCAAATCACACTGTGCAAGAGCGCAATGATAATGAATGCATGCGCAACTGAAAGGAGAGGAGCGATGCATAAATGGCACAGTGCGATATTCAACAACATGCACCATGTGCAATAGGGGAGCAAGTGGAAGTTGAGCAATAGCGTAAATGAGCCAAAATAACAAGGAACAAGAGAGAGGTGCAAGAACACTACAGGGAAGGCACATGTTGCTGAACCATAGGCAGCAACCAAGGCAACACACACACAGGGCAGGACAGAGACAGAGCACCTGGAACCCCCAGCAACAGGGAAGTTGTAGAGAGCCACTGCCACAGTGCAGTGCAAAAGGGGGAAGTGCCACACAGCACTGAGGCCACTACAGGAAGGTGTTCCCAGTGCAGGGGAAGTAGCAGCAAGGACAGTGGGGGGGCACAGAAACAGCTGCCGGGGGGGAACACAAGCCAGGGACATGGCCAGTGCCACCTTCCAGATGGGGGCAGTAATGAGGGGGGTGAGAAGGCAGGCAGCAGGGGTGTGTGGCCATGGAAGGACCCTTCAGCTGTATGCCCCAACAGAGAGTACCGAGCCCACACCAGCTTCGAGCTGTAATCCAATACTGAGATCATGGGCCGGTACTGCCTGAACTGGACAATTCTGAAGTGGCTCTGTGAGCTGTGCAGTGATGTGATGCAGACACCCACACGACGGAGCCATGCTCTGTCAGTGGAGACCAAAATGACAGCTTGCATGTGCCTGCTCGCCATGTGTACCTTCTAGAGACCAATAGGGGACACAACGGGCATAACCCAGTCGACTGCATCATGCCACCTCACCCAATTCCTCAGAGCACTGCTGCCACATGCTGTGGAGTGCATCTATTTCCCCATCATACTGGCGGAGTGCAAAGCAAACATACAGGAGTTCCACAGGGTAGCACGTACGCCTGGCATGCTCGGGGCAATAGACTGCACCCATGTGACCATCAACACACCATCTGGCCCTGAAGAGGCCATATCCATGAATCAGAAGGGGTATGCAAGTATCAACTGCCAGGTGGTGTGTGATTCCAGGGGGTGCATAATCAATGTCTGTGCCATGCACCCTGGGGGAGCACATGATGCCTTCATCTGGCACCAGTTAGCACTGTGCCACAGGTTTGAGACTGGGGACATCCCCACTGGCCATTTAGTGGGTGAGTATGCAAACCATGCAGAAATACATGTAGCTTGGGAGGGGCATAGTCAGAAGTGACATGGGTATTGGTCTAGATGGCCCAAGGCAGGGCGACGCTGATCACCAAACTAATTTCCAACCTCTACACACAGGTGACAGTGGATACCCACTCCGTCTCTGGCTGCTCACATCATACTGGTGGCCCATGACCCCATCGCAGCAATGCTACTATGAGGCACATGCCACCACATGCAATGTCATCGAGCAGGTGTTCTGGATGCTGAAGGCATGTTTCCATTGCCTGGACATGTCTGGCCTGTGGGCTATCCCTGGCCTGTTGCATCCTGCACAACATGGCCAATGACTGTGGGATAGCCATACAGGTCGAAGAGGAGGACAGCGATGAGGACGATAAGGATGCTGATGAAGATGGTGATGGGCAGCCCTCCCTTGGTCGAAGGAACCCCTGACTGATCTGGCTGGCACAGCTGCACCTGGACACCATCACAGAGAAGCACTTCAGCCAACCTGGGGTAAGTCATGGGGACATGTGCAACCATCAGTGGCAAAGGCACAACCCACAAACACGCATGGACAAATACCAGGGGTGCATGTCGTTAAGGGAATTGGCAGAGCATGGAACAGCACACACCAGCAGGGATGGGTATGGTCTAACATGGCACGCGGTCACACACACACACACCTCACAAGACATGCACAAAGGGCAGGAGGCATGCTGACCCCGACCACCACCCCTAGCCACACACACATCCACAGACCACCACCCCCAGTGCCTGTCATTGTGCATGTGTCAGATGCTGGGCATCATTGCACAGTGGTGGACAGTGCAATGCAGGCATCATCATCATGCACATGCCACAATGGACAGCAGCCAGGAGAGTGTGCAGATGGAATGTGTGCATGCGTGCAGGGCCAGGTACCCCACCAGTGCATTGCATGCTGAACAACACAATGCACACAGGGCAACATCAGACAGTAGCCATGCTGGGAGACAGGTCAGTCATGTGCCAGAGTGCCACGGCTGCCACGGATGCATGGGTAGCCCTGCTGAGACCCACCAGCAGTGACAGGCTGACCAATGGCCTCATGGGGTTCCACTGCGTGAATGCAAAGATGCTAGTGCAGGGGTCTGCAGCACACCTAACATGCCTGCACCAGGTCTGCTCGGGATCACCACAGCTGAACCCGGTGTCGACAAGGAGGGTGTTACGTGACACCAGGAATGGGGGTGGACATTGCACTGCATGGTATCTGCAGCACATGGGCAAATAACTGTGTGCCCATTGTGGCCATGACAGCTGTGATTGCCTTTGTCTGCCTGTCAGTGGCAGCAGTCACATCCTCCCACAACCGGTCCATCCCTGCTAGGAGCAGAGCGATGTCTCTGCTGCACTGCTCCTCTGCCTGCTGCAGAGCTGCACTGAGTGCATCCACCGCCATCTCAAGCTGCACCTGCTGATTGACTGATGCTTGGAGTATGTGGGTGTGCTCATCTAAGAGGTCATCTGCCTGATCGGCATGCTGTCCCTCATGGTGTTTGCAGCCCTGATGGTCAGCACCCCTTGAGGGTGGGCACTGCACATGAGGGCCAGGCCTGGGCATGTCCACAGGTGGTGCACTGACACTGCCCCCTGACACTGTACCCCCATGGCCATTGGATGACTGTTGACACTGCCCCTCCAGCTGCCACTCTCCAGGGCTCAACGGTGCCACTGCAGTGGCCGCAACAGCCCCACTGTCCTGGACACACACCAGTGCTGCCCCACTGGAGCAGACAGGCACAGGCTGGGACTGTGATGTCATGCAGGCCTCCATGGCAGCAGCACCACCCATGGCCATGCCCATGATGTCACCTGCTGTGTGGCCATCCTGTGGCCCACAAGTATCACTGCTCATGATGTTAGCTCCACCATCATCAGTGATGGATCTGGCACCAGCCTGAGTCTCAGCATGCTGACATCCATGGACGCTGGTACACTGGGACATGGGCAGGGCATCCTCCACACCTGCTCCACCAACATCAGTCTGGACGTCTAGGTGGGCCCACTGTCACCCTGACCCTCATATGCCTGTGGAGGTAGATGGGCCTTCCTCTATCTTCATGCTACCACCCTCAGTGGACAAGCCCACCACCACTGACCCATGTAGATGCTCAGGAGCTGTAAGGGAAAATCAGTAGCATTAATGTATGTGACCTACCCTGTCCCCCCCATTGACAGACCAGGACCTACCATGCAGTGACAGGCTACCACCCATCTGGAATCCACCACCCAGAACACCCTCAATTGTACAATGCTGCATGCTGCCAGCAACCCTCTCTTCTTGTGGGGTCAGGCATTGCACATCTGACTGTCTCCCACCAGTCACAGATCATGCTGCCCTGATGGCAGCCACCTTCTCCTTAAGCCTCTGCCTGTCCGTGCCCATCTTCTTTTTGCACTCCTGCATGGACTGCTGGTGGCTGCCATGCAGGTTGATGGCACGTTTCACCTCTTCCCATGCAGCAGCACGGGTCTGTGGTGTTCCCTGGCATCCACTGAGCAGCGGCTCCTGGTCAAGGTAGGCCTCAAACAGGGCATCTGTTTCTGCCTTGGTGAAGTTAGGCCTCCTCTTCTGCCCATGTCTCTGTTCCTCTTCCTCCACCTCATGATCAGTCATTATGCATTCTGTGAGAATGGCAGGTGTTACCTGTGACTGTGCAGTCCCATGCATGTCCCACACACCACAGTCCACACTCCCAAACTGCATGCAACTCACCACAATAGTCTGCAGTAACCGACTATGGCCAGTGCAGCCCAATGTCACATTTTTATAGCGCAACGCATGCAAATGAGGTAAGACTCATTTTTAAGTGGATGCAAATGCAGTGTCTGCACCATTGAATGGCTAATTAGCTGATTTGCATATGGCGGCTGAATATCGCGCAGTTGCTCTTTGCGCAATTGTGTTGAATGTGCTCAGCCAAGGGTGCAGTTCTGTGATATGTGCAGTATTCGCCAAACTGCACATGCCAGGGATGATGACACACACGCCTGCCATGCTGTTGATGTGCTGTGCATGGAAGGAAATGCAGGTCATGGCCACCATTGTGCCAATGGCGCTACTGTGCTGTTCACATATATGGTGCTGTGGCACTGGGCCACCATAGTCACACTGGGGCCACAGCACTGTAGGCAGCTACGGGAGGTGGCACACAGGCACCCAATCATGCTACATGCATTGGATTTCAATCACGCTGTGGCTGTCCATGTGCAAGAGACCCTTGGCCCTGTGCCTGACCTTTGCCCACTAGGTGCCATGTGTCCGGCATGGGTGTACCACTATCATGCTGTTCGGTGACAGTACAATAGGGAATGGCAGTGCTGTACCACACAACATCTGCACGTGGTGGGACCGCACTGCAGAGCACCATTTTGACTCCAACTATCTGCTGAGAAGGCATGGAGAAGGGCTGCTATGTGGAGCCAGGCTGAATTGGCAAACCTGGTAGCCATTGTAGAGCCCCATGCTGGGGCTCTATATGGTGATGCACCCCTGGACAGGGCCAGGAGTGCAGCTTGGCAGGAGGTGGCTGATGCACTGGAGGAGGCCACGGAAATCAGATGCATAGCAGAGCAGTGTAGCCACAGGTAGGGGGACCTCATGCGCAGGGACCCAGACATGCTTGCCCACCTGCGGGTACATGCCAGGAGGGGTACGGTGCCATGGCTAGGTAGGTGCCCCATCCATACACTGTTATCGTTCATACAGGTATCACGGTTGCATCTGTCTGGCACATGGGGGGGGCGTCCAGTTTTGGCCGTGGTGGTGGTATCGGGGTGGGGGGTAGATGGGTATGGCTGTGTGGGATTGCACACACATGGGGTCAGGGGGACTTTGCTACCGGATTGTACTGATGTTCCTCTCTCCCTGTTTGAACCTTAAGCCAAGAAGAGCTCAGACTGGGCGAGGGAGAGGAGGCGCCACCAGGAGGACCAGCAGCTCAGGAGGGGTGAAGGTCTGCAGAGGCACAGGGACCAGCCTGATGATGGTGAGTGCCTTACATCCAAGATTACTTTTGCATGCTGTGTAACAGGTTGAGCAGTGGGGCAAGGTCACTATCCATTGACACCACTGCCATGCATGCAACTTGTTACAGTCAGCACTGTCCAGTGGCACTGCATGTCTGGCAGTGCATCAATGGTGGTCCATGCATGCACCGGGTACATGGCTGTGCCACTGCCTTCACACCGCATAGCCAAGTCACTGTACGGCCATGGTGGTGCTGTGCGGGACATGGGTGGTGGGTGTGTGCAGTGGTCCGCAGCCTGGGGCTGCCTGGGTAGTCAGGTCTTGTGGACACAGTCACTGTGGGTGGTCACATACCATCATACAGGGGTGGCACATGGCTGTATGCCATGCACAATGGTGGGCTGCAGGGGGGTTAGACAGTCACACTTATTGACTCTGCTCCCTCGACCTAGGTGGATGGTGACTTCAGGCCATCAAGAGGGGACTGCAGGAGCTGTTACAGGTGGTGAGGGCAACCCTGGAGCTCCTCCAAAGTATGGGCCGACATGGTGTGAGGAGGCGTAGGACACATTGGCACCACATGGAGGATGAGTGGAGCAGACGATAGCCCATCATGCCTCTGAAAACACTTTCCCCTCCTGGACTGACCCTCATACCCCTTCTTCCCTCTCCTATGTGTTCACCCCTGCCCCTTACCCACCCCCACCTGGTATGTGGCCCTTCCCCCATTGTACTTAATTGTAAATAGTTGTTTTGATTAGCTGTTTTTAATACATTTGTTTTGTTATGACAACTGTGGT
Organism: Neoceratodus forsteri; assembly: GCA_016271365.2. NCBI lineage: Eukaryota > Metazoa > Chordata > Ceratodontiformes > Ceratodontidae > Neoceratodus > Neoceratodus forsteri. The sequence goes on from CM028137.1 coordinate 456,330,694, forward strand.
GGTCTCTGATTTGCAGTGGGCTGCAGGTGCTCAGCGCAGAGGTGTGCAATGCATCAGGGGTAGTGCATGCATGGGCGTGTGTGTGTGTCTGGAAGGAAACTGCCTATGGTGTGGGCAGGGGGATTAGTCACTGTCTATGGTTTGTGTGTTATTTTCTGTGCACTGGATGCCTGTGTGCAGTGGTCCATAGTGCATGCACTGTGTCCATGGTGCACCTGTCAGACCATCCATGGCCTGTGCAGCTGACACCCTTGCATATCTGTGATATGGACAGTCTGCTGGCATGTCAGTGGTGGCTGTCCATGCTGGACAACCACTCTACCTGGCACAATGCCAGGTTGCCTCCCATCACCAGTATGGTTCACATCTGCCTCCGGTGGCACTGTGGCCTCTGCTGTTGTTGTACCCCCTCCATGCTGTCACTTGTGTCTGTTGCAGGGGATGTGCTCCAGTGTCTGTCACTTATGCTCCAGCTGTATGCTGGTGGCATACAGCTTCATGGTGCCTGTGCAGGGTGGCTGGCACACCTGTGCTATGTAGGGGTGCTGGATGTGTGTACACAGCAGCCATGGCCTCATGCCAGTGGCTTGGTTGACCTGCTACTGTGTCCCTGTGTTGGTTTGCCCTTGGGTATGGGTGGGTGTTTGTCGATGCACTGTGTTGCATCTTGTGTGGCGCATGCTTCCATGCAACACTGTGTGTGTCTGTGCTGGCTGTTGTGGCCAGTGCTGGGATGGGATGTGTCCTTGGGAGGGTGTGCAGGGTGCTGTACCACTGGTGGTGGGGTCCGGGGCATGCTCTGTCACATGTGAGTACCTCGAGTGCTGATGCATGGTTGGTCTCTCAGCTGTACCTCAGGGGATGTGCAGGGTGGCACTGTGTATGCTGTTGTTGCATCGCTGTCTGCTGCCGCCCACTGCAGGGTGCACATGGTGGGGCTGCCTTGCATGGCTACGTGGTGCACAGGGTTGCATTGTCACAGTGGGGGTGGTGGCATGCATGGGGTGTCCTGCACTGTTGGGTGCTACTCCTGGGAAGGGTGTATGGTAATTGTGGTGCAAGGTGTGCTCTGCATTGGTGGAATGGTGTGGCACAGGGTGGTCGTCCTCCTTGTGTGCCAGTCACAGCTTTCCAGGGGTGTGCTGGGGCACCATGCCCCAGCTGTGAGTTGGTTGCTGGTATCCATGGGCCGGTGGTTATTCGAGCTCTCCCCCAGATGTGCAGTGCATGGGATGTGGGGAACGATGTCTGTTCTGCTGTGTGCTCCTCAGCCCATCTGTGGCATGGGTGGTGGGCCCCTGCATCCCTGGTTGTGCTGTTGCATTGCTGTCCTGCTCCACGTGGTGTCCCTGGTTGCGCTATGGCACATCTGGAGTGCTCCACTGAGCATCCCTTGTTGCACTATGGTGCATCTAAAATGCACAACTGCACATCCCTGGTTGTGCTATGGTGCAAGTGGCATGATATTCAGTCATGTGCCACAGGTGCTTCTTGGCCTGCGCAGTTTTTGAATATCATGCTTCTCGCAAATGGGCACAGTGGACTTGTGCATGCTCCTGTTGTTACGCACTTTTTGGGCACAGTTTGAATATCCGGCCCCTTGTATTTTAGCTGTTCCATTTTGTTTTCAGACTTCAAGCATTTAGCAACAAAACCCTAATTTTTCCTCCATCCATATTTCCCTTCTTTTTCATCTCTATACACCTTTCATTAGATTTCAGCTGTTTCACCCCTCTCCCCTTTATTATTAGTTTAAATGTGTCTTAATTATTGTATTAAACATTGAACCTAATTCCCTAATTCCTTTTTGGGACAGATGTAACCCATCGTTACAGAATAGGTTTACATCATTGCTAAACACTTCACAAGTTCTTACCCACTGTAAGCCTTGCATTGGGCATCACCTTCTCATCCAGTTGTTTAGTCTAATGACTTTCTGGTTTCTTAAAAGACTAGCTCTAGGAATGGGTAGAATTTCTGAAAGGATTACAATTCCTTTTACTTTCCTTAATTTGTTCTCAGTCTACATATATTCCACTGGTATCTGATCCTCACTGCCTTGCACTATATCTTTTGCACCAGCATGTATAAGTACTATTGGTTTATTAATCTGTTTTTTGACATTGTCAGGTATATGTCTACAAATATCAGCTAACTTAGCCCCTGAAAAAATAAGAAGTTGTCACCCTTTCCTTATCGATTTCAGTGATATAGGTATCTGTATACTTAATTAGTGAATCTCCTAAAATAAAAAACCCTCTTTCCATTATTATTATTACCACTTAACCCACTATCCAGGTCCATGACCTCCATATTTGGCTGTTCTCTGTTTTGAGCTTGTGCCAATTAGGGTTACCACCTGTCCTTATTTTCACAGGACAGTCCTGATTTGGGAAGCTGTGTTCTGCAAAAAAACATGAAAAATACTATGGCCCAGATATTCAAAAGGGTTGTGCCATGTGCAATAGGGTTGCGCCTGCACAAGTCTGAAATTGCACCATTCTGTGATATTCAGCAGGAAGCAGTTACACCCCCCAAGTCATGCTGAGCAACAGTGCAATGCTAATGAAGGCATGGTCAACAGTAGGGAGAGGAACCATGCATAAACTGCACAACCCGATATTCAGACGGGCTGTGCAGAGTTGTGCAGGCGCAACCCCCAACTTGAGCCTGCACAACTTTGAGCTGAAAAAAAAAGGAGTAAGTCGAGGGCCACCCACAGGTTAGCTGCCGCATTGCAGGGCACAACACAGCAGCTGTCATGTGTGGGTGGCCCTCCACTTGTTCCCTGTGCCCCCCCTGCAGCCCGATCACTGGCAGATCTCACTCCCCCCCGGCTGGCCCGATCGTGGGCATAACAGTAATGAACCCCCATCCGATCGCAGGCAAAACAGAACTGAACTCCCCTGACTGGCCCGATCGTGGGCAAAGCGGAACTGAAACCCCTCCGACTGGCCCAATTGCGGGCATAACAGAAATGACCCCTAGCCCGATCGCGGGCAGAACGGTGTTCAACCCCCTCAAAGACCAATATCCCTGGTGAGCCAGTGGACCGTGAAGCCTGATAGCGGGCATTAGAGTCAAACCCCCAAGGTCCAATTTCCCTGGTGATCTGAGTGGCCCCCACCCCACCCACCCACCCACAGATCCCCACCACCCCGCTCCCCTATCAGCCGGGCGGGTGGCAGCACCCCATCCACCTACTGCCCTGCCGCCCACCAACTGACTGCTCGGGAGGGCTGCATGCCCATTGGTTCAGAACAAGAGCCAATGGTTGTGCAGCCCATACTGCACAAGGCAGTCCAGATATCACCAGGGAATATGGACCTTGGGGGGGGTGACTCTAATGCCCACTATCGGGCTTCGCGGTCCACTGGACCACCAGGGATATTGGTCTTTGAGGGGCTGATCACCGCCTGCCCGCGATCGGGCTGGGGGGTCATTTCTGTTATGCCCGTGATTGGGCCAGTCGGGGGTTCATTACTGTTATGCCCGTGATCAAGCCAGTCGGGGGTTCAGTTCTGTTTGCCCACGATCGGCCAGTCAGGGGGTTTCAGTTCCATTGTGCCCATGATTGGGTCAGCTGGGGGTTCAGTTCCATTTGCCCATGATCGGAGCAGTTGGGGATTAGTTCCATTTTCCCATGATTGGGCCAGTCGGGAGTGTTTCAGTTCCATTTTGCTCAGTGATCGGTGCAGTTGGTGGGGGTTTCAGTTCCATTTTGCCCATGATCAGGCCAGTCGGGGGGGGGATTTACTTCATGACTGTGATCAGGCTGCAGGGGACATCACTCCCCGACGGCTGCTGCCTGGCAGGGCACCAGGCACAAGTTGTCGGGGATTGTCACACCTGCATGATAATGGCATCCAAATGGGGCTGTAAGTAGATGCAAATGGCCCCCCTGTGCCTTGCATAACTTATGGCCCAATTTGCATGTCACCTTTTGAATATCGGAAATGTGAGCATGGCGCAATGGAACTTGCACCACCGCATCTTGAATGCTCCACTCTGACCACTTGCAGTGGCGCAAGTTCCACTGCGCCATGCACAGTGGCTGTGGCTGGGGGGCAATATTCAAAGGAGTTGCTCAATTGTGCAACTCCGTTGAATATCGCCCCGGCCACACCCCTGCACATCTTTTTGAGCAGCACAAGGGCTTGCGCCACAGAATGGCTCAGTTTGAATATCCAGCCCTACATGTCCTGATATTATAGCAGAACAAATAGTTTCTGGCTTTCCTCCAAATGCTGCAAAACAATATAATACCTTAACTAAAATACCTTAAAATGATAAGACACACTAAAACAGGTAAAAAATTTACAACACTTAGTCTTAATTCTGATTATTTAGAGAAAACAAGTCTGTTGCATTGGTCAAGGCTACATATTGTCCTGTGAGAAATCATGTTTCAGTAAGAAATGTCCCACTTTGGTCTTTTTGAAAGGTAGTAACCCTAATGCCAATGCTCCATCATTCTCTATAATTGCACGTGCCCTTGTACTATCACTCTGTTTTAATCTTCCCCTATCCTCAGCACCCTCATTGTTTACTAGTACCAGACCTTCCATGATATCGTCTGCATTTTTTTCTTTATTTACTGAATCTTGCATTATCTCTTCTCTTATATCCTCCCAATTTAAAAGGGGATCAAATCTATTTGAGATAGGTAACTGGAATTCCATAGCTCTTCTATGTTTTTTACACTCGTTGGAACCATCCTGTTCCTGCTACATGTCTTCCTTTTCTAAGCTACCCTAGTCTCTTTTTTGACTTAAGTCTATATTTGTGGCCACATTCATACTGCCTTCAACTGTTTTATCCTGCCTTTTACGCTTCAATTCCATTTCCAGCCCAAGAGTTTTTACCCTCAGGTCCTTTAACTCCAGGGATTGTTTACAAATAAGTGCCACTAAACCTGTATACTTATCCAGGCTAAATTTGCAACACTCTTCACACCTAATTCCTCAATCTTTAAAGTGACTATTTGGCTTTCAATGCTTATTTCATTCTCAGCCATGATCTGCTTACTAGAAACTGTCTCATAAACAGAAAACACCTTCTACCAATTTGGATACCTTGTTGCTTGTTAATTCTTGCTTCAATCATTTCCCCTGCTTAACATGCATAACATGCATTAATCATGTATGTCTGCACCCATCTCCACATGCAGACACCACATGCTGGAGCTTGCAGCATTCGCTTCACCAGGCAATTTTATGTCTCATGACCTGGAAGAGTTGTGGGGGTCACGAGTATCAGTTCTCTCCCTACAGGGAGTAATGTTAAAAATTCCCAGGCAAACACCATAAAATATAAGCACAGAGACTTAGCTTTCTCCTACTGGATCTCCTTTATAAAACAACTGGTCTGGTCACAATCTGTAGTTCTCCCTAGATGGAGTCTGAACTACAGATACAGGAGTACTTCCTGGCTAACTCTCTGCCCTTCACATTAACTATCCCAGCAGATATCAAGTCTTCAGTAAAAGCAAAGCACAGTACATCAAGACACCTTCCCCCATCACTCTGCTTTTGGCAGACACACAAGGCTACAAATGTTCAAAAGTACCGGTGCTCACTCCACCAATAGGGTTTATGTTTTGTGAGCCAGAAGTGTTTTGTGGGCACACAAGTACCAGTTCACTCCCTACAGCTAGTAATGTTAAAAATGCCCACACAAGCACCCTAAAATGTAAGCATTGAGACCCATCTTTCTGTTACTAGATCTCCTTTATAAAACAATTGGTCTGTTCACAATCTGTAGTTCTCCCTACATGGAGTCAGAACTACAGACACAGGAGTACTTCCAGGTTAACTCTCTGCCCTTCACATTAGCTATCCCAGCAGATATCAAGTCTCCAGTAAAAGCTAAGCGCAGTACATCAAGACACCTGTGCCCTGTCACTCTGCTTTTGGCAAACACCTAAGGTTGCAAATGCCCAAAAGAGATAGATAGGGGAAAAGGGAAAGGAGTAGCACACTAAACCAAAGCTTGTTTACAGATGAGACCAGGGAGCACAAGAAATTAAGTGACTTGCTCAAGACAGATAGATAGATAGATAGATAGATAGATAGATAGATAGATAGATAGATAGATAGATTAATTGATTGACAGACAGACAGGTAGATAAATAGATATAGATAGACTGACTGATTTAGATCTAGATCCCAATACAGATATAAAGATAATGATGGGGCTATATACGTAGAGAGAGAGAGAGAGAGAGAGAGATGCAGAGACAGACAGAGACAGAGAAATGTTGTCTTGCATCCTCATATATGTATACCGTATGTGTATGTATATATATATATATATATATATATATATATATATATATATATATATATATATAAAGAGGTAAGAAAAAAATCTAGAAACCTCATTAGCCAAGAGACATCAGCTGACTGTACATTAAATCTCTTTATACACACAGTCATCCTGGTCCTAAACCACATCACACAATGAACAGATCAGTCCTCCTACAGCCAGAACTATCTTCCATTAGACCCTCTGTAACCAGAACTGGTCTTCCATCACAAACATGGCTCCTATCTTTACACTGAAAAAACTTCAACTGGGCCCTAAAAATAAAACCACCTTAAATAAAAAATAAAACAAATTAATTAAATGTTGTATCCCAGATCATCACACTCTCCTTACACACATAAAACATTAGAAACATTAAATGTTGTTTATAGTTTTTGTTACAACTGTTTCTTTACTAACAGTGAAAAAACCCTTCTGTCTTTACCTGCTCATCAGAGAAATCTGTTCTGCTTACCCTGACAGTGAGATAATTGAGTCTGTGGCTCTAAAACAGGCCTTTGTTGTCTGTGCATACAGAATGTCAGGAGAGTAACATTGTTTAGAAAATGGGCAAAGTGTAATCTTGATGCTGATTGGCTAAAAGCAGAAATCAGCCAGTCGGGTATGAGACAATAGAGACTGGGAAATAACAAGTCCCACTCTGCATTGCCTCATATCATTCTAAATAATACTGGGCCATTAAATTTTGAAAAACATAAATACGCCATGTTTTCTCACTTGATGGCGACACCCCTCTCCCCAATGACGCATCAGCAAATAATGTACGCCACATAGGAGTCGGAAAAAAAAAAGTTAAATACAATTTTTTTCCTGTGTTGCAAACACTACAGAACTGCCTTCACTTGAAACAATTCATGCTGGGCTACCATAACATGACCGCGATCGACTTGTATAGCCAGCTGATGCTTATTTTCAAATTTACGCCATTTTACAAACTGAACAACTCGTCACCTTCCCCTTGCTCTGCCAGTCTATTAGTTTTAAATACCAACTACAACCCAACGTTCACATAAAATAAATGAATCTAAACCCAACTTGCACTTAGTTCTCTAATACAGCAGCGTGTCAGTTGATCGTAGGCATGTTTCTGATCTCCCAGTCCCTTTCAACTGTCCGTGCACTCGCATCTCTTCCAAGCGCTACCAGGCATGTTTTAAAAAAAAGAACAAATACAAAACCTCTTCCTGTTCATCTGCTCTCCACTGCCTTTCTCAGTAGAGCAATGAACAGCGTTGATAGACGTGGATGCTGTGTACATCCTTCTCCAGGTATGACCAGGCAAAAACGTCATAGACGTAATAGACTAAAGCAGAGGAAACGGAGAAACTGCTGTGGGGGCGGAGGCTATGTTCGGGGCAGAGATAGTTGAGCGTCTGAAGGAGCAGGCACTGAGGGTAGCGCAGGAGTAAATAAAAAACAGAAATTGTGGGAAAAAATTCTGTCACGCGATTACAATTGCAATCGCGATCCTGGGGGCATGAAAGCAGCTCTGAGGTAGGTGCTCATTAGTGTTATTGTTTCTCCGTGGCAACCAGAATCTGTGTGTGTGTGTGTGTGTGTGTGTGTGTGTGTGTGTGTGATAACCATGACATCCAGATTGAAAGGCTCCAGTTCAAGGAAAGACTCTATCTAAAGAAACAAAACACACATATATTTTAGTGCAGGCGGAGGAACTATTTTATTACAAAAATGTATTTTAAACTATTTTTTTATTTAAACTTTTTATAAAACTTATTTTCATTTTATAGTGCCCATTTTCTAAACGCAATAATACCCTCCAGGGTGGGCGGTATTGTGCTATACCGGACCTTCCAGGGCTATAAGGCCCTCCGCCTGCTGGCGTTGGGCCTCGTACACCCCTGGGCGGTCCGTATAGCACAATACCGCCCACCCTGTTGGGTATTATTGCTTACACAAGTTGAATAGAGCAGAATTTTGAATCCCTGTATTCCATGGTAAACATTCCTTGATAAACATTCTATATCTTGAATGTGGGAAAAACAAAACACATATAACAAAAAACAGAATAAAGAAAGTAGGCAATACAGTAATACTTCATAAACAAAAAGAAAAATGGGAATACACAGTTAGGCAGAGGCAGACCCAAAGTGCCAAAAGACATAGCTAATGTTAATAAAAGCACATACCATACATTTGAATCTTATATAGGAGTTTTCAGATGAAATCTACCCTCCTTGCCCACCAAAAAAAGGCAACCTGGCAGGTTTAAAGTTTTTTTTTCTTACTAACCTTTCACCTCAATCATATAACAGTTTTCCTTTTATGTACTAGACCACAGCACATAAGTAAAAAACTAAAATAAAGATAAGGTTGCTTTCAATGAGACTATATAACTAGTGTAATGAAAATTAAGTTTTAAACACTGCTTATGTGTTACAAATGTACAAATGTTACACTGCATTTATATGATAAAATTTACATGTGACAGAGAAAGTATTTTTTTCAACCAACTCTACTAATAAATACTTTTACTGCAAAGTACTGTACTACTTAACCTATTACTGACATATACTATTTTATACATTAATATGGACTACTTTTTTCAGTTTTTAGATGTTTTAGAGGTAATGTATTGTACACTCTTTTGAAAATAGTAAATAAGTTTTAATCCCTATCAGAGTACATCAAACTAATTCTTTTATGATGGTGGCCCATTTTATAAGTGTGATAAGCCACCCCAGGGTGTGCATTAAAGGGTTTTAATGCACTTCCCAGGAGCATAGGATACTCAGATTTCAGCTTCCATGCCTTAGCACACCACTGGGGCATGCACTAAAATCCTTTAGTGTACACCCTGTCGTGGCTTATTACTTACACACACATAGATTGGAGATATATATATATATATATATTAAGGTAAAACTGAGTCAGTTAGCCCATTAGTGACAAAGGTGAGAAAAATTGATGTTAGGTTGAAACCCCCTTTGCACATGGGGGGTCATCGGCCCTAACTATCACCCCATCACATGTGGAAAGAAGCTGAGGAATAGGAGAATGGGGTGACAGTTAGGACTGATGACCCCAGTGCGCACCCCGATTCCAGTTGGGGGGGGTGGGCTGGAGGGGTGCAAAGGGGGTTTCAACCCTTACATCGAATTTCTTCACTTTTGTCACTGTGGAACAACCATAACTGATGCATTAAATGGAGTTTTTTGCCTCTAATTTCTCTTCATTTTGAGAATGATAATGAGAAAAAGTGAATGTAATGTAGCGGCGGGAGCGTGGGGCCGCCATGTGATGTCTTGTCACATAGTAATATTGTGCCTGCAAACACAAATCGTAATGCGCATGGTGATGCAAAGCAAAACAGAAAGAGAAACAGTACTATAGACAGAAATGTTAAAAACAACGCGAACGCAACCGCAAATGAAAACGCAAAGGGTAAAGCACATGGTGGTGTAAACGTGAACAGTAAATGAAACGGGTACAGAACCGCAAGCGAAAATGGTAATGGTAACAGTAATGTAAGCGCACAGGCTGGTTTTCCCAAAAAGCTGTAAAGAGAAAGACAGTGAGCACAAAAAATGTATGCGAAATAATGATTCTCAGAACACAAAAATGAGGACTTGGAATAGTGAATTGCTTATATCTCAGTAACCATACGACATAGTAAAAAAATGTAAAAGTCATATGAATTATCACTTTCTTGGCTAGTTTTGTACATAGCCCCCATGAGGGGGCTAAGAATGTTTTCGACGAAAAGTCCGTATCTCGCACCGTTTTCGATATACGGGCCCTGAAAGGCACGGCGAAAGCCTTAATATTATCCTATGGGAAAAAAACAGAAGTTCAGAGTGCCATAACTTTGCCTCCCTGTAATATTTTTTCACCTAACCACTGAAAGGCACATCTGTGTGATGTTGGCTGTGTTTCCTGAAAATTTCAGCCGAAAAGACTAAATCGTTATTTTGCAGCAGGGCACCAAATGATTGCTGGAATGCGTCGTATGCCATAATGTTATCCTACGGGAAAAAGCATCAACTTTGGAGTACCGCTGTGTAATATTTTTTCAACAAAACACTGAAAGGCACATCTTTAACATGTTGGCTGCATTCCCTCCAAATTTCAGCCCAAAACTCCAAACCGTTCTTTTGCAGCGGGATGTCAAAGAATTACTGTTATTTTGGGCATAGTGTCACAAAGTAGTGTCATGATTTGCGAAAGCTTTCACAAAAATTTGTGACACTTTCATGAGTGCGGCACTACTTTGTGAAAGTACTTTTTCCAGAAATCTGAAACACATATTTCTGGGGTGTTTTACCCCAAAATAAAGACATGGCTAGCATCCTCAGGACCCGACTAGGTGAATACAAAAATAATTAGGTTGCTAGAGGGTCTCAATTTTAAATGCCAAGCATTTTTCTGATCACTTACTGAAAACAAAGTGGTGGATTTGCGACAGTAAAAGGGCCATTTGCGACAGTAAAAATGCATTTGGGAAAGTGTTGAACTTTACCCATTGACTTATAATGGGAAATTGTTTTTTGAATAACTTTTGAACCATTTAATATTTTTTCACAAAGTCTTTGAAAGGCACATTGGGGATCCTGGCTGCATGTTCTCTGAAGATTTCTGACTGGTCACGCAAACCGTGTGACCTGTAGGTGCGACTGTAGAATTCCAAAAAAAGTGTAAATGCATGCACAGATCACACTTAATAATTCCACAGCCATATGTCCGATCGGTACAAAACTTGGCAGATCCCAAGGCATATGGATCTTGATTCTGTAGTCCAAATTTCAGGCAAATCCATTGAACAGTTGCAAAGTTATTAAGGTGCAAAAGTTTGGGTTTAACATGTAAATGGCTCCTCAACCCTAACTATGGTAGCACTACCGTGCTACCATATATTTTTATGGCAGTGAAATAACCACTGTGATGACATCACCACTGTGAGAATATTTACGGATATACACATAGTGCCTGCATCACTAGCAAATATGCTGACAGTGGTGATGTCACCAGAGTGAGAATATCTTCACTGCAGCCTGCATTTGGCAGTTTCACAGTTTTTCTTTCTCACTGAAGCCTGCAACTAACTCAATTAGCATTGCAAAAGACAATGACCTGTGTCCCATAGTTTTTCTGACACTCCTAGCCAATTACTGTGCTGCCCTAATCATCAAAACAGCCTCCTTCATAACGCAGTTTCCCTTTATGAGTGCTGCCTGCAACAGTTTCTCTGTTTCACTGAAGCCTGCAACTTACTCAATAAACAGTTTCTGTTTCTCACTACCAGCTGCAGGTAACTCAATTACCATTGTAAAACACATTCACCTGTTCTCCATAGTGTCTCACACTCCCAGGCCATTCAGAAACACTTTCACTGGGCTGGCAGTGTAGCCTAGAGGTTAGAGTGATGAGCTGCGAGCAAGCTTGGTACATCCAGCAGACCAGACATGGGTATGAGTCTCACAAGCTCCATTTGCATATTGTGTAACTCTGAGCAAGTCATTTAACCGCCCAGTGCTCCCAGGTCACTCATGAAAACAGACACTTGTGCCTAATGGTCCTTACCCAGTTACCAAAGACTAAAATGAAATAAATGCACACACTCAGATCACATACATACAAACAGTGCTGTCAGTATAGCCTAGAGGTTAGAGTAACATGCTTGCTACATCCAGCAGACCAGATCAGGTCCTAGCCCCATTATATAAATCGCACACATAATGAGCAGATTGTGGGATGTGGAAAATATTCTCACTCCTGCAGAGTGAGCTGTGCATTCTCAGGAGTGAGAATAGTTTCCATATCCCACTCCTGCCCATCATGTATCCTATAATATATATATATATATATATATATATATGTATGTATATAAAACCAATATGGATACAAATGTATACTGCTTTTAGTTATGTCACAAGAGTTGATTCATTTTCATATGAACATGACTCATCACATAACTTCATCTCTCAATCTCTTATATATTAAAAGAAGTCTACATAACTGAGCGTTTTAAAGATATGTAGTATTACATTGAATGTTTCACATTTCTTATTCAGATTCAGCATAAATTTCACTTAAAAGAAGTCAACATCAATGAGCTTTTCAGTGATATGTAGCATTACATTGAATGTTACAAGTTTCTTACTCAGATTCAAATTAAATTGTATTCTTTTAAGTAACAGTAGAACAGGTGCTTAAAAGGTATCCTAACATGCACTACTCAGTTACATAGCTTTTCTAATTCTCAGTATATTACTACAGTAGTAGTACAATTAGACAAAGTGTTCTGAAACATGTCAGAAATATTGCATCTAGTAGTGTTTGGCTGTTTTCTCTTTGGTATGTGGTCTACTGTCTCACTTGTAAATGAACATACAAGTGTTTACTGCTGTGCCGATGGATGTCCATTATGGGTCCTGCATCACAGTAAAAGACTGTCTGGCATACCTCAGATGTAGATTGTGCTTGGGTTAGAAGAGTAGGAACTGGGGGGAGGGCATTAGGGTTCAGAACCACAAGGTACAGCTCATCAACCAAATGAGACAAAGTCATATGACTTTAACCCATAATATTTTTCATTTCCCAGCCTCATCTGGTTTGCATTTATGATCCCTAATTTCAGCATTAACTCATTGATTGCAATGAATTCCCTTTTTTTTTAACATAATGAAATTCAATAAGAATTCTGCCAAGTAACCATTAAGAACAATTGTTATCAAAACAAATAAAAAATAGTATGGGCTTGATTTTCAGAGCTAAAATAATGCCTCAAGCCCCTTGTGCACCATTGTTTGGCATACAGGGCTTGCAGCATTCTCCCAGCTGATGATCAGGATTTTCAGTCCCAAGCACCAAATGCCACAAGTTAGATCAAGCTTTTCCCTGTTCTAACATGTGCCCTTTGGGGGTCCCTTTTTATGGCTTTTGCCAAATATTTCATTCAAGCTGCCATAAATTGTGAAAAGTGTTGCTACTGCCCCCCATGTGCGCAAACTGGGTGCAGTTGCATCGCAGGAGTTTGGAACAGCTGCACCAAGCAATGGGATTGACACAAGGCTTGACACAAGCCCTGTGTTCCCCCTTTGAAAATCAAGAGCTATCACTTAATTTTGTCATAATGTGATATTACACAAATCAGAACATGTACATTTAAGTAATAAGAAGTGATAATCTATGCAGTTATGTATTTATTCATCACTGTATTTGTCAATCCTAAAGTACACAGTAGTGTAGTTCTTTATAATGAATTTTATTTCTTTTTCAGATTATGAAATACTATAATTCTTGCACAATTTGTTCATTGTGACTATTGTGATTTGAAACACGTGAATCAGAAGGCTGCATCAAATAATAATACGTATTTGTCTACTTCTAACTTATGGTTACAGCACACATGATCTAAATAGTTTTTTTTTCATTGTACGGATGTACTCCCACTGCCATCCACACACAACAAACCCTTGAAAAGAACAATTACATGCCTACTGTAGCAGTAGATCTTTGAGAGAATTTCTTCCATTAGGCTGTAGCTTTGGCGCTATACACATGTCAGTGCTAGGATCACACAATAATGTTTACTAGCTGGGAGACACCCTGATAACATCACCCATTAGCATCTACATAAATGTGGGTGGTCTCATCTCTCCTCAGTTCCCCCCTTAAGAATATGTTCAGAGAACACTTTTCTTGGGGAACCAGGAGAATATAACAGCACCTTTGAAGCTATGCAGACATGAGTACTGGAGAAAGCAGCCATGAAAAATTTCCATGGCAGAAATGGATGCCTAATTCCCCTACGGTTGATAAAAAGGGGGAAGTAGGGAGGGCTGGCATGGCCTTAGGGAAGAGATTCCCTTGAAAATCTATTGCTATGGTAAGTACAGTACATTAACTATTCTGTATTCTTCAAGGACATCTCTTTCCTTAGGATACAGCTTTGGAATGAGTCCCGAGCAGTTCCAAAAGCTAACTGGGAGGCTGATGCAATCTGTTCATGACAGTGACGCCTGTAAGACAGCAAAGCCAAAGTCTGCATATCTATGAGAAATAAGTTTCAGACTGTAATGTTTAGTAAAGGTGTGGACTGTACTCCAAGTGGCTGCAGCACAGAAGTCAGCCACAGAGATAATTCTGAAGCAAGCAACAGATGTGTTCATGCCTATTGTGGAATGATCAAGAATGACACCAGTAAGTTCCTTAACATACTTCATATAACAGAATTAGACACACTGTAGCCTGCGTTTCTATAGTGCGGGGAGACAGCTCCTCCCCCAACCTCTACTTAAATGTCCTGCTCACTTCTCTTCTGCTTGGAGCGAGCCGCACTCACTTCTTGGTGATGCGGCTGGCCTGCCCCCCCCTTCCCTCCTGTGGCATTTGTTTGTTTGTTCATGTTGCATGCCCTTGTCTTCTGTCCTCCCATTGCCTTGCTTGTCATCATCCACCCTCCCACTTCCTTGTGAGCTTCATTCTTGTACTCACTCCGGTGTCTCTCTTTTACCTCTGTGTGTTCTTTTTGGCCTTCTTCTTCTATGTCAGCCTCGTCTTAGTGTCTTCTTTTTTTGTTTCACTTTCAGGCCCTTTTGCATTTCAGCTCACAGTCTGCCGCTGCCAAACTCACTCTGTATTTTGGACATTCCTACCCTTGCTGGATATACTGCTGCCTGTCTACACCGGGCATTCTTCAGCTCCTGTGTGTCACTGCGCTATGCCCCACTTCAATCCAGCAGGGTTCTCTGGACTGCTGATTTGTCTGCCCTCCTCAGTCCAGGCCTCTGTATTGAGGCACAGTGTCCTGCCGGTACTGCATTTCCTGTCTTTCTTGTTGCTTGATACTGCAGTTTCCTGGACCATTCATTCCTTCCTGGAGTTTGCCGTCTCTGCCTCATTTGTTCCTCATCAGACCGGCAGTTCTGCTTGAAACTTTACTGCACACTTTACAGTTAAAAATGACTTCTGCCCCTATCCTGTTGCTATATTTGTTTGTAGATAGTATGCATTATCAAGTGGCATGTTACTTGCATTCCTTGTTGCCTTGGCCTGAAACACCTACTTGTACCTGCGCAACCATCTATGCATACACCTGCTTCGGCCTGCATAAGGGTCCAGGAGGTTTATTAGCTTCGCCCCACATGGGGGCCTGGCTACCTGCTAATTGCATTCCTGCTACATCCTGCTCGGGGCCTAGAAGTTCTTTAGCTTCACCCCACTTGGGGGACTGGCTATCTGCTCATTGTATTCCTGTTATGCCCCTCAAAGGGGCTTGGAAGTTCTTTAGCTTCACTCTGAATGGGGGGTCTGGCTTCCTACTCATTGCATTCCTGCTATGCCCACAAAAGGGGGCCCAGAAGTTCTTTAACTTCACCCCACATAGGGGCTTGGCTGTGCCCATGCATTTCTGCTTCCCAATGCAAGGGGGGTCTTGCCACTTGCTCAATCATTTCTGCTTTGCACTGCAAAGGAGACCCGACTACCTGCTCATCATATTCCTGCTATACCCAACAAGGAGGCCTGGAAGTTCTTTAGCTCCTGCTTTGCCCTGCAAATGGGGGCCTGGGGGTCTCTTAGCTTTACCTTGCAGAGGGGCCTGGCTACCTACTCATGCATTCCTGCTTCACCTGGATGCTTGCTCGATGGCATTCCTTCATCACCTGGCGGACCCATGGGGTGTCGCCTTCTCAGCTGGAACTGTGCTGATCACTTCATATCCTACAAATATCTTGGTCTTGGATTAAATAACTGCTTATGCAACATCTCCATGTCAGAGCCATTCCTCCAGTACCTCGTTCTCCAGGATTCTTCTGCGTATCTTGTTCTCCTGGATTCTTTTGCTCACCATTAAATCAGGATATATCTCTACTAGCAATATCTGGATAACACTCACAGAAACATCTTAGTACTTAGCCAACTAGGATTACTATTCTTTAGTATGCCCAGAGGATGGGCAGGTCAGTAGCCATGGGTCCTCGGAGGTTTCCCCCAAAGGTTTTTTTTTTCTCTCCTGTACATTACTGGCCACACTATCCAGAGTTGAGGAGGTAATCACGTGGTAATTGATATCTTTTATGGGCCATCTAGCCTACACTTACCTAGCATTCTGCAAGAAGGTGGGATATCGAGACAGGCCAAAGATTAAGACTCTACCATCAGCCACATTCATTCATTTCAAATGTCTCTAAATTCCAACCATGTCATCCAGTTCCTACATGCTATAAATACTGACCTATGTACGTATCCAGCTCAAATGTACCTAAGCACCAACCAAATCTCTTTCAGCTCTCATGTATCACAAGCACTGTGCTATGTACCACACACAGAATTTAAAACAATGTGTTAGTCATTTGGAAAAGCATTGTTTTGGAATAGGGACACACTCTTTCCCAGCAGTAGAGCTAAACAAAAGCTGAGAGGACTTTCTGCAGCCCATGGTGTGAGTAGTATTCAATCTCTGGATTCTATGCATATCCAAAGTGCAGAGCAATACTTCACTTGCTTGGCATGCTCAAGATAATAAACTGGAAGGTGGATGGTTTGATTTAATGTGAATGCAGACACCATCTTTAGTAAAAACCTAGGATTAGTGTATAAAGACATCCTGTCTTTATAGAAAATCAAATAAGGAGGCTCATGAATTGGACTGCAACTCTGAACTACTTAATTTCTAAGTGATTGAAACTAAAAATAATGCTTTCCATGAAAGAAAGCATAGGCTCCAACTCATTGCTGGCTCAAAAGGAGCCAATGTAAGTTTCTCAAGCACATAATTGAGGTCCCACAGGGGACAGGATTGCAAATGGGAGATTTCATTTGCAGAATACCTCTCAAAAAGGTAGAAGAGACCTCCAATAGGACCACCATATGCCAATCAATAGTGACATGGAAAGAGGATACAGTGACTGATGTACATTAAGTGAGGATTACTGTAGACTAGAGTCTGGCAATGACAGCAAGTATTCCAACACCACATTGACTGGGCAGGTAATGGGCCAATAATCTTTAGTGGCCCAAAAAGGGAAATTATTTCACTTCAAAGAGCATGTATATCTGATGAAAAGTTTTCTGGCTGCAACCAGTACATCAGCAACTTTGGTGACACCCCAAGTCATGCTATGGCTATTTCTTCAGGAGTTATGCATGCAGGTGCGGGATTTTAGAACCAGATGGACCAAAGCCCCCTTGTCCTGTGGAAAGGGGTCTTTATACAGTGACTAAAGTACTGGAGGCTCCAGTGCTAGTTGTTGTAACTGTGAACACCGTATTTGTCAAGGCCACAAAGGTGTAATGAGGATGAGGGTCACTCCCTCCATGTGCAGTTTCTGTAACATTATCTGTATTAATGGTATGAGGCGGAATGTGTACAGAAACCTCCCTTTCCAAGAGAGAGAGACAATGCATCCCTCCAAAAAACTCCAGGCCCTGGAGTGAGCAAGCAGAAATGTGTCCAGATTTGCATCATGTGGGAATGCAAAAATGTCCAGCTCTAGATGATCCCATTGTTAGACCAGCCTGCTCTGCAATCCCATATGAAAACAATCTCTACTACTATGACACACAAGGTAAAATGTATTATCATGCATTATGCACTAATGAATACTAATGTACTAATATTTTGTCTATGTAAGGGCCTAGTCAGGAATTTCCTGTTCAGCCAAATGTCTAATGAGTTAGCCTGAAATGTGTGTTATTGTCCTAGAATGACATCTACAACAGCTGTGAGATTAGCAGTCTAACATGAGGTAATTATATATATATAATAATGACATTATGTGGTCTATAGCACAACCTATATTCCAAAGTCAATATGCATAAACTAGCAAAATCTATGAGACAAGCCTATTGTTCTTCTAAGTTGGTTCTCAGCAAATAACTATAACTGCTAGAAAAAAAATATTTTCCAGGGTGCTAAACTCCCATGTTTTGATCAATGGAACGCAGAGTACAGAAACACATTAACATCCATAAGCTAGTTACTCAGGTAACCGGACATCTCTTATCTGCAGTATATAATCTTAGTACATGGTCAAACCCCTTTGGGATCCCTGGTAGCATTCAACTTCCACACCTGGTGTATGACTGTCTCTGTGTTCAAATTGGTAAGATCGTATCTTATTACTTCTGCCTTTGTACTATTTACTAAGGAGAAATAAAACTAATTTTCTGCACATCTGTGTCGGTGGTTGTTTTAACAACAGGCTTATCTCCTGCAAAATCATACAAGTGGTTACCGTGACGGGACCTGATTTGTAATAGAATAACCACTTAAGTAATTCATAGGTGTGTGTAAATTTTGGGAATGGGAGAATAAAGAGGTTTAGAGGGAAACAAACATTTTTCTCAAGCAAAGAAGTATTCAGTGTACTCACAGTTTCTGTTTTTTTGCCCTACATGCTGCTTTATGCTTCAAGGTTACCAACTGTAAAAAAAAGCAGCTCACAGAAACCTATTGGGCTGCAGGCAAAGCACACTTAACTCCTCTTTTGCAAGTTTCTTTTGTGAGGACTGGTTATTGCTTGCATCTGTTATACACTCTGAGACTTTGGTGATTAAATGTTAAAACCCTTGGTCCCTCGCTGTTCATTTATTTGCATGGAAAGACCCTCAGGGTTTGTCTGCAGGGCTTTGTGACTGTGAAGTATAACTGTCTAGCAGGGAAAGCACAATGTGTTCCAGACACCACTCTGGACTTCTCAGCTTGTACAGAAAAGGGGCAGAATAGTCAACATGTCAATGAGTGTTGAATTTAAGTTAAACGTTGCAAACTTTTTAGCCTCTCATGGGAGGTTGAGTGATTTTGATGCAGTGCAACATCTAAAGATCATTCAGTACAGTAGGTATGTTCACTGTACTCTGAAACAAAACTAATAGTGACGGAGTATCACTTTAATGGTGTAATGGCTGCAGCCTTGTATACTGCCTTGAAGGCAGTAGAACAAAGTGTGTCATTTCTGGAAACAAAGATAGAATCTGTGCTATGAGATAAAGGTGAGCAACAGAAGGTTTGGGAAAAAAATGGAAAATCAAAGGCGTGTAACAAAGACAGAATTGTGTAACACTTTAATAGAAAAGGATGGAAAAGTTGGCAGATTGAGAGAGGAATGTAATAAAATGTATCATGACATGAAGCAGGCATTGCAGATGAATGGTACTGTATGTTGATTGATGCAAATGATGAATTAAAGAATGCAAATAATGATTTGTTGAGAGAAATGAATAAGTGTCAGATGGAGTTGGAAAGGAAATTAATGAGAATTGTAAAGTTACTGCTGAATATAGAGTTTTACAGAAACATCTTAGTACAGGACAGCATGTAAATGTAAAAGTAAAATATGCAAAGTGCAGGTAGAGGTAGTCACAGTTACATCAGCAGCTTGATATCCTGAAGGGGAACTTCAAGGCATTACTCTTTATTCCACCCATATCCTGAAGTCATTACTTAATGATAACAGGGATGATGAAGATGATGATGACATCCAAGATGGTGGTCCATGGGACTCTGGAGGGCAGCGGCCTAGCCCACCTCTCATAGCCATCTTAAAACCATCTGATCAGCATGAAATAGAGCACCTGGTCAATGGTGCATTTCAGAAGGCCAGCATGCCAGCAGTTTTGCAAGCCATGGTGAACCTAGTCTGTGACAAGGTAGTCCAGAACAGCCTTGTCCAGGATGTGGCCAATGCAATGGCTGAAACTGTGGTGAAAACCATCACAGCCCAACCAGAGCGAGCCCTCAACATCCATTAGTTGGCCCAAGACATTGTTATTATCACAAACACAGTAGGCCAAATGGGGCCTAACAATAATCTGGATGTTAATTTGGAAAAGGTGAAAAGCCAGTACAAAATGTTTAGCCTAACAGCTGAGCAACAAGTACAGGTTTTAAAACAAACCATAACACCTATGCGCTGGACCAAAAAACCAGGTGTGCTATGTAATTTCACCCATGCGAGGTTTGATGACATCACAACGGGCCTAATGCTCGTGCACTACTCCAACCAAGTGGGCATGTCTATGGCCTAGAAAGTCAAACACGTTGCGATGGAAACCCCTGATCAATATGAGAGTCATCTCTGGCTGTCATATCTTACTGGAAAGGGAGCTGTAAATGAGGCCTCAGATAGGAAATCACTAAAGTACAAAAACTTGTTTTTGAAAAACATGTTACCAGCTGGCCAGGACAAGATACCTGTAGAGGCTTCTATCAAAACAGGGGTGAACCTTTTAACTCAAATTATGGAAAAAAAATGGAGCATGTGTACCAGCTCAACGTATGAGATCTGAATGAAGGACTAAAGTTCAAGGTGGCCACGGTGGAGCCTAACACTGAGCCAGCTACACAGTATGTAGTCAAAGGTAAAAAAAAGCCCAGACCCAGGCCTATCACCCCAAGAGACTGGATAACCCAAAACAAAAGTGGGATAACTAGAACTTTTACTGCCAGAGACAAAGCCTGAAGCAAACAGGCCCTACCTACAAGGAGTTGCAGCAGAAATGTAACCAGCTCCAAGGGTTTGAGGCCCTTGTAAAATCCAAGGCTGATAGCCTCCCACAAAAGCTGATTGCAGCTCTCAGCCCTGCAAGTGTCCCATCTGCACCTCCATACCAAGAAGATCAGGATGTTGCCCAGGATGCCCAAGAGTCTCCTTACCATAAGTGTACCTGGATGCTCCAGGATTCACAAGCCCTGAGTCCATCCAAGAAAGTTGATTTAAAATAATGGGTTTGGGCCCCAGTGCACATCATCACTGCCCTAGTAATGAATAAAACTGTCTGTGTGTATAAGCATTGGTAGGAGGTCACCAACAGGAACTACTTCTAGACAAGGGAGCCGCTGTCTCTGTTTTACATCAAGATAACCCAAAGCCATCTCCTTAGTCCACTGAAAGGGCAGCTTCTGTCTAGACCTGTGAAGGGACCTTGGTTGCGATCTGCCAATCCAAATCCATACCAGTCATTATTGGTACCTTGGCAGTAAAACATCGTTTTGATCTCATGATCTTACATCATCACCAAAGTATCATAAAAATTGATTTCCCATCATAAAATGGATGCATTGTGGATTTAGCAAATAGGGTATTATTCCAAATACATGGGCAACTCCAAATAGTACTCAATTCTGACCCACATGTGGTGGCAGGTGTTGTCCTCAATGACAAGGAGCATGACATCATCATAGTGCAACATCATCACAAGTTGCTACCTCTGATCAGACAAATCCTGGAAAGGCACAAAGAGGCATTTGCAAAAAAACAAACATGACTGTGAAAAAATGGACACCCTCATCCAGATGACTGGAAAGGATCTATCCCACCAAAAACAATACCCATTCCCAATTAAGGCCTTACTCTCTTTGAGGGCCACCTTTGACTCATTTCTCCAGCAGGGAGTCATACAGTCTTGTGTGTCAACAGTCAATTCACCCATCTGGCCTGTAAAGAAACCCAACAATAGTTGGAGACCCACCATTAATTATTGCAGACTTAATCAGGTGACCCTCAGCTGTGCTCCAACTGTGGCATCTGCCCCAATGTGCTCAAACTTCTCAAACCTGAACACCAGTGGTTCAGTATATTGGACATATCCAATTGATTTTGGTCTCTACCCTTGGCCCAAGAGAGCCAATACAGATTTTCCTTCATCTTTAAAGAATGCCAGTACACATGGAACTGCCCCCCACAGCATTCCATAATAGCCCCTCACTATTCCACATCCACATAAAGGATTCCTTCAGTGGCTTCTCAACACCAGAATACCATCTACAATATGTGAATAATCTTCTCCTAGCCACAGTAGACATGGAAAAGCACCTCAAACTCTTAAAAAGCACTTGACCATGCTACAAAAAGCAAGTCTCAAGTGCAATCCTGCAAAAGTACAGTTGTGTGAACCAAAAGTTATATTTCTGGGTCTGCACATAACTGGATAGAAAAGAAGCCCTGCTACCAACAAGATTCAGGGCCTACAGGATTTGTCATTACCCACCAGGGAGGCAACTCTCATAGGCTTCCTGGGCATGGTCAACTACTCCAGAAACTTAATTTACAATTTTGCACAAATGGCCGCTCCTCTGCATGAACTCCTGAAAAATGATGTCCTATGGCAATGGGGCTATAAAGACACACTTGCTGTCACTTCTTTAAAGAAGACCTTGGCCTGTGCTCCAGCTTTGGTCAACCCAAACCCAGAACTTCAGTTTCATTTGAAAACTGCCACATCTAAAGTAGGTATATCAGCAGTCCACGCTTAAAAACGCAATGGAACCCAGCAGCCTATTGTTTATTTTTCCCAAATACTCTCCATGGTTGAGCTGAAGTATTCTTTGTGTCAGAATGCTTAGTCTAGCAAAACCTATTGTTCTTCTAAGTTATTTACTCAGCAAATAACTATAACTGGAACAAAAAGTATTTTACTCAGTGCTAGATGCTCATGTTTTGACAAATGAAACACCTAGTACAGAAACACATTGACATCTCTAAGCTTGTTACTCCAGTAACCTGACATCTCCCACCTGCAGTATATAATCTTTGTACATGGCCAAACCCCTTTGGGATCCCCGGTAGCATCCAGCTTCCACATCTGGTGTATGACTGTCTCTGTGTTCCAATTGGTAAGATTTGATCTTATTGCTTCTGTCTTTGTCCTATTTACTAAGGAGAAATAAAACTAATTTTCTGAAGATCTGTGTCAGTGATGTTTTACCATCAGGCTCATCTCCTGTAAAATCTTACACCACCTTGTGAAGTCATTCACTAATGAGGTCAGCAGTTCCCATATGTGCATCTGGAACTGTAAGCTGTGTAGCCAATCTTTTAAGATGTTGTGAACACCTGGATGATGCATGCCTGATAACTTCAAACCATGTTCTAGCACCTAGTACTACACTCTCATTGATTCCCAATACAGGAGAGAGGAATGAGTCCCCCCCCCTTGTTTGTTTATGTAGTGCATAACACTGATGTTGTTTATCTGTACTAGCCAATGACCTGGAATCAGATTCTCCTGGAAATCCTGGAAATGAATCGAACAGGTCTGATCTCTGGGACATTAATGTGAAGCATGGCTTCCACCTGTGTCCAAGACCATTGAGTCAGATAATAACATTTTATAAGGGCTCAGATGTGCTCCCTACATGGATCCTGATGCATCTGAGGTGAGAATCTAAGTAGGAGATGGGATTAAAATTGGAACATCCCTCCAGAGATTGTTGCGGTCAATCCACCATGTCAGGATTTTGCATAAATGGGACGTGACAAGCACTTGTTGGTACCTGTCATCAGTCTATGGGTCCCACTTCACTCTCAGCATTCATTGTGGTATCTGCATATGCAAGTGAGCCAGTGACAAAGTCACAATGGCCACTGCCATGAGATCCAGCAGGCACAGGAACATCCAGGCTCAGACATATTGACTGCTGTTCACAAGCTGTGCTTCAGCCATGAGGTGTTCTGCCATGTACAAGGTTAGGAACACTGTTCCCTGTGCTGTGTCTAGGACTGCACCTATATGCTGCACCCTCTGACAAGGGAATAGTACTGACTTTGCTGCATTGACTGTAGCTCCCAGGTCTTCGACCATTTGCCATGTGTGTGGAACATAGTGTGTTTGAGTTAGTGCCTGGATCTGGCTTTCAATAGCCAATCATCCAGGTACTGGAAGGCATATAGACTTTCCCTGCAAAGAACTGCTGCCACCATCTCTAAGCACTTGGCAAAGAGCCAAGGCACAGAAGATTAGCCAATGGACAATAATCTGAACTAGAAGTGCTCCCCTTCCAGGAAAAATCTCAAGTACTTTTCTGTCATGCTGTCTAATTCTGATATGAAAGTATGCATCTTTCATGTCCAGGAAACCAATCCTGTCCAGTGTTTTTTTTTCTTTTTTCAACTTTATTTATGCACCTTGCTCAGGGAATGTTCTCTGGCATTCTCACCTCCGTCGAGGCTCTACCTTCCACCTGAGGCACCTTCTTCTCCTCGCACCAGCCCAACAGATCCTCCTGCTCTCAACCCCCATGAGGTGTGGCCACCCTATCAGCCCAGGGTAATCTATATACAATCAAGTGTGTCAGGCTGGGCAATTGGCCCTGGAGAGGAGAATGCCCAGTATATGAGAATGTTGTGTGGTGGGGTGAGGTGCCTTTGCCTATCCCCGAGGATGGGAATTTTTTCTTGTATAGTTTTCCCCCAGAGTGCTGATGTGCAATGACGTCAGTGCGACACGGATGCTGATGTCTGCTGCCACTCCCCCTTTGTATGGCTCAGCACCAGT
Source organism: Neoceratodus forsteri (assembly GCA_016271365.2). Classification (NCBI taxonomy): domain Eukaryota; kingdom Metazoa; phylum Chordata; order Ceratodontiformes; family Ceratodontidae; genus Neoceratodus; species Neoceratodus forsteri. The sequence goes on from CM028137.1 coordinate 456,355,258, forward strand.
GTTACCTCTGATCTCCACTAGAGGTCCCTACTGCACTGAGCTGGCCCTGGATCCCACCCTGGGAGAGGAGAGCAGTCCATCAGATGCTCAATCCTTTTCCTCCCCTGCTGACCCCTGACAGCCGGGCTCATTTCCAAATCTGGGTCGCCGGCATGACGCAAGGTGTGACATCCAGTGCCTCAGCTCTCAGCTCCACCAGGATAGCTCCAGTCCTGTGTTTGCAACAGGGGAATCAGATTCTGCAGGGAGACCATGCAAAAATTATTGTATTCTGTCTGGGGGTTTTGGTCTCCAACAGTAGGTCTAGCGCAGACCTGAGCTTTTCTCTCCAGTTGGGGACCAGGAAATATCTGGAGTAAAAACATTTGCCTTTCTTGTGTGAAGTCACACATTCTATGACATGTTAGGTAAGAAAGGCTAGTACATCTTCTTTCAACAGGGATACATTTCCAGGGGATAAGTTGAAAGACACAAACGATGCTCTGGAGGGATCTCTAGTAACTCCAGACCTCGTCTTTTTTGGTTATCTCCAGGACTCATACATCTGTAGTAATCTTCTTCCATTGTGTCAGATGAAGGTAGAAGTAACCCCATACCACCACCTCAGGTAAATAAGTGGTTTGGGAGGAGTTCTGCATGAGACATGCTGAGCCAGAGGGTCTGACACCCCTGGCTTTGAAGGCATTGGAATGGGTTTCTGTGGAAGGGGGAGGTGGCAAGGCTTCACCATCCTTCCTATGGCCCTGCTGATAGTAAGCTTGACTGCCAGCTTTGGCAATAGACAGGGAAAAGGATCATCTGCCTCTACCAGGTGTAGGGTACAGGGATTTAACTGACCTCAAAGTCATTCTTGAGGTTTGTTGGCCTCTCAAGGCCTTTTCTATATGATATTCAAACAGTGTGGTGCATCTAAAGGGAGCATTCAAAACTATTTGTTATACATCAATTGCAAACCCCACCACTCTGAATCAAGAATACCTTCTCATACAAATACTAGTGGAAGCTGCTCTGGCAGATGCATCTGAGATATTGAAAGCTGAGCGTATTAAGTGTTTTCCTACCTCAGCACTTGCATTTAAATCTTTCAGTAATTTCCTCTTGGTGGTGCTTCTGAAAGGGGCCTGAGCTACAGCTTCAGCAGCCTTCCATAGCCTCTTTTGATAGATGATTATGTGACATTGATAGCTGGCTATGCACATGCATAATGAGGCAAAGGTGTATGTTTACTTTCCCATCAAATCCAGCCTCTTGGATTTCTTTTCAGTTGGCAGGCTACTCATATGCCTTGGTATCCTGGATCTATCATGGGCAGCCATAATGACCACATAATCTGTTTCTGACTGGTTCTCATAATAAGGCTTGGCAGCAGGGACAAGGTACTCTTGTCAGCCTTCTAGGAACAGCTGGTATGGCATCTGGCTTATACGAAGCAGAAAAATTAGCATCTTCCAAGGCAGGATAAATTGGAGGTACAGCAATGGAGGGAGTGCAGGGCATCTCTAAAAACTCCATCAAGTTCTTCTTGGAAGAATCATCTACTTCTATTGCAAACCCCATAGCAGTTTGCATTTGCAGCATCATTGTTTTGACAACAATCACTTGACAAAAACAATTGACAACCATGGCATAGAGTTTTCTTAATCCCCAACCCGAATTTAGCTATTCAGGAATTTACAACAATGTTTAATGAGGCATGTGATATGTTTGTGCCATGGAAAAAAGTTAATCAAAAACAGACTCATTTACCTTGGGTGACTGTAACCATAAGAAAGTTAATTAGAACAAAAAATCGATTATGGAAAAAAGCAAATAAATCTTTAAGATCTGATGTATGGGAAAATTTTAAAAGGTAAGGAATAGAGTGGTTCAAGAAATAAGGAAATCTAAGACTTTTATTATAAACAGAAAATTAAAGAAGCAAATAGATCCTAGGAACTATTGGACACTGATAAAAAACTTAGTAGATCCTGTTAAAAGGCGAGCAGAGATAAAATTGAAATATAATGGGAAAATATTAGAAGCTGATAAAGTTGCAGAGCATTTAAATAATTATTTTATTGAGCTCCCAGATTTAAAAGTAGGAATTGAAACCCATTTGGGAAAAGTTCAGCTTGTGGATCAAAAAACTGACTCTGAAAATTGCTAGACACCAAAGTTCCGTTTTAAAATAGTGACCACATCCGAAGTATGTAAATTAATAAGAAATTTAAATATAAATAAAGCTTGTGGCTCTGACAAAATAGAAAATAGGTTATTAAAAGAAGCTGCCAAGTGATATCCCAGTTCTAAGGATCTTTTAACTGGAGCCTTAGGAAGGATTGTATCCTGCATTATGGAAGAAGGCCAAAATAATTCCAATTTATAAGGGGGATCTACTGGACACTTCAAACTATCGCCCAATAGCATTGTTGTCAACAATTTCAAAATTACTGAGCGGCTTGTACATGGGCAACTAATTACATATTTGAGAAGTATCAAAAATTACCCTTTTCAGTCAGGCTTCAGACAGGGTAGGTCTCACTACTGCACTCACCGATCTTTTGGACTTAGTTGCCACCCTTTGGTGGAGGGGAGATCGGTGGGTGCAGTATATGTGGACCTATCTAAAGCGTTTGATCTAGTAAATCACCATGTCTTGATCGAGAAGTTAAGATGCCTGGGAGTGGATGATGAATCATGTGGTTGGTTTACATCTTATGTAGAGGATAGAACTCAGTTTGTAACAGTAAATGGATAGAGCTCTAGTTTGGGTATGATCACTAGGGGGGTACCCCAGCGGTCGATCCTGGGCCCCCTTTTGTTTTTAGTATATTTGAATAATTTACCTAGAGTTATTAAAAATTCACAAATTAGATTGTACGCGGATGATACTGTCTTGATTACATCTGGTAAAAATGTGGGTGAATTGGAACAAAAATTACAGGTGATTTTCTAAATATGCAGAAATATTTTACAAATCTTGGTTTATTGATTAACAATAAAAAAAACCAGACTATGTACTTCGGTACAGAGAAGAAGGATAGTGTGGATATAAACCTGACAATTAGGACACAGGATGTGAAAATATTAGAGCAAACCCAGCACTATAAATATCTGGGGGTCATAATTGATCAGGAATTGAACTTTAACCAACATGTGACTGAACTTATAAAAAAAAATTAACTCTAAATTAGGGGTTATGAGACGGATATCGAATTGTTTAACAAGGGAAATGCGACTGAGTATAGTAAACCAACTACTTCTCCCTGTGATTGATCACGGTTCCCATATCTATAGACACACTTCAAAAAAACAAGAACACAATCTGGATGTTTTATATAATAAATTAGCTAGATTTGTGTTAAGATGTGACTTCGATACTCATCATTGTGATATGTATTTAAGGTTGGGATGGAACTCTTTAGAACAGAGGGCAGAGGTTTCTTGGTTAACTCAAATAAAAGGTTTACATAAGAATAAATCACAAAATCATTTATTGTATAATTTAAAAAAAACAGAACATGGATTAAACTTACGAAATTCTGGAGCGAGACTATATCTTACTCAAAAAATCAAAAATAGATATAGCACAATGACTCTTCAGTATAAAGTTTCGAAGAGTTGGAATAGGCTCCCCCCCCCCCTTAGGGACTCAAGACTGTCATTATCAGAATATAAGTCAGCAGTAAAAAGAGCTGCTTTTAAATGTTTGTGTAACAGGTGAAGTTTGTATTGAACATATGATGAATGGATGTATTTATAAATGAAATGTTTGTATGTATTTAATTGTATGTTATTGTATTCTCATGGTGTGTTTTGTGTATTATGTATATTTATATTGTACACATACAGGGATGCCTTGTAAACAGGGATTCTCGAATCCCTAATGGCATAACTTTCAGTATAAATAAAATTTTACCTACCTACCTTGTTTGAAAAGTCAGGTTTCAAGAGGCGATATGGGTGTGTAAACCACAAAATTCTCACTGCAAAAGGATACAACAGTGCTGGAACATGGAACATAATGTTCCTCTTCATATACCTCCTCCTTTTCATAATCTTCATCCATTATGAGGTCAGGATTATATTCCTCTTCTTTGTCAACATCTTGATCAGCGATGGGAATGGAGCACTTCACTGGTGAAGCTGCAGGCCTTTGCTCAATAGTAACTTGCTGTGTACCATTCAAGGGAGTCGTGGGAGTGCAACACAGTAAACCCTGTCAACAGCAGTAAAGGCTGCAAAGGCAATTCTGGCAATATATGTGGTATCATATCTGAAAATGATGCCAGCACCACCTAGACAGGGGTCATGACTACTGGTGTCAATGATAGGCCTGCTCCCACTGATGACATCAGCACACTGTCTACAGTAAGTATGGTAGTGCCTGAGCTAAGCCCTGACTTTGGTGTCTGATCGGTGGTCAGGGGGACTCTCATCACAGCTGCCAGGTCACACCATGATGATGCAAGTTGAGTGGGTACAGGTAACAGTAGCAACCTGGACAGCACAGGGGAAGCTGCTCAATTTTTATGGTAATGCATATGTCCTAAAAAAGACCGCTCTGTTTCACAGTCTTCAGACTTCGGTGACTGCAAATCAGTCAGAGGGGCTGATGATGCTTTCCTTTGATCCTGGGCTTTTTGCATGGTCACTAATGTTTTTTCTAGCAAAATCTTCTCAAGTGGCTTTTTTCTGCTTTGCCATGTTGCTTGATTGAAGCACTGGCCTGACATCATAAGAGAGGCCTAAACCACAGACACACAAGTCATGAGTGTATATTGTATATTTTTTCACTTCAGTCACAGTTCTGGAACAATATCGCTGGTTTTGATGGCATATTGTATTTGACAGTATCACTACATAATTGGAGACTACTTTATAGAAAATAATAAATGACAATAGTTAGGCATATTGATTTCCACAGCAGGTCCAACGAGTACAGTCGATGGTGGGAAAAGAACTGAAGAGGATGGGGCTGCTAATGACGATATAGACACTGATACGTGATAATGCTGTAGGCAGCCTCCTGCTAAACAGTTTCTGTGTGGTCCAAGGGCTGACATGGGTATAGTTTCAAAGGTGTGGCCAAAGGGAAGACATATCCACAAAGACTAACTGATTCATGCATAAGTAGTAGAAGTAGTAGTTTGAAAAAAAAAACAGTTTTAATATTTTTTTGTAAATCAAATTAACTGTTTTACTTTTTGTCCAAAAACAGTATATTAGCATCATGTACATGATATATCAAACATTATTGCATCATATACATTGTGGCCCAAATATTCAAAGGAGAAGCACCCGGCACAGCCCCAAAATATGCCCCTTGGTCACATTCAAAAGGGGGTGATGTGCCATGCAATTCCATATGCACCACAGCGCAAAGATAATGTATACATCAAGGGGGGAATTCCCAGGCATATGTGACACATCTCGATATTCAGCTGAGATGTGTGGCTCAGCTGCCCACACATCTCGGAGATGTACTGCACAAAGTTAGGTATGGAAGAAACATGCTTAAATCATAGCCACCCACAGGCAGGCTGCTGTACTGCACAGTGCAGCACAGCAGCCGCCAGCCCTTGGGTGGCGAGCTCCCCCCCAATCCTAGAGCATGATATAAAATATCCCAATATCTATATCCCTGGTAGTCTAGTGGACCCCCCATCCCTGAACCCCGATTGTCCCCAAAGTAACCATACCTTGGTAGTCTAGTGGTACCCACCCGCCTTCCCTGAAGTCCGAAAATGCCAAAATGTGCCCTGTGAAATTCCTGTTAATCTAATGGCCCCCTCCCATAACCAACCCTGAAGCAATAACAAAAAACATCCTCCATACTCCCTGGTTGTCAAGTGCCCCCCATTCCCAGTCATGCAATAAAAAATGTTGATCCCTCTCTATCCCTGGTAGTCCAGTGGTACCCCCATCCCAGCCCTAATCATGACATACAGTGGGTGTGCGGGTGGGTTGTGCTTCCTGTCAGCATGATGGCCATGCAGTGACGGGGAAGTGGGATAGAGTGGGGATCCATCAGTGGGTGGAGGGTCCACAGTCTACCACAGATGATACGGGGTTTATTTTTTTAACCATGGTCGGGGTTCTGGGCTGGGAGAGAGGTACCATTGGACTACCATAGATAAAGAGGGATTTTATTGTATGTCATGATCAGAGTTGGGATGGGGGTACCACAGGACTACTAAGATAAAAAGGATCATCTTTTTGTATGTCACGATCGGGGCTGGGAGGGGCGTACCACTGGACTACCAAAAATAAAGATGGATTGTCTTGTTGTATGTCATGATCTGGGTTGGGAGGAGGGTACCACTAGACTACAATGGATAAAAAGGAAGCTACATTGTTTATTGCATAATCATGGATGGGAGGGGGGCCACTTTAACAGGGAATATGTTTTTGTTATTACTTTAGGATTGGGTATGGGGAGGCACTGGACTACTAGGGAGGTGTGGAGTATTTTTGTTTTAAACAACATTTGCAGGGTGCCTGGCACATTCTGCCAAGTACATTCCTGCCCCAGACATGTAAATGAGGCCATAATAACATGCAAATGGCCCCATATGTGCCTTGCATACGTAATGATCCATTTGCATATGTCAGTGTGAATATCTGGAATTTGTGCCCAGTGCATCCCACAGATGTGCTGCGCATCCCCATTCCAGGTATTCAGGCTGACAAGGGGGATGTGCCAGTGCATCATTGGTGGCCCACATTTGCACTGCACACATTTTTTGATATATTCAGACAGGATGTGCCATTGCACATCTCATTTGAATATGTTAATTTTGTGCTCCGACTTATCTCAATTGTGTGGAGTAACCACTTGCACCCTTTCTGGGCACAGTTTGAATATTGGGTCCTACTGTATATAACAAACATAATTAAAAGAAAGAAAGTAAAATTCAAAACTCTTAAATCTGAAAACACAATGTATATTCAGTCACATGCTAAGTAAAAAATGTGGTATTTAGAAACAACTAAAACTAAAAGGAAATGAAAATAATTACTGCATACCACACTAAACACAAACTATTTAAAACAACTGCTATACGGTACAAGTCACATGAAACTGTTCCCTCAACTTACTAGTGTAGCATTGTTCAATATGTTTCCTAATCTGGCCACCCTGCAGACAGACAAGCGTATGCAGCTGCAAGAAACAAATGTACCGGGCCATCCAAAAGGCTAAGGCTGATCACTATCAGTCCTCACTCACCTCCTCTTGGGGGGATGCTAGAACCTTCTGGGACAATATCAAATAACTAAATGGGAGCACACGCCCTCCACCACCCTCCCAGATCAACAATGATGGCTCTGTCTCCACTGACCTAGCCCTCATTGCCAACTTCCTCAACACATCCTTAACTGACCTTAGCCCAGTCCTCCCTAGTGACTTTTTTGACCTTCCCCCTCCCTACCTGACCCTGACCTCACTTGCCATTGGTTCCATTTACGCTGGGTTACTGCCCAAGAAGTCAGACCGTACCTAATCAATGCCTTAAAGAGCAATACTACTGGCAGTGACTCCCTGGACCCCTGTCTCCTCTGTCGGGTACTGAATCTGGTTATCGCCCCAATCACTTGTCTTTTCAATAAATCCCTCTGCCTGGGGAAATTTCTCTCAGCTTGGAAAATTGCCACAGTCACACCCATACTCAAGAGTGGTGACAGGTACCTAGCTGGTAATTATCAGCCTATCTCCATTCTCTCACCTCTCTCAAAAGCCTTAGAAATAGTGGTGTCCACTCAAATTATGGATTACCTAACCAAATACAGCATCCTCTGCCCTAAACATCTCGGCTACCATACAGGTCACTGTACCAGTACTGCCTTCCTTGAGTTTTCAAATTTTCTACACTCTTCTCTGGACTCTGGCTCTCTGGCGGGAGGAGCAGTGTTCGTTGACTTATCAAAAGCCTTCGATACTGTTTCCCATCCCCTCTTGCTGGAAGCCCTCAGCCACACAGACATTGCCGCTGGGCCTGTCTCCTGGTGCTATAGCTACCTGTCTGCCCTCTCTCAGTGTGTTAGAATTAATGGGACACTCTCCAATGCCTGCCCTATCTGCTCTGGTGTTCCCCAGGGCTCCATTCTTGGACCCTTGTTCTTTTTCACTATACCTCAATTCTCTGCCAGGTGCATGTACTGGTAAACTTTTGCTATATGCAGATGATGCTGTCATCTTTGCCTCTGACCATAACCCTATCACCCTCCAGAACTCCTTGCAATTATCTTATAATGATGCTGAAGCCTGGTTCAAAGAGCATAGACTTGTAATAAATCTCAAAAAAAAAAAAAAAAACATGCTCTACGCCCACCCCCAAAACAAAGCTAGCAACTTTCTACTCCAGATCCTCTCTAGCACTAAGTTTCCACTCAGACAAGTCTACTCCTATAAGTACCTTGGGATATCTTTCGACCCTGCCCTCACATTCCATGACCACATCACTGCCCTAGTCTCAGCCTCCAATATTCAGCTGGGTATCTTATATCGCCACAAAAATTGTCTCCTCCTGACGCCCTCCAACTCGTGGTCATCTCCTCTATACTATCCCTTGTTGATTATAGTTTACCAGTTTATGGTGCGGCAGACCAGACCACACTAAACAAAATCCACCTCATGTTAAATAAGGCCTGTAGGCTAATTACAGGGCCCCCCAGATTAACACATACCTGCCATCTATATGCTTAGGCTATGCTGCTCGACCTAGATGAACGTCTTAGATATCAAACCTGTCTCATAACAAAAAAAACTCTCCTTGGACTCTCCCCACCAGGGCTGACAGCCTCTATCCACTGAGAAAACTCACTAGTACAAACACGAACCTCCTGCAAAACCACACTGTTAGTCCCCAGGGCAAGTACCACACAAGGTCAAAGGGCCTATTGCTACAGAGCCCCCCATTGTACAACACTCTCCCCACCACTATCACTGGTGCCTCCACAATCTTCTGTTTCATAACCTCCCTTCGTAATCACCTGCTTAATATACACAGCTGTGACTGTAACTAAGTTTGCTCTTGCTCTGTTGCTCTGACAAAGCTCCCTGAGTGGCTGCACCCAACCTACTACCAACCACTTCCTATTGTCCTATACTTTTTTCACCTCCTCCTGTCTCTACACCTCTCAGTCTGTATACTCCTACCACTGTTTGTTTTTGTACAAAATATCTGTACCAACCTGTGCTCTGCTAATCCTGTGACCTTAAAATTGTATCCAATATATGTCTTCATATTTCACCAATTTTTGCATGCTGTTATGATGCAACAAATTTGTTTTACTGTATTTGTCCTCTTTGTGATGAGGTACCTTTGAAAATGAGCCCCTGGCTCAAAGGTTGTAAACCGATGTACAAATAAATAAATAAATAAATCTGTGCAGTGTTTAAGTCAATTAATTAGTAAAAGGTTAGTATTGGTTTGCATCTAGCTGTTATGTACTATAAGCTTTATTTTCAGCTGAGTGCTTATGAGTTTCATTTCAGAAGGCAGACTAAACAACTCTTAAGGAACGCTGTGATATTTATAAACAATGCTCTTAAGGAATGCTGTGATATTTATAAACAATGCTCTTAAGGAATGCTGTGATATTTATAAACAATGCCATGAAAATGCAGCTACTGCCATTTCACTAAACAGTTACAAGTGAGTTGAATAGCCAGTGAAGAATGGTTGAAAAATAGTTGAAAGTTCAACAGTTCGAGTTGCCACTGCAGTAGCATCACAAAAAAAAGCTACACCAGTGAGCTGACGGAACAGTTTAATGTGACTTGTACCGTAGTACCTCTATGTAGCATATACTAACACTAAATTAACAGCATACTAACAAAATAATATTCAATACATGCTGTAATAGTATATATTAAGGAAAAAATATGTTATAGCATATACAAATGAAAATAACAGATAACCTAGTAACATAAGAAGCAAGGAGAATAAAGGTATTTAAGTAAACACTAAATTAATAGACACAATAGAAAGGATTACAATATGCCTACATGACATACTAGAATTTCTCAACCATCAAGAGGTAGGGGATGGGGGGTTGGAAAGCTGTAGTTACCCACATAAACCTGTGACAGATTTTATATTTGAAAGATTTCTAGATTGTAAGGAGTGCTCACTCTTCAAAAACTGTATGTCACTATGCCTATGCAGCAGTAGCAGCTGGAGGTGCACTTGGAGGACTAGGAGGAGAGGGCAGAGGAGGTTGAAGAGGAGGGGACTTGGATGCAGCTTAGGTAGAAGGCTTCTCTTCTGTCCCTAGATGATGCTTTTGACTCTACATCTCCGGACTGTCCCAAATGAAATATTGCAGTACTGTAAGCAAGCTAGATTGCAATTGAAATTTATCAAATTTGTGTTTATATTGTCCAATTTTATTTTCTATGATTTTTATTCATGAATTAACAGAATTTAACTTGTGTACCATGCTATGTAGGGCTACTTGTTTAGACTCATGGGACCAGATAGTCAAAGCATAGCACAGCTTGCAAAGCAATAGTGCTGGAATAGTGCAGGAATAGCATGGAGCAGCCATATTCAAAGGACCAGTTAGCCCGTGCTAACAGCAGTAGCGTGGGGTAAACCAATAATGTATGCAAGGGGAAAATTGGTGGAATGGCTAGCAAATATGCACAAAGGGATATTCAAAGGCTCAGCGCCGTGCTAGGACACATAGTGTGACATCTGGTCTGGTGATAGTTTCCGCCTATAAAAGGATGGTCTTAACCCAGGGCAAAACACCTAGGAGGAGGGGACCACAACAGGAAGTGGGAATGTGTGCAGTGCCAGTAGCAGTGATGCTGCCATTGATGGCAGCTGTAGTGGAGGAGAGGGAGCAGGCACAACATGGGCCACAACGCAGGCCAGGAAGACAGTATGCTGCAAACAGGTGGTACCGGCCCAGGGCCTCCTTTGAGACCCTGCCTGATGATCACATCACTGGCCAGTACAGGATGAACAGGGAAATGTTGAGGCAGCTCTGTGAACTCCTGCATGAGCAGCTGCACCCAAACACCAGACACAGCCATGCCATGAGAGTGGAGGAGAAGATGACAGCAGAGATGTGCTTCCTTGCTACTGGGACATTCCAACGGCCAACAGGGGACACCATCGGGGTAACGCAGTCTGCCACTTCACACTTTCTGACCCAGTTCCTAAAGGCTTTCCTGCCACATGCTGGGGAGTTCATAGTATTCCCCAGCATGGCAGCAGAGTGCATAGAAGCAATGCAGCAGTTCCATTGAGTTGCGCTCCTACCATCTGTACTGGGTTCCATTGACTGCACCCATGTCCCCATCTGTGCACCACCCAGTGATGGCAGTGACATGTACGTAAACAGGAAGGGGTACCACTCCATCAACTGCCAGGTGGTGTGCGATACGACTGGGCACATCAGCAATGTCTATGCACAGTACCCCAGCAGTGCCCATGACACCTTCATCTGGCACCAGTCCCAGCTGTACCAGGCATTTGAGGAGGGCAGGATACCCTGTGGGCAACTAGTCACTGAGTAGCAGCATACAAGGCATACACACAACATCATGGATGGAGGCAGGCAGTGGAGGCCAGGGAAGGGGTGTGGGAGGGCTACACAGAGGTGCAGGACAGCAATGGACAGACTGCAGTACGGCACTAATAGGTTCACATCTCTTGACAGGTGACAGCGCCTATCCCATGTGATCCTGGCTGCAGACACCGGTACTCTGACTGGCCACAGTGGCCGAGGAGATGTACAACGATGCACTTGCCAGCACAAAGAACATCATAGAGAGGGTGTTTGGCATCCTGAAGATGTGATTCAGATGCCTAGACACATCAGGCGGTGCCCTACAGTATACACCTCAGAAGGTATGCCGTATCTTTCTAGCCTGTTGTATGCTGCACAACATGGCAATGAACCATGGGATACAGGCACCTGAACCAGACGAACAGTCTGACAGTGAGCCAGAGCCAGCGATCAGGGGGATAGTGGAGCAACTTGAGAGGAGGGACCCTCACATGGCATGTAGGGCCATAGAGCACAGGGACAACATCATCAGAACACCATCACAGACAAGAGGATAAGTACAGACTGCACAACAACTTGAAACAGTACAATGATGAATCTATTTAATGTGCACAAAGCAACAGAACAGTGACACCAACAATCACAACAGTAACACAACAGAGTGGAACAGACAACATGTGTGCATGTGGTGTGATGTTGGGGATGTGCAGGACACACAGGGGGGACACACAGCCACGGTGTACTGTCACTGGGGAAGCATGATGTGTGCTGTGAGTGTAAGGAGGGCAAGTGTTGCAGTGGAATGTGACTGTGCATGTGATGGCTGTTTGTTAGTGTGTGTGTGTGTGTGCATGTGTGCACAAGCATGTGGGTGTGCCAATGTTGAAAAGGGGGGCAATGACTGCGCAGTGATGCAGTGTGACCATGACCGTCACCACCGACTACCACCACGCACATGACATGCACCACTACCGTGGGTCACAGACCCTGGTGTGCTCTGGGCTGAGGACAAGGCCAATGAAAATGGTGAGGCAGGCAGGGCCAGCCTCCTGTGCCCCTGTGGGATGGCAGAGCTTGACAGGGTGGGTGAACGGCCATGGAGGCGCTGTGTTCCTGACGTGGTGCATGACACAGTGGAGCTGGACCAAGTGCTGGCCCTGTGACCACGGGTTGCCTGCCTATGTCCCCCTGTGCCTTCTGTACCCTGACCAACCAGCTCATGCTGGCAACTCCCATGCACCCCATGAAGTACATTAGTGATGTTGACCACTGCAGCCATCAAACCAGCAAAGCCGCGGTCGATCGCATCCACCATGCAGCCCAACCTGTCCTCTGCCCACTGTTCGGCATGAGCAAAACCCACTGAGATGGACTTCCTCATCAGTGCCAGCTCATGCCTCAGCTCCCTCCATAGGCCATGCAGGTTCATATGAGCCTCCTGCTGGGAAGTGACAGCAGCCTACAGGAGTGGGTGGGCACCATGGGCATCCTGCCCCAGGGGCACAGACCCCTCATTTGCAGCTGGCACAGGTGCCTGCTACACTGGAGGAATGGGATGTCGTTGCAAGCCTGGCATGGCCTGCTGCTGCTGACCACTGGTGGTGGTCTGTTGCACTGGATGGTCTGGCACCACAATATGTGTGGGACACTGCATGTTCAGCAGTGCAAAAATGTTCCCCACACTACCCACCACCAGATGCACAGGGACAGCCACACCAGCATTGCCGAACACACCTGGCACCTGTTCCATGGTCTGCAAGCAGCCCCACCCCTGCATCTCCCTCCACAGGCATGTCCAGGTGGTGGGAACCTTCTGACATGTCAGTGTCATCACCACTTGTCACAGTCACTAGGAGTACCTGCCCTACACCTATATCCTCCATTTGTGCATTCTCCAGGTACTCAGTGGATCCCACCCCCCCACTGAAGTGTGTCCCCCCTCCCCAGGCAGTTGCAGCCCCTGTCTATTGGATTGCCACACATGCAGTGCCTCTGTGCATCCATGACTGGCACACAGATTGGATGCTGATGGCCGTTCACCATCATCTTCCACAACCTCTGGACCATGGCCATACATCCTTTACTGCTTCTGTTGTTCCACAGACCTTACAGACACTGCTGTGGAGAAAATAGGGACAGGGTCAGACACCTCTACATGGACACTGTGCCCTAACACCACCACCACCAATGCTGCCACCACCACCTCCACACAATGCAGACTGCAGGCCATGTACCTCCTTCACACAAGCTCTTGACCACATGCACCCACCCAACCCACAGTGCACATGCTGTTGCCATGCAGCTGTTTGGCAGCCCACAGTGCACCCTGTGCAGGACACCAAAAGCAGGACTATGCACACTTGCCATCACAGCATGCAGGGTATACACATGCGGATACAGACCTGTCCTGGGCAGTGCGAGAGGCATCTCACATCCACCACCCAGCAACCTGAGACTGCCACCATCCTCAGTGTTGATGCTACCATGGCCATGAGTGGCTTTTCCACCCACTGCTGTTGGTCTTGTGGTCCTCCATCGGTCCTCATCCGGTCCCGCAGTTGCTGTGCCTCCTCTTCCTTGGCATGACGCAGCAGGTCATTCCAGCTCTTTTGCACCGCCTCAGTCATCCGGTCACATCCGCCAACAGCATTGACTGCAGCTGTTACTTTCCCAGACTTGGTACACCACCACATCCGTGGCCTTGTGTGTGCAGAGCACATGCTCCATCTCCTTCACAGCATGAACCAGTGTTGACAGCTCATCTTGGGAGAACTTATGTGTGTGTATGTGCTCTTGTCGTGATGTAAAACCTATGAGACAGTTGAAAGGGGACATGTGGCAGCATCCATGTCTGAATTGCATTGCATTATGCATAGACATCACCAAGCCACCCCCTACAATGACACAGGCCACATGGACATGTCACTGTGCATCAAGTGCATGTACGGTGCACATGGCCACATAGTCACTGGCGGCCCTGTGTCTGGGCAGCAAGCTCTGTACCCACATGTGCACTACTGTCACCCATAGCTGGCAAGTGCACCCATGAATGGGGCCACCCCTAAGCCCATGACCTGCCACTGTACTGTGCCCTGTGTGATCACTACACTGAGTGTGTGGACAAGTGCACTGGCATGTAGACAATGTCAGGACACCAGGCACAGTACACACGGTGCATGGAATGGCACAACACTGGCACACTGTGTACTCCCTGCAGAGTGGCCACAGCCTACCACGCCACACATCCAGGGAGTCATGTTAGTGAGCCAGTGTTGTAAGACACACCTCGGTAGTGCACTAGGGCCCCTGCCTAGTTCCCACAGTGTGCAGGCAGTGCCACACAGCACAGAGCACTGCAGGGGAACATGCACAGTGCACTGGACGGTATGCTGCCCAGGCGGATATCTATAGCTGTGCACCATCACACAGCACAGTGCTTACCTGTGGTCCAACATGTGTCTGACCGTTCACCAGCAGGTACATCTGTGTGCTGCAGTTTGTCCTGACCCTGTTCTGAGCTCTTGCCATTCCAAGAGTCCAACGGCAGTCATACGTGCCTGTCTCTCACTGCTCATCCCCCTGTTGCATCTCTCCACCTGTCCCTTGTAGGTATGCAGTATCTGTAGTATGCTACATTACCACAATGCAACACTGGTGGTGCACTGCTTGCCCTTTTATAGCTCATCCAGGCAATCAAGCCTGTTAAGCATGCAAATCAGCACATAATTATATGCTAATCATGCAGTTTGCCCCATGCATACACAAGTACCCCCATTTGCATAGTCCAGCTGAATATGTCCCTGAGTAGCACCGGGCTATCACCTTAGCACTGTGCAAATGTCAGTGCAGGGCTATTGGAGGGACAGCACTATGCTATCTCATTAGCGGAGTGCTCTGTGCTACAGCACGACCAACACGCATGCTCGTGAGACCCCCATGTCCACGCTATCATCTTGGCATAGCGCGTTGTAGTGCCACGCTTTCCAACACAGCATGGTGCCATGCTCATGCATGGTACACAACCTCAGGGTCATGCCAGGGGTCACATATGTGCAGTGTGAACACTTCCGGGCAGCACCGCGCTGTGTCATGTGGTAGCGCGGCACTACAGTGGTTGTTGCAGGAGAGTCCTGGGTGTGTCAACCGCTTGCTATCTGACAGGAGTTGAGGAATACGAGCAGTGTGGGCAGTGCCAGGACATGCAAGACAGCATGCAGTGGTGCACAGGGACAGGCATGGGGGGAGTTGAGACAGCCAACCTGGTGGAGCTAGTGCAGAAGAGGCACCGGAAGCTCTTTGGGGAGGTCAGGAAGGGGGACCTCCCACATATGTAGGTGTGGGACATGGTTGCACGCAAGCTTACTGCCCACACTGGGATACCCCATAATGCTGAGAAGTGCTTGCACAGGTATACGGACTTGTGATGGAGGCAGCGTCAGCAGCTGGAGTGCTACAAGTGCATGGTGCATGATGGCACTGTGCCTGTGCCAGGTAAGTGGTGTTGCATGTTGATTGCACCACCATGTCGGGCTGCGGGTGTGTGCGTGGGTGTGTGTGTGTGTGGAGGGATGGAGGGTAGGTTTGTGCGTGTGTGTGTGTGTGTGTGTGTGCGCGCAGGTGTGTGCCACACTGCATGGTGCTGTGACACGTGATGAACAGGCGGGGTGGCACAGTTTGGCCCCCTAGGGGCACGGTACATGCTGTGCCCATTGGTGTGGGAGATGGGTTGGGTCATGCTGTTTGGCGTGCCCTGGTCCATCACCAGCCCGCGGTCGGCAACACCGTGGTCCGGGGATCCCGCTCCTGGGGGACTGTCGGCATACACACACGGGTATGTGAATGTTCGCATGGGAGCTGCAACAGGCACTATTGCAGTACTGCGGCACCGTTGATCACTGCTGTGTGTGCCTGACGAATGCTCCATGGGCCCTGCCACCCTCTGTGTGGGTGTCCTCCATGTTCACTCCCTGTGTGTGCATTGTTGTTTGGGTTGCATATGCATCTTGCTGTGCTGCACATGGTGTATGCTGTGTCATGCTCTAACACCACTTTCTCACCTGTCCACTGTAGAGTGGATCAAGCAGCCCATGGCCAGAGGAGAGAGTCAGGGCAGGACCCAGAAGCAGAGGTGAGGCAGCCCAAGGGTGTCATCCATGCTGCAGCGGGCACAGGAGAGCAGCCCTGAGAGTGGTGGCCTGTTGCCTGAGTACCTGTTTCATTGCTCTGTGATCTGTGCCCTTTCACTAGGCTGTGTGTCACTTCTGTGTGTCCTGCCACTGACTGGTCTAGTCGCATGTTTGCACTGGGCAGTGGGCCAGTGGCGGTGTGGCACTGTGCTGTGCAGCACACCTGTGTTGCACACCACAGTTGGGTGCTGTCAGTCTGGCCTGGGGGGAGGGGGTACTGTCTGCTTGCATTGCTGTGAGGGTGGCTGATGGTGGTGGTTGCTCTGGTGGTGAGTGTTCCATGGGGACAACATGCTGTTGGCTGCCATGCCCACCTCTGGGGTACATCCATACCCTCCCACAGGGCATCCACATTTGTACTGGTGGTGGTGCCTTGCTGTGCATGTGGTACAACACACATCATGCCTTACAGGCATACCTCTCATCCTTCTGTCCACCTGCTGTGGAACATTGCATGTCAAACTGTGCTACATCCTGGCACTGTGCCGTACGCATTGTGGAGTCCTTACCTGTGTATCTCATGGTGATGTTACTGTGTTTTAGTTTAGTTACAGGGTACTGTTATCACTGTTCTATTACATTATGTGCATCAATGCCTGACAATGTTGACCTTGGCTGTGGAACTTGTCCTCACAGGGTGGGACAGAGGGCTCCTGTCATGTGGGTTGGGGACCCTTCCTTGTACCATGTCACAGTTGGGTGGTATGCTTTCAGTGGCCTTGCCTGGTGGCATATGATGGCCCTTCACTGACAGCATCTGTGCCCTGGCTAACTATTATCCCCTGGCCTGGGTCGGTCATTGGCAGGCCACTATCATGGTTCATTGATGCTCCTGCATGCCTGTCGTTGTTGTTGGTGCTGTGCTCTGCATTACTGTACATTTACATCTTTTGGTGGGCAGCATGTCCCAACATGTGGATGCCCTTGTGCATGTTGTGGCATGGCCCTTGCACTCAACTCTTCATGGATCCAGCTGTGTGTCTGCCGTGTCTCGCTGTGTGCTATATCAGGGTGGGCGGTGTCACATGTTCCCTGGTGCTGTCGGGATCGTTGTCATCCTGTGTGTTGGGTTTTGTGTTCGTGCCTTTGTCACCCTGTGCTGCTTTGTGGTAACCTTCCATGTTGGCCTACCAGTGCAGCACTCAGTTCCACCTGGGATTGCCCATTGGGACATGCTGTCCATCCCTGTATGGCCACCTTTGGCTGCTGTCTGCCTCCTGTCTGGTGTACCATCCTCATGGTCTCACCCTTCCTCTTATAGTTCCACTCCAGGCATCACTGTGGGCGACCAGACCAGAGGAGTCAGAGGGAACTGAGGACCTGCTGAGCCAGATCGTCAGATAGCAAAGGACTCTAATTGAGCAGCAGGCCATCATCATTACAGAGACACGGAGGGTGGCAAATGTGCTAGAGGCTCAGCTCCCAGATCTGTGGACAGCTGGATATGCCCTACTTCCCATGCTGTGTTTCCTTCCCACACCCCCTCACTAGACTTGTTTATCCCTTCCTGGAATGTACTCATCTGTCCCTGTGTGCATCCTCCTCCCCCTTGCACCCTTGTCCTGTGCCTTCATGTCCCTCCAGTTATTATCATTACATATGTTTTCCTTTGGAATCCTTGTTTTACCTATAGTGCATTCCTTTTTTTGTTCCCGTAGTGGGCATTTGGTTGCATGGGTTGTGTGTTGGGGGGGGGGGTCTTGGCATGTTGCTTGGTGGGAATGATCCTGTTATGTTTCTTTGTTGTGGGGAGGGTCGTCCAGTGGTGGGTGGGTCATTTTCGATTCTGTGTTTTGTTCTTTGTTTTTTTTATGAGTTTGCTTCACTGTAATGTTTCCGTTGCCTTTTCTTTTGCTTATTTGTCATTACAGTGCATTTACAACATTTTACTGTGTCCTGTGTTATTCTTGGGTGCTGGGGTTCTGCATGCTTTGTACTGTTACTTGTGTTCTCCACATGGGTCTGGGTTGTTGCTAGACATTTCCATGCATGTGTAGCATCCTCCGGGATGTGCACTGTGGAGTGTTCCTGATACCTAATTCCAGCATGTGTTTCCTTGCATGTGTCCCAGGGTCGGGCTGCCTCACTTCTGCACTGTGTTCCATTGTGTGTTTGCACTGCCTGCCTGGGGCTATATTCAACGATGTCTTGTGTGCTATATTCAGTGCTGTCTTATTCCTGAGCTGTTTTTGCCCTGCACTCCTGGTCCTGTTTGCCTGGCTTCCTTTGCTTGCTATATGCAACCCTTGGGGTATCCCACATAAAGCCTCTCTAACAATCCAGCTCTCCCCTAGCCCTTTACATGTATCCTGGATCTATAAAAACCCACTATGCCTGTCCATCAGACTCCTATGTTATGATAAAAGACACACCTATATAACAGGACCATCTCCCACTACACAGTGGGCATCTAGGACTAAGAGGAAATGCTCTGATCATTCTCTATCCCTATCCCTTGGTGCCCTATTCAAATTAATCTTCTACCTCCTTTTATGCATTGGCACCATTGAGATTAATCCTGGCCCATTGTCAGTTTATCTTCCCTGCTGAGCTGACTACCATAAAAGGACTAAGCTTCATACACTTCAATGCTTGCAGCCTCCTAAAAAGTTCATCTTAATACAGGCTTGGGTGGCACATACTCTTCCAGACTTCCTGGTCATCTCTGAATCTTGGCTCAGGCCTACAACAAAGACAGTGTTGTAAACCTTCCCAATTACCAGCTCTTCAGAGCAGATCGCCCTTCCAGGGGTGGTGGGGTGGCCATATACATTAAGGACACCATCTCTGCAACCTGCTCATCAACACATCTGAGCCAAATGAATTTGAATGTTTATCAATCAAAATTTCCTTCCTAATTGTCTCCATTTAAACTGATTGGATGCTATAGGCTCCCCTCTGGAGGCCTTAAACTGCTTTCTCATCTAGGGTCAATTCTCAACCAAGGCCCTGAAGATACCTCATCCTTGGTGATTTGAATTTAAACTGGTTGTCTAATGTATCTGCACCTTTGATAACCTTTTGTGACACCTATGGATTCACAGCTAATTAAAGACCCAACTAGGATTAACCGAAGAAATTCCAGCAACAGCTCACTCCTGGATATTATGTTGGTAAACAAGCCTCACTTATACTCACATGCAGGAGTACTGCCAAGTGATGTGAGTGACCATTACCCTATAGCTGGCATAAGATCCACACTCAAACCACCAAATCCTGCAGAATTTATCCTCAAAGGTCAAAAGAATTTCAATATCTCAGGTTACCTCCATGACCTGAGTACTACAATATATTGGCAAGATTTCTATCTTACAACCTCTGTTGAAACAGCACTCCAGACTTTAAAGGATATTATCACCAGTGTTCTCAATATTCATGACCTATCACCAGTATCAGAACTAGTAAATCCTGCCCTTGGTTCACCTCTGAGCTTAAAGCAGCCTTGAGAACCAAGAGACAAGCTGTGGAAAAGGCAAGAAAAACAAAGGACACCAGAGATTGGCTAAATTTCAGAAAAGCAAGGAATTCATGTACAAAAAAAATAAGAACTGCCAAAACTGCCTACTATACAGCTGAATTGGATGCCTCCTACAATAACCCATCCAGACTCTGGGGTACAATAAAAAGGACTTCTGGGCCAGAATTCTACTCCTGCCTTAACCACCAAATTGCTACTAATGACACAGAAATTACAGGTAAACAAGAAATCTTAAATACCTTCAATGTTCACTTCACCACTGCTGGCCTAGCATTTGACTCATCACCTGCAAATATCCTGAGATCTTCCTTGAACCTGCAAACTACTGTGGGACAAATGGCCACTTCAACTTTTCCTTCATCCCAATATCCGTGAAGGAGGTGGAAGATCTCCTCTAATTTAGACACAACTAAAAGTGCAGGTGCAGACTCCTGGATCCTATTTCCTGAAAATTGCTTCACATGTCTTATCTGCCCCCTTACTCATCTCTTCAATCTTTCCTAACTACTGGATCCATTCCATCTACTTGGAAAACAGCTCAAGTAGTTCCATTACTCAAATCTGGTGATACTAGGGATCTCAACAATTACAGACCTATCTCCATCCTACCAGTACTATCTAAGATGCTCGAAAAACTAGTAAACTCTCAGTTAGGGACTATCTGGATAACAATAACCTTCTAAATTCTGCACAATCTGGATTTAGATCAAAGCACAGCACCATTACTGCCTTAGCCAAGGTAACCAACGATTGGCAGACTAATTTGGACAAGAAAAATTTTACCTGTGCTGTGTTTCTGGATTTGAGTAAAGCCTTTGACACAGTGGATCATGACTTATTACTCACCTCCCTTAACTCATTAGGCCTGGATTCCCTATCACTCAACTGGTTTGGATTACCTTTCAGATAGGTGCAACTGGTTAGAAATGGAAATTACCCTATCCACCTCAAAACCTCTGCTAGGGGCGACTAAGGCTCTATTCTTGGCCTATCCTCTTTGCTATTTATATAAACAATATTGATGCCAACCTCACTCAATCTAACATTCATCTGTTTGCTGATGATACTGTATTGTATGTCAGCAATCCCTCACCTTCCAAAGCCTGTGAACTTACAATCCGAATTCTCCATTCTGCAGCACAATCTACTTGACAAAAACTACTTCTAAATGCAAAAAAACAAAAGCTATGTTCTTACCACAAAGACTTGTACTACCACTACCCCAGCATCCAACACCCTACATATATCCACCTTACTTGGAGAAAACTTGAATTTGTTGATAACTTCAAATACCTTGGTCTGGATAGATAACAGGCTTGACTATTCTGTCCATATTGAAGAGCTACTTAAAAGCTAAGACAGAGGCTCGGACTATTTTTAGAAATAAAACATTACCTAAACAGTGATTCCAAAAAGGTTAATTCAGGCCTCATTCCTATCCCTTATTGATTATGCTGATTTTCTCTACTGCCATTGTTCAAGTCATCTCTTACATAAGCTGGACACCCTGTATCACAGGTCCATAAGATTTATTACTGACCTTCCTCCAACACCCATCATTGCTCCCTTTATATGGCAGTCAACTGGACATCATTGCAACACAGAAGAAATAGGAATGCTGTTATCTGGATATTCAAAGCGTTAACAGGCAAACTACCGACCTATATCACTGATTGCTTTACCCAAATTACAACCAGGCCCATACACCTTAAGGATCAGTAAACTCATCACATTAAAGGTTCCCAATGCCTGCACCCGGTATGGGAGGCTGCTTTCAGCTATTCCTTAGCAGTTGCATGGAACTCTCTCCAAAAATCCATGAAGCTAGATAGCCTACTACCTCTGGCATCCTTCAAAGATTGTTCTCCGCCCTTTTTCCAGAGCTCTGCAATTGCTTTTATAAAGCATAATCCCTACCTATCTGACCAACTAAACCTCCCTTTTCTATCCATTATATTAACTCAATTTCTTTCTTCGAATCACCTATTATATTCTCATAAAAACTAGTTAGACCATATAACTTATATTTTAGGACTGCTATACCTTTGTCCTCTTTTTTCCTACAGGCTAAATGGTTCTATTGTTACTTGTATATATGTAAATTGTTGTATATAATCATTTCATGCCATTGTATTGCTATTTATTCTATTCTTGTCTATGTAATAATATTTGTATCCTCATTTGTATGACCACTCAGGTCCATCTTGTAAATGAGCTTTGCTCAATGATGTTCACCTGAATAAATAAAGATTTTGATTGATTGGTTTTGATTGATATTCACCTGGTTTTGCACTGCGCTTTTCCTTTTGAATATTGCTAGTGTTTTGCTCTGGGCTATGTTTGCACACTGGGCAGTGCTACCTTGGCCACAGGGAACTTTTCTGAATATCTGGCCCATGAACTATACACTTCTTGCTGTGTACATGCCACAAGATCTGGTTTGTGAAGAATGCTTCCTAAAGGTTGTTCTGGATCCTTTGTTCATTTGGATCAATGGGGGGAACTGAAGTTGGACTAATCCCTGTTGAAAATACAAAATAATAATGATAATAATAATACAAATACATCAGTAAGTCATGTTACTATGTCATCATTGCTAACATTTGCAAGTATTAATGTATTTATTTCATTATTTCAAAATTGATCAATGTGGTAACTAAACTGAGGTAACAGCCCTTTGCATCTGTGAATGGTCAAAAGCAATTTGTGAAAGTCACATATTAAGTATGTCAATGTTGTTGAAGACTTTAGTAGAACTGAGATAGATGATGATAATGCATTTTGGTGATAGAGGTATTGAAAGGAAAAGAATAAACAGAATCATTGTTCAGCTACAGATTACCAGTTAAATCTTAAAAAAAGGTTAATGATGGCGGGCATCTGCTGTGGGGTGCTAGCCCCCCCCAACCACCCACCCACCCAGGGGCGGCCGTAGCTTTATTGGCTCGGGGTTGTGCACGTCACTTCCTGGGACGTCACTTCCTGTGTGCACTTGAACCTAAGTCCCCTCTTTCCCATTAGCAGGTTATACCTGCTGGCTACCAGTGGGCACTGTTTCTCCCCTAGCAATCCTACTGCTGTGCCTCCACTCCCTCAGTCCCATATAGGCTCTATTCCTCCTCTTCCCCCCTCCAACTACCATCCCAGCCCCTATTAGCTTTTTTTACAAATAAAAAAAAAATACAATGGCACTACAACCGCCATGCATGTCTATCACTCTAAGTCTCGCTCCCTTCCCTCTCCTTCCCCTAATTCTAATTTTAGTCACCTCCCCTAGGGGTACTATATCCCCACTGTTGAGTGGTTCCTATGCCCCCAGAGATCTGCCTGCAACCCACCCCACATCCCACCCTGCCCCACCCCTCCTGCAGCTTTCACTCACCCTGCATGCTCCTCTACCTACCACCGATCGTGTGGTCACCCCCTCGCTCACTCCCCTTGCCCCCTTCTGCATCTCATTGTGCTTGCTTGTCCTGTCTGTACTACACTTCCTATCCCTTGCACCTCTACACCCCCTCATCCCCCCTACCTCAGTCGCTTAAACTCTCATGCTGCCGCTTACTCCCAAGAGCAGCCTCCTCCTCCTACTTCTGTCTGGCAACATCCATCCCAATCCTGGACCTGGCAACACTAGCCCTCCCTCGAAATCCACTGGACTTCGTATCGCATCTATGAACATCTGTAGCCTCCTGAAAAAACTGGACTCACTACACTGCTGGATGTTGGATCATAAACCAGATGTGGTTGCCTTGGTTGAAACCTGGCTGTCTGACTCCACCCCTAACTCCCTGGTCTCTCTCCCTGGCTACACCCTCCACCGGCTGGACTGGGTCAGTAGGAGAGGTGGGGGTTGTGCCATCTACTTAAAGGACCCGCTCACTGGACTAGCCCTCCCTCCCCCAGACCTTGACCATCATGCCCAGGCCCTAACAATCAAACTATCTCCTGACCCTTCTAGAGGTCCTATCTTCCTGACTACGGCCTACATACCTCCCAAAAACCAATCTCAGGCACTGGGCCCACTAATTGACTACATTACTTCCCTACCCAACCCCTCTGACCAAATTCTGGTGGGTGACTTGAACATTAACTGGCTTTGCTCCTCAGCCTTTTCCACCCACGAGGCCTTTGCTGCAATTGAAATAACCCCACTAGTCTCCCAGCCCACTAGAATCAACCCCAGACGGGGCACTAGCACTCTCCTGGATGTGGTCCTTACTAACAGGCCAAGCCGCCGTCACAATATCAAATCCTCCTGACTGTCTTAGTGACCACTCCCTGTTCTCTTCAGCTGGGTAACCTTTCAGCCCACACCTCAGTCAAAACCACCTCTAAAGGCGGCTTAGACCGGGGGTTGAAAGACCTAAAGCATTACCTTGCTCACAGAGACTGGTCCCCACTGATAAACGCAACTAACATTGACATGGCTCTGTCCTTCTTTATCAACACTTTCAATTTTGCCTGTGACATCTTCGCTCCTATAACTGCCCATAGGTCCAAAGTAAGATATGCTCCTTGGCTCACCCCTGCACTGAGGCAGCTTTTTAAGCAGTGGGATAATCTGTGGCACCTTGCTGTTGCCTCTGGCCGACCATCTGACAGGCAGACCTATGCTGCAGCTTGAAACCGGTGCACCTGGGCTATCCATAAAGCAAAGGCGGACTACTATCAAGCCACCCTTACCTCATCTTGGGGGAACCCTAGGTCTTTCTGGGACAACGTCAAGCAGCTGAATGGTCACTCCCAGTCCCCCTCTCCCATACTTCTTAACATCAATGGTACTGTCTCCACTGATCCTACCCTCATTGCCACTCACCTCAATAACTCCTTTACCGACCTTAGCTCAGTACTTCCCGGTAACTTCTTCAGTCCTCCACCCCCTAGTTCCGCCCTTCCCATCACCCGCCCCTTGATCCACCTGCGTTGTGTCACCTTACAAGAAATTAGGCCATATCTCCTTAAAGCCTTAAAAGGTAATGCCATAGGTAACAATTCCCTTGATCCCTGCCTCCTACGTCAGGTCCTGGATCAGGTCCTCACCCCTATCACATGCATCTTTAACAAATCCCTTTGCCTCGGACAATTTCCTGCCGTCTGGAGGGTTGCTACAGTTACTCCTGTCCACAAAGGTGGCGACAGGACTCTGCCAGGTAATTACCGACCCATCTCAATCCTCCCCCCCCCAAAGCCCTGGAGAAAATTGTTGCCACTCAAGTCTCTAACTACCTCTCAAAGTACAATGTTCTTTGCCCTGAGCAACATGGGTTCAGAGCTGGTCATAGTACCAATACGGCACTCCTGGAGTTTGCCAACTTCCTCCACACCTCCTTGGACACTGGTGCCCTGGCTGTCACGATATTCATTGACCTGTCTAAAGCTTTTGATACCGTATCACATCCACTCCTGTTAACTACCTTGGACCACATAGGCTTTGGCACTGGACCAGTCTCTTGGTGCACCAGCTATCTCTCTGCCCACTCCCAATGTGTGAAAGTTAGTGGAAATCTCTCCAGCACCTGCCCTATTCGCTCTGGATTCCCTCAGGGCTCTATTCTTGGACCTCTACTCTTCTCCCTTTTCCTCAACTCACTACCCAGTACATACATGGGTAAGATCCTGCTATATGCTGATGTTGCTGTACTCTTTGCCTCTGATAGTAACCCTACGCTGCTTCAGAGTTCTCTTGCTTTTGATTCCGCTGAAACCTGGTTCTCTGAGCATCGACTCATAATCAACCTAAAGAAAACAAAAACAATGCTCTTCTCCCACCCCCAAAACAAATTCAGCAAATTTCCCCTCACTGTTCACTCCACCCTCAAAATCCCCATCAAACCTGTGCAATCCTATAAATACCTGGGAATTGTCTTTGACCCTGCCCTCTCCTTCCATGACCATATCTCTTCCTTGAACTCTGCCGCCAACTTGCGGCTGGGCATTCTCTACCGGCACAAAAAATGTCTCTCTGTGGATGCCCTCCGCCTTGCTGTCACCTCTTCTGTCATATCTCTCATCGACTATGGCCTCCTGGTCTATGGGTCAGCTGATCAGACAGCCCTCAGCAAGGTCCACCTTACACTTAACAAAGCCTGCAGACTTATCACCAGTGCACCTAGACATATGCACACATGTCAGCTGTATGCCTTGGCTACCCTACTCAACCTGGATGAGCGGCTCATGTATCAAACCTGGCAGCTCACCTTTAAAGCCCTGCATGGCCTATCTCCCACTGGCCTAGCTGGCTCTATTCGCCGTAATGCACCGGCTGTGAACACCCGCAGCTCATCCAAAACAACTCTGTTCATACCAAGGGCTAGGACTTCACAAGGCCAAAGGGCATTCCCCTACAGAGCACCTACCTGGTATAACTCACTCCCTACCAGTATCTCTGACTCTCCCACATTAGCAAGCTTTAAACTCAGCCTCAGAAACCACCTGTTCATCTCACACAGATGTTGCTGCCGATAAGAAAAAAAAAAAAAAAAGGTTCTGATAATGCTCGCTGAGCTGCACTCCCCCCCCACTTTCCTCCTCCCTTTAACACCCTCCTTCCCTGGCCTTCCCACTCTTTTCTCCTCCCCATCCCTTCTCCCTCTTACCGCCCCTCCTACTCTCACTCCCCTACCCTAACTTTTAACTTTTTACAATCATATGTATTTTGCCTACTGTAACCTTGAATTGTAACTTGCTTGAATCTGTATTAACTGTTGTTTCTTGTGCTGCTGTCTGTTGTCCTCTATGTGACGAGGTACCTTTGTAAATGAGCCTCTGGCTCAAAGGTTATTAAACTGATGTTTAAATAAATAAATAAATAAATAAATAAATAATGAAGACAAGATTTGTATGTGACTTTTATCATTTTGTACCAGAAGCAGTGTCAAGAGGGGTACCAATGATTTTGTAGTAAAAAAAAAAAACAGTAGCATGCAATACAAAAACTTTAGCTTGAAAAATAGTTCATAAAGGAAACCTGAGGGAGTAGCAAGAGATCATACAGATGTATGAGAGGGGACTTGGTGTGACATATTGTATATTTGGATACTGGAGTGATTATGGTGGCATAGTCAGTAGTAGGGGCAAATGAAACCGGGGAGTAGCTGCAGACAAATGATGAAAATAAAGTCAGAAAAAGGCAAGGCAGTCTACACTGAGGTGAAGAACTGAAATACAATAGCTAGCTACAGATTTGTACATTACCAGAAAACAGCAACTAGGTTGAAACATCAGCATAGAAAAGATACAACATCAAGCAAAACAGACATGTTTTAATATTAAAATTGATTCTATATAAAACTATGAGTGTGTATATAGAAACATAGAAACATAGAATTTGACGGCAGATAAGGACCGCCTGGCTCACCTAGTCTGCCCATTTTCCTACCTAACAGATAAGCTGCAGGTCCTAATTAACCAACAGCATACTTCCTCCTACTCCCCACTAGGACTGCCTATATTTAATAGATAGAGGAGTATGTATTACAAGGCAATAAGACCATCGAGAGGTTTTGGTACTTGAAGCCTTGAAAGCTAAACTCGAGAGGTTCCCAAAGTCCCCAAAATCTCAAGATGGTCTGATTGCCTTCTAATACATACTCCTTTATTTGTTATTTTTTGTAACCCCATTGTGAACATTTTCTGCTTTTTTATGTGGATTTTGTGAAATGGGCTGACCAGCCACTGCAGTGCGAAAACACTGTTTCTGAGCCACCCGCAGCACTAACAACATTCCCACCACTCATTTCAGATTAGATTTTGTTACTTTGAAGTTAGTAGGCAGTCCTACCTTTTAGTTTTTTTCATAGTTTGGCAAATGCATGATCCCTGACATAGTCCATTATATGTTTAAAAAATAATAAAAATTGAAGCAACTAACTGAACACATTCATCTCGCTAAACGAGAGAAAAAAGACTCCGTGTTTTTAAAGCTGTTCTGCCTTCCTGCAAGAGAAATGCTACCAATGGAGATGCACACCTTCAGTACGGTTTTGCAGGAAGGGACGTGGCACCAGGGCAAACTGGGTTTGTTGGCAGGCAGATTTGGAAAAGCGCTGTGGGATTTTAGTGATAATACTATCATTGAGAGCTGAAACAATAGTATTATCAGCTTTGAACAGTAGTATTACTGGGAGGAACTATGGTATTATCACTTTGAACAGTGTTGTATTACTGGAATTTTTTTGTATGGCACAGGATGGTATTGTTTGACCATGTCCATATATTACAAATATAATAACTGCACATCACTAAATACTTTGCAATAATCTTTCTGGTCATTTTGGAAATGCAATACTGCATACACAGGTACTTGCTGTTATTTGCAGATAACTTTACTTCCCCCCCTCCAGCAACAGCTACACACAATATGGTTGAACAGCACATGGCAAAGACACAAACATCTTCAACACACACCACGTGGGAGAGTGGAGAAGGTGAATTTTGAACTCATATATTAAACACATGGTTGTTGTGTTATTTCTTAGCTTACATAACGTTGTCATACACAATTATGTCTATGTCTTTAACACATTTCAGTACTGTAATACAGACTAAATACAACTTAGAGACATTATAAAGCAACTTATGATATATATTATTCATAGTAACATCCAGGAATAGAAGATCCTGCCAACCTAAAAGAAAGAACATTTCAGGACACTATTCTGTGTAAATAGCATGCCTTGTATTTTGAAGTGCTATAAACTACATGATTATACTGTAATTTATATGAAACTTTAATTTTTAAAAATAACATCAAATATTTCATAAAAATGTATTCTGCAATTTTGATAGCAGTTTTCACAGAATCAAATATATAAAGATTCTTAAATAAGATTAAGGGGCACATGATGGGCATGAGTGTGATATGGAAACTATCTTCACTCCTTTTGGGTGACCTTTGGATAGTCCCGAGTGATGATGCCATGAGTGAGTATCCAGAGGTCGCTGTGCAGGAGTGAAGATATTTACTGTATCACATGAGTGCTCATCATGTATCTGTTTTATATAATAGGGGCCCCTATTGTTGCAAAAATTACCATTTGTGCAGGTTTGAGCAGGTTTGTGCGGGTGTGATAACTGGCGTTTTTCCAGTTATCACACTGTGATGATGATGCAAGCCACTAGAGGGTGTTGGTATCTTACCCCCCCATAAGACACACACACACACAAAAAACACTTAATTTTTTTTTTCATTTATTGTTTTGTTTATTAAAGATGTAGGCTCTTCAGGAGTATGAGACAGCTGGGTTTCAGTGGCAGCAGGTGGGAATGCAACATGTTATTTGGGAGCTGCTGTTCACACTTGAGCCAATTCCGGCCTCCAGGCAGCCCTCCACCACCACCACCAGCCAAACACACAAACTGAGGCAGGTAGCATTTTTTTGCGTTAATGAATGCTGATTTTAATTCCATTACAACCATACTGTATGTCTTACAGTTACTGACTGGTTTGCAGCTGGAGTGAGTGGGTCCTTCTGCAGCCTCCGTAATTAACTGATTCTGTGTTGCCCTTTGAGGTTGCCCTTCAAGACAGGGTGGCTTATCGTTCACTGCCATTTGATCAGGCAGCTCGATCTTTGACTCATTCCTTCAACAAACTATTTGACATGTCTGTAGGTGATCTGGAGTATTCCCAGAGGTATACCAGGCAATACTGTGGTGAATCGCTGGCTCAGTTTGACCAGGACAGAGCTGTGGAAGGCACACAGGGGAAACAAACAACAGGTACAACTGGAACTAATAAAATAGCACAACATTATGCAATGTTCCTGCCAATGTGGTAGGAAGGAGAGGGAGGTTGGGCTTACTGTTTTACTTATATCATGCTGGCAGTGCATGTACTGTTGTCACTGTATCTACCTGAGGAGCTCCAGTGCTCGCTAGGCTGTGCTGACAGGGTTTTTCTTCAGACTGGCACAGTGACATTTTGTTGTTGTGGGGTCAAGTTGGCAGTGTTAGTGCTGGTTGGCAGGTTATGTGCTGATAAGAACATGGTTGAGAATCTGATTCAGCTAATCAGCAATTAGGAAATGTTTTGTCCATTTTATAACATATTTTAGCAGATGGATGCATAGGGAGAGTAATGTCTGTGCTATCATTATTAGCTGTATGACTGTATTAATAAATCTTGTAGACAAAGCATTTTAATGACCTTATTAAAGTAAATTACTGAGCTCCCTATGGTCACAAGCTTCCGTCCATAGTGGCTATGGTACCCTAAATCCTGACAGATCATCAGTATGGTAATCTGTCATGACATAAATATAATATAATAGATAAACATATAATTAATGCATTGCATTCATCTACATATGTTTCATGCACATACCAGTATGTTGCCTGTTGTAATAACACTTGACCTCAGTATATTATTTATATGGTCTCTAGAATAATACGTGTTAATTATATTGGTCCATGTATTATATATGACTGTATCTTCTATAAACTGGAGATGCATTCTTTTTTACCCTGAGCAAATTAATTCACCTAAGTATCATTCCTAGATAATCCATGAGAAAAGGTTTTGTGAACAGGGCATGTTATCTCTTTAACCAAACAAACCAAGAAGAATGAAAATAATTTTGTACCACCTCATTTTTTTTAATTAATTGTTATACACTCCAATTCTTCTGTCAAATGATCTATAAGCTATATAATCAAAGCAAAGCAACACTGAGATATGAATAATTCACTGTGTGTTTATCCACCCTCCCCCCACTCATTAAAATTCTGCACTGCATTACATTGTTTTCATGAATGATGACATACTGCATGAATAACAAAATATTACAGCATTTTGTTGAGAAGAAAACCCAACACATCAGTGTCAAACAGAATATTACACTGATATTTCACAATTTAAAAAAACAATTGGAATGCAGTCTAGCTTAGAGATTAGAATATCAAGCTGTGAATGAGCTTGGTACAGCCAACAAACCTGAATTTGACTCCCACAACCTCCACTTGCATATTGTGTGTCTCAGATCAAGTGACTTAACCTCCCAATACTCACGGGTCACCCCTGAAATCAGACACTTGTGTCTAGTGGGCCTTACCAAGTTACCAAAGAATAAAATAAATATGGAAAAATGCATAGGCACCCATTCTCAATGAACCCTTGTTTCCATATAGGGGTTGAGATACCAGCATATGGACATCGAGCGCTACGTTCGAGATGTCCATGCTGGTATCATAACCCCAAGATAGAAACACAAGGCAAGTTGTATATGAGAGAGAGAGAGAGAGAATGAAACCAGGCAGCAGGAGACAGTATAAGGGAATTAAAGATGCAGTTAATGATATAACATGTACAATAAGGGTCCCATATTGAAACGTGGTTGGCCAAATTGCACAAGTGCCTGCACCACATATCTGAAATGCCCCAGGACAAAAAAATGGAATATTCAAAAGATGCACCATAAAATATGATCGCGTATGTCCAGCTGAATATCCTGAAGATGCATGATGGTGCAACAGAAAATGTGCGGTGCAGCATGGCACTGCTGAATATAGGAAATGGCACACAATAAGCAGGGAATTTAGTGCACAAATAGTGAAAGGTGCACAATGCACTGGTGCATGTCGGATGGGTGGTGGCACAACAGTGCAGCACCCTAGGGGACAGGGGAGGCACAGTGGCACACCACAGTGGCCAAAACACCCTGAAGCATGGCTACCTGGTGCCCAGTGCAGTGCACCACACAGAAGTTGCCATCCATGATGAAGGACAAGCACAGCAGCTGCTGCTGAGACACATGGCCATGGACAGGATGCCATGGCAATGTCTGTGCCAGTAGACAGGGCCAAATGCTGAAGCACAGTGACAACAGTGCAGACATGCTAGACAGAACCCTGATGCAGTGTACCAGTGGCACCGGACAAGAATGGCCAGGGGCAGGGTCCCACACAGGGGGAACACACTGACAGTGAGATACGTCCACTGACAGTGCAGGACAGAACAACATAGTCAATGACAACAACATAGAAAGGCACAGGGCCACCACAGGGAACCAGTGGAAAGGAATTCAAGGACCTGCAGCAAGACCTCTATGTAGCCAGTGCAGGGTAATTAGGGACATTGTGAGCCACAGCCTGGGGACAGGGTATGGCGGATGAGGTGATGGAAGACACACAACTGTGCAATGGTGTCCAGGGGGATGTGGGCTACATGTGCCAAAATGCAGGCAACAATAACAATGGAAAAAGCAACACACACACACACACACACACACACACACACACACACACACACACACAGCCATGTCTAACACTAATAACAATTTTACTGTAAGCAATAATCCAAACAACAGAAACAGTACAAAAGATAGAACATATATACAGGTACAAACCAAAACAGCATAAAAGCATGAAAACGTGTTAAAACTATATACAGTACAACAAAGGGGTACTGAGGGGAAATGTTGAACATGCGAGGCGGGGGGGGGGAATTATTTACATGAACAGGGGCCTGTGTGGGTGCATGTGGGGGACAGGCCCAAGGTAAAACTAACATGCTACAGTGGCATGGTGGCCTGACCAGCTGACCACCTAGGGTGAGGTGCACTCAGATGCAGCTGTATGGCTGTCACAGTCCTACCCATCATGTGGATTGCCCACATGGCAACACCAAGCTGAGTGTATATGGCCCAGAGTATCTACTGTGAGGTGGCTGCCCTTCCTCCATGTAGCAGGGGTCCATGGATCCTCCCAACAGTGGCACTAGTCCCTGTGGCCAAAACATGTCCTAGTGGAGGAAACAGGCAAACATAACACAGCCTCAGTGTCAACAGTCATCCATGACCAGACAGAATGCTCCCTCCAAACAATGCAGGTGACATGCATACACACAGACAAGAGGGGCAGTGCACAGGGCTGCCACATTGCCATATGCAACACTGACAGGCGATATACTGTGGACATGTGCCTCACATAGTGCACTGCATGGGATATGGGCGTGGAAACATGCAATGGCAGGGGTTGACAGGATAAAGACATAGCAAAGTTATTTATGAATGTGTCACGTACGGCCCTGTGGCAGAGGTACAGTGGTCCACATAGAAACACACCAGCCACATGCAGAGGCACATGTGTGTGTTGGCCACAGGTGGGCACCCCCCATCACCGGTGGACCAGGACTACACTGCAGACATACCAAACCATCCACTGAAAGCCATACATGCAGGCATGTATGGACAACATACGGTGTGCACACATAAGTGCCCCAACCACAAGAGCCACACACCCATGAACACACAGAGACAAACAGGTCTGGGCCCTGCCTCACAAGTAGCCACACAGGGGACAACAATGCCAACAGCATGCTGGCAGCCAACAGGTGAGTGGCACAAAGCCATGGGGTGGGACAGACACACACAGGACCACTGGATGTGCAGGTGCCAGGAAAACACCTCTGGAGCACACTGGCAAGGCACTGCCAAAGGGTGTCTCCATGAGCATGTACCCAAAAACTGTCCCTGATGTGCCAATGAGGCATGCCATGACCACAGCCCACTCACAATGGCACTGCCAGCAGCAATGCATGGAGACACACATGCACAGACCAAATGGGAGAGAAGGTCCCACAAGTGAGCTGGGAGCATGCCAAGGACCCTGACACAAAGGGTACAATATGCGAATGAGTACTGCCACCATCAACAACAGGCACAATGGGTGAGGAATATGCAGCCATACACTGTGGATGGAGGTGGCCCCTGCAGAGGCCACACTTACTGGCAGTGGTCATATCTGCAAATTGGATAACACCTTTTGCCATACCAGAGCACATGGCACACACATGGACTACTGGCAGCTGCTCCCACAGTGGAACACAATGTTGGGTGTCATGGAGCACCACACAGAGACCAATGTGCAGCAACACTAGAACACCCCAGCACCCTCCATAAAGCACACAGCGATGACCAGAGACCCACAGACACAATAGTATGAGCAGTGCAGAGAGTGTGAAGGCCACCAGTAACAGAGTTTAGGTACTGTCCAGGTGCCTAATGGGGGAGAGCATGGACATGTGCCAGTGACATGGCAGACTGGGATGCCACCAGCTATGCACTGCACAATGAATGACTGCAGCAAAACAGATGGCCACACATGCTGTGCTACTGTGAATGGCCATGGTGTGCAAACCCAAAGCTGTGCAGCACACACATGGTGCAGTGTGATATGGTGGTGTTGACCAGCATGACTGGATGATGGACAATAGCTAAGCGTGAACAGTGGACAATGGCAACATACAGCCATGGACAGTGTTGGAAGTGATGCAGGGCTTGTGTCATGTGGAGGAGCAGGACCACAAATGATGCCCACAGTGAGAACAGTAAGGCAGCCCCACATCATCTCTTGCATGTCACTGTCTGCACTGTGCAGGTGCTGCACATACAGCATGACCACGGCAATACCAGTGGACTGCTACAGTGGTGGCTTCTAGTACACACTGCCATGTGGGAACCATACAGAACCACAGTGGCAATGGTGTATTCCACAGCAATGGGGATATGTGTGCCAGGCAGCATGTGAGGTGCTTTGGGGGGATGTGGAGTTCTGGACATCTGTGGTGCAATGCCACACCATGATGTGCAGCATGAAGTGAGTGGCATGTGGTGCAGTCCCACACACATGCAATTGACCACACAACGTGGGATACATAGCAGTTTGCGCACCATGACTAATGGCCCAGTGCTGTACTCTGTGTGGTCAGTGGAGATTGTCCATGTTCATGTCCAGACACACTGGACAGTGCAGGGTACACAGGAGCCAACAGTAAAAACACCTGGCATTCCCCACCACACCAACAACACATGTGTGCATTACATGCATCCCATGTGCATGCACAACCCGCATTCCATGGACCACAATGGGCACTGCTGACCCCCATGTCCCCATGAGGCATGTCAGCATGTAACAGCACATGTACACTCACCTCATGCATGGCTCGGTGACAGCATGCCACACCCCTCTGCCCAATCTGCCTGGTTTTACTCCTGGCATCATCTTCCCACCTGCAGGTGTCCCGCCAAGCCCTCACAACCTCCTCCCTGTCTACAATGGGAACACAATGACAAGGACACTATTAGCATTATGCCGTAGCACACCTCCCTCCTCAACACCCATGTGCAAGGCAGGTGTGTGAAGCCCTATCAAATACTCTTGCCACAATGCATCCCTACAGTTGCACTCCATTTAGTGTACAGGCACAGTGGCATGATATAGGGCTGTACAATCTACCACCCATCACTGGAGCCCACAAAGTACATCGCCATCTCACACTGCACATGTGATGGTGGTGCACCATGGGGCCGCCACTGGACACAGCGTTGTGCCTACAGGCCCATGTCATGTGTGACAAGGACACTATTAGCATTATGCCGTAGCACACCTCCCTCCTCAACACCCATGTGCAAGGCAGGTGTGTGAAGCCCTATCAAATACTCTTGCCACAATGCATCCCTACAGTTGCACTCCATTTAGTGTACAGGCACAGTGGCATGATATAGGGCTGTAAAATCTACCACCCATCACTGGAGCCCACAAAGTACATCACCATCTCACACTGCACATGTGATGGTGGTGCACCATGGGGCCGCCACTGGACACAGCGTTGTGCCTACAGGCCCATGTCATGTGTGACTGTTACATGGTTCTTGCATCCTGGCACATGGCACATGAGGACAGGAAACATGTTGCATCCACCATGGGCTATACTACTGTTGTGCATCAACTACACAATACATGCATGCTGGACATAGTACCCATCCTGCATCAACACACATCATACAGCAGAACCACAGGCAAGTGAAGTGTCACAAATGCATGGCCCACACTTGATGATGTGCCACCACTGTAGGTTGCCATGCCCCCAAACTGCAGGCTGGTGTCACTGGCAATGGCATGGCCCTGGTCCCACATTGCCATGCACATGGCTTGTAGGGACACTGTGGCCAGACATTGGCTCACACAGCATAATGCACACCATCTTATCGGTACATACCCGCCGTACAATAATTGTGGCATGCCACAGTCCACAATGGACATTGACTGCCACTGCCACACACCTGTCAGTGTACATTACCCTAAATAGCACACAGTCACATTGCATATGAACCAGAATGTAGCACTGCTACCCTCCACACCATGTCCTGGATGCACTCCAGCCTTGTTCTATGCCTCCGGCCAAGGTCCCCAAACCTGTGGCAGCACTGCTCCCCTCATTCAGGCTATGTCTGTTCACCTGGTGAGGCATCACCTCAGACCTGGCCATGTGGAGCTCCTCCTGCCTGAAGAGCTGATCTCCAAGGGGACCACCAGGTCCACCAAGTTTGCATGCTCTGTCTCTCCTCACCACTGGGAGTGAGAACTGATGGCATAACCTCTTGTGGCACATGCCATGATTCTTCCTGTGCTGTACTGCTACAGTAACTAGCTATGGAGGTACTTCCAGGCCTGTGAGCCATGCCAGTTGCATGATAGGCTACATATGGTCAGTCATACGTGGCCAGTGTGTGCGCCATTGGGATGCGTGATAGTAGTACCATGGCATATTACCACACTTGTGTGGTAGTGACAGGCCATGTGGGAAGCACAGGTTGCACCCCCACCACTATGCATGTGCAGCCACAGAGTGACACCATATTGGGGAGGTCATCCATTGCCATGACCTCAGCCATCCATACACATTGGTGCCCATGCACCGTACGTGCCAGGAGCACATGTGATTCATGTGGTGGTGTCTGTGTGTTGTGCCATTCCTGACATCATTGCACTACAATTGTGCAGTGTAGTGATGTGTGCTGCTGTCACACATATGGCAGTGGAGATGCACGGTGGGCATATGTGGTGCACAAATATAAGTGCGATGCACAATGTGATGTGCCAGGCACAAAATTGCAATATTCAGCCAGGATATGCTAATTGCCTCATTGCACAATCTTGGCCCAATCCAGAGATTTGCATCTCATTACACGTTAGGCCTCCCCTCATTTGCATGTGCTGTGCCATAAATGAGCATCTCTGCACCAGCCCACCACACCACACATTTGACCAAGAAGTACTGCAGATTTGAATGAAGGTTTGTTTACTCTGTGACAGTGTGTCTGTTTTGTTACTCTGCATGGTGCATGGCACATGGCGCATTTCACTGATGGTGCATCTTATCCTGTGCCTGTATGTGTTTGCCCCAAACACCAGTATTGAGCCTGAGGAAGACACAGGTCGGTGAAGATTGAATGTTACTAAGGATGAGTTCTCTGCCCTAATCAAGTCCTATGTATTGCAGGAGGACCTCCTGACACAGAAAACAAGCACACAACAGGAATGGGTACAAGGTTGGAAGGATGTGGTACAGGCTGCCAGTGTGCATGGTGTGTACAAGAGGACAACACAGGAGTGCATCAAGTACATAAATAGTGAACACTGCCACTGCAAGGAGCACCTGGCCTTGACCCAAGCCTAATGCAGTTCTATAGGTGAGGGTCCTTCCACTGTCCCTGCCATGTCAGCGCAGGAGGCTGTCATGGCCACCAAACTCAGCCACATGTCTGTTGAGGGTGTGCCCAGTGGTAGTTTTGATACCAAAGGCAACCCGTCACTGCACTGTGAGTATGACATACACAGGTCATGTACAGTCCTGCATGAGATGTGTATAGCTTGTGTATGGCATATTGTACAGGCCATGTAGCACTGTGTGGCCACAAAGTGTGGGCTGCATGTCACCTGTTCAATCCTGTGGTGTTGGCAAGCATGGCCTCCACACATGGGTGAGTCCAGCCTTGTAGTGGGACTGTACCATCCATGTTCACTTCTGTCTGCATACACCTGCACCTGTGTGTGGACCATAGTGCAGGCACCTGGGTGGTGTGTTGATATTCCCCTCTAGGGTGCATGGTGGTGTGTGTGTATGGCATTCTCAGTGGGGTGGGTTGACACATGCTGACTGCCGTGCAGGATGCAGGGGCATGCAGGAGTGGGTGGGATGTCTATGAGGTGCCTCATATGTTTGTGTGTGTAGCCACATGCATGCTGCATGGCAACCCCTTCATACAATGTGGTATGTCTGCCACGTGTCCTGCACAAGTGTCCTGCCCATGTGTGTTACAACCTGAACACCTGTGACATGCTTGTGCTCCTCCATGTGTCTGTTTCTGTTCTGTAGCCATAGACATGCAGCCCTGACCATGTTTCCAGTGTTTCCTCCACAGCCCCATCACTTCTTAGGAGTGGTGCAGCTGCAATGAAGATGGCCACAGGGTAAGCAGGCCGACGTACCCATGTGGACGTCATCATCCACTTTTGAGGCCACAGCTGTGGATGCACCTGCACAGCTAGAGGGGAACATTCATGACATTGCTGATGATGTTCCCCTGTCTGGGATTGACCTCCTGGATAACCTTGAGGTGCTCATCTCATATATGGAGGATGAGGACACCACCCAGTTGGACAGTATCATCCCCAGCACAGTCTACTGCCTTGGCATTCCTGATGCCACACAGTCAGCAACTGATAAACAGCACCCATCCTGGTACATCACATGTACGGCACTTGGACCAGCACATGCTGGATGTAGTGGCACAAATTGTTGGTGGACAGGGTCAGACCGATATCATGCGGGTGGGATGCAGCACCACCCTCAGTGTGGTGTGGACCAGCAACAGCCTGAATGTGCACACAGGCAGGCCGACCCAGCAAGCAGTGTGTCTGCATACACACTATCACAGATACAACAGCAGCCTGCTGTGCAGCAGCCACAGCAGGTGGTGCTCTCACAGCAGGCCACAACCCCCCTTGCTCAGCAGTCACCCCTCCAACACATGACCCCTGATGATGTGCTGCCAGAGCACACACAGCTACTGCAGTCCTCCACAGAGAGCCAGGTGAAGCTCAGGGAAGCTGTGCATGGGTTGCAGGTGTAGGTAGGTCTCTTTGATGAGTGGGCATCTGTTCAGCATGCCAAGGTTAAAGGGGAGTTAAGCCTTCTGTGGGTGGATATGACTGCAGGCCTCAACAGAATGGCACAGGCCATACAGAAGGGTTGTGCAGCCATGGTCTCCTGTTTCTGCAGGACCACCCACCCCACATCACATAGTAATCCCAGCATCCCCACCCCACCAGGATGTGTGACCCACGTGTTCCAGATGCCATCTGCTGCCCTTGCAATACCAATCACACCTCGCCAGAGTGTGTGGTTCTCGACGACATTCTCTACATGCAGTTGGATCTGGTCATGTAGTTTGACAATCTCAGGGTGGTGCCTTCACCCCTTGTGGCATGGGGTCTTCCACAAGAGGCACCCGTGTCTTTGGTGCATGGCCATGCACATGTCTGTGGTTGCCACACACAAACACACTGAGGTATCCCGGGCACTGTTGGCCAGTTCTTGTTGCTGCATGGCCGTTGCAGTGTGTAGTTCATCCCATGTTGGCTCAGGGCTATGTTCTGTCCACACCCTATCCATACTTTGTCCCATGTGCACACACCCCTGTGGCATGGGCGTGCTCTCTGTGTGGCATCCAGGCCTTGGATGTGGGCCATGTTGTCTTAGTGGGTGGCATGGGTGTGATGAGTATGGTTGTGGCCTACTGATGTGGAACTGTGCCACTGGTCTATCTCTGACCCATGCCATTGCTCCACAGCTACTTGTGTGCATCCACAGCATTGCTGCCCCCTCCTGTAGACATGTGTACATTGTCCTGGTGCACATGTGTTTGCATGGCATGCCGCTATGACTGGATCTGGCTGCATCACCATGAAGAGCACCTTCCTCTCACCTTACCTGCACATCTGCGCATGCCTACACTGCCATGACAGCCTATGGTACTCACCTTGATGGTCTGAAATGCTTCTGCATGATGGTGTCCTTGTGCCCGATGTGCCCTCAGGGCCAGTCTTGGGTCCCTCCAGTGCAGTGCTGGCTGCCCACCCTCATCCTGTGGCCCATTGTAATCTGAACTGTCACCCTCAGGTACCTGGACATCAATTCCATGGTCAATGGCCATGTTGTGTAACATGCAACAGGCCTTATCGGGGCTATACTGTAGGGCACCACCGGACCTGTCCAGGCATCTAAATTGTATCTTTAGCATGCCAAATACATGCTTAATGATGTTCCATGGCATGATGTGTGCCTCATTATACCTTTCTCCTGCTTCAGACATGGGCTGCAGTGTGGGGGGTGAGCATTTATGGCCGGAGGGGCTAGGCACTGTCACCTGTGAGGGGAAAGGAATATGTTAGTCTTCATTACACATCCATGGTGGTCCCTTCCCAACCCCCAGTCCCCATATCTGCTGATTGGGCATGCCAGAACAGTACACCTGTCAATGTCCCCCCCCCCCCGCATGAGCACTCACATACCTCCATGACACACTGCCAGCTGTTCTGTGGCCAATGTCACTGCCACAGTGGCATGCATTGCATCTGCTCTGTGGTGCATGGCTGCAGTGTGGCCTGTTGCCATCACATGGTGCTGTCAGTTCCCAGTGCATACCACTGCCCTGCTCCTCACACAGTGTCATGGTCAGCCACTGGCTGGCTGCACCCCAGTTGCCTGTACCTGTTGCAGTCCATCATATGTATGACCACAGTGCCTAGAACCACCATCTTTCTACTATCTGTTTCTTTCAGGCCCCTATCTTTCACCCTTACCCCATCCAGTATGCCTCTTGTCTGTTGGCCACTGCAATGACTCTTTCAAACTGGTCCACCCCCTGCACAGACACCAGTGGTGCTTTCTGTGGATGTGTGGACACCATTCTCAGGGGGCAAAGGTAATACTTACCCACTAGATAGCCACTGGGTATCTCCCCGGTCTCAAACCTGCAGCACAGACATAGACATTGTGTGCACTTCAAGGGAAGCAGGCACAGACATTGGTGATGTGCCCTGTGGCATTACACACCACCTGGCAGTTCAGGGAATGTTATCCTTTCCTGTTGATGTATATGTCCTTATCACCACTGGGTGGTGCTCTGAATGCCACATGGGAGCAGTCGATGGCCCCAAGCATGCCTGGCATTCATGCAACCCTGTGGAAGTGCTGCTTTGTTTCTGTATGCTCCACAGCTGTGCTAGGGAATCGTATGGACTCCATAGCATGGGGCTGCAGAGTAGTGAGGAAGTGAGTGAGGAAATGGGACATGGCAGACTTGGTGATACCAGTGGTGTTGCCTACTGGTATCTGGATGGTGTCCATGGTGAGCAGGCACAGTGTTGCTGTTACCTTTGTCTCAGCCATAATGGTGTGACTTCAGTGGGTAGGTTCCTGCAGAGCCTCATGGAGCAGCTCACAGAGCTGTCTCAGAATAGCCCTATTGAGATGGTACCAGCCCACAATGTCCATGTCACTAATCTACTCAAATGTGACACAATCCCAGTACTGTCTCTGGAGGGCATACCGCCTGTGGGCCCTTCCACAGCCATGTTACTGTTGTTCCCATCACATCATCCTTGACAGCTGCCATGTGGAAGACTGACCCATCTATTCTTGCTGCAGTGTGGCAGACAACCTCTGAGTGGCTTGGCCATTTAGGTCATCTTCTTATATACCTATCTTTGTGTGGAGCATTTCTGGGATGCATGGCACATGCACCATTCATTTCAACTGAATAATCGGATGTGTGGCACATTCATGTACCTGCTCCCTTTACTCCCCACTCCACCATGGCCTCCCTATCCACTGCCAGTACCTGCTGGTACCAACCTGTCAAGTCTGAAATGTTTTTTAATTACTCTTTGTGTTCAAGCAACTAAGTTAAACTATGTTACTCTGTATGATTGTATTCTGCAGGTATGTTGACTCTGTATGTCCTGTCTGTGACGAGGTACCTTTGTAAACAAGCCTCTGGCTCAATAGTTGTAAATCCGATTATACAATAAATAAATAATAAAAATAAATAAATAAATACATTATTTCT
Source organism: Neoceratodus forsteri (assembly GCA_016271365.2). Classification (NCBI taxonomy): domain Eukaryota; kingdom Metazoa; phylum Chordata; order Ceratodontiformes; family Ceratodontidae; genus Neoceratodus; species Neoceratodus forsteri. The sequence continues at coordinate 456,397,341 of CM028137.1, forward strand.
GTGCAATTGCACGTTCAGTTTTGTGCAATGCATCTATACTGTTTGAATACCACACTTTGGCACATTTCCCAGGATGCACAGCGCATCTCCTTTTTGGGTCTGCATCTGTCTTGAATATGTGGGCCAAAGGTTTTTAGAATGTGCACAACAGCTTTAGAAGATGCACAATAACTTTAGAACATGCAAAACAAGGTTTTTGAGCTGCTTCAATTCTGTGCACAAGAAGCACCAATCATACACTATAATAAAAACATTTAAATAAGTATGCAATATGAAATATAGTTTTTGACTCCATCAAAAATGTCAAATTTCTTGATAGAGAACCAAATAATTGAACATTACATATCACTGCACAAACTGAGACATAAGGGATAAACTGTTTCATGACAGTAGTAAAACACTATGGCCCAGATATGCAAACTGTGCCACAAAGTAGCGCAATAGCAGGAGCAGGCGCAGGTGTAGTGCACCCATGCGCAACACGCATGATATTCAAACACAGCGCAGGCCAAGATGTGCTTGCACAACACAACTGAATATCGTGCCAACTGCGCCATGGTGCAATCAGGTATGGTATGTGCAGTGGTGCAGGGCTGATGCACATTAGCACAAACAGGGATGTGCAGTGGAGCAGGGTAGCAGTGCAGTAGCACAACCAGGGATACACAGGGACAGGATGCAGGGGTGCACCACCCATGGAAGACATGGGCAGAGGAGCATGCAGCAGACCAGACAGCACCGCCCACACCCCATGAACCGCACAATCTGAGGTGAGCTTGAAGAACCACTAGCCCATGGACACCAGCAACAAGTCCACAGCCGGGGCATGGTACCCCAGCACACTCGCTGGCAAGCTGTGACTGGAACACAAGGAGGTCTGACCACCTTGAGCTACAACATCCCACCAATGCAGAGCACACCCTGCACAATGATCCCCAGACACCCTTCCCAGGAGCATCACCCAACAGTGCATGTCTCCTTATGCTTGCCACCATCCCCACTGTGACAATGCAACCCTGTGCACCATGGAGACATGCATGGCAGCCCCACTGTGAGCACCCTGCAGCATGCTGCAGCAGACACTGATGCAACAACTGCAGACACAGTGCCACCCTGCATGACCCTCCCAAGGCACAGTCAAGAGATTGACCCTACGTCTGCCCCCAAGGTACCCTGCATGTGACTGTGCCGGCCTTGGACCCCACCACCAGCAGGACAGCACCCCACACACCCACCAAGCACACACCCTGTCCCAGCACTGGCCCCAACAGCCACCACAGACACCCACAGTGGTGCATGGAAGCATGCACCACACAGGATGCAAAACAGGGCATGGACAAACACCCACCCATACCTAAGGGCACCCCAACACAGGGACACAATAGTGGGGCAACAAACCTGCTGGTGTGCAGCCACAGCAGCTGTGTACCCACAGCCAGCACCCCTCCATGGCATAGGTGTACCAGCCACCCTGCGCATGTACCATGAATCTGTCCACCACCAGCATGTGGCTGGAGCACTAGTGACAGACATTGGAGCACATTCCCTCCAACAGACACAAGTGACAACATGGAGGAGGGACAACAACAGCAGAGACCACAGTGCTACTTGAGGCAGACGTGCACCATACCGGTGACAGAAGGCATAGAAACATAGAAACATAGAAACATAGACTTTGACGGCAGATAAGGACCGCTAGGCCCATCTAGTCTGCCCATTTCCCTACCTACAGGATAGGCCGCAGCTCCTAGTTAATCAACAGCCTATTTCTTCCTACCCCCCACACGAATTGCCTTATGTCTGTCCCATGCATTCTTGAATTCTCCCACAGTTTTAGACCCCACAACCTCCTCAGGAAGGCTGTTCCATGCATCCACTACCTCTCTGTGAAATAATACTTCCACATTGCCCCTGAACCGCCTCCTTCTATCTTTAAATTGTGTCCCTTGTTCTTGCAAGTCTCTTTTTCTGAAAAATGCTACCCTCTTGGACTTTGTTGATTCCACTGAGGTACTTAAAAGTTTCTATCATGTACCCCTCTCCTTCTTTCCTCAAGGGTATACATATTAAGCTCCTTTAGTCTCTCCTCATACGGCTTCTCTTGCAGACCCTGCACCATTTTAGTAGCCCTCCTCTGACTGCCTCTATCCTGTCTATGTCCTTGCCGAGATGGGGTCTCCAGAACTGGACATAGTACTCCAGATGGGGTCTCACCAACTGTCTGTACAGAGGATAACAACTTCCTGTTTTCTGCTGCTGATGCTCTCCCTATACATCCCAGTATACCCCCAGCCCTCCCTACTGCCTTCTCACATTGCTTGCTAACCTTAAGGTCATCTGATATGATTACCCCCAGGTCCCTTCCTTTTATTGTTGTTACTACCTCCCACCCATTGTGTATTCTTCCCTGGGTTCTTGTTTTCCAGGTGCATTATTTTGCACTTCTTTGCATTGAATCATAGCTGCCATACTTCGACCATTCCTCCAACCTTGCAAGTCCCTTTTCATCCTTTCCACGCCTCCTTGTGTATCAACCCTGTTGCAGATTTTTGTGTCATCTGCAAAAAGGCATACTTTTTCTTCCAGTCCCTCTGCAATGTCACTGATGAAGACATTAAAAAAGACTGGACCCAATACTGAACCCTGCGGTACCCCACTAGTAACTCCCCTTTCTTCAGAATGGACTCCATTTACAATCCGCCATTGCGCTGGGTAAAGGGAATGACCAGCATAGACAGCCACCACTGACATGCCAGCAGACCATGCATAACACAGACATGCAAGGGTTTCAGCTGTACAGGGCATGGAAAGTCTGACAGGGGTGCCATGGACACAGTGCATGCACCATGGACCACTGCACACAGGCATCCAGTGCACAGAGAACAACACACATACCACAGACAGTGACCGAGTCCCTCACCCACACCATAGGTGGATCCCTGTTGGGCACACACACACACCCAGGCCTGCACCACCCCCAATGCCATGCACACCACTGCAGCCAAGCACCTGTAGCCCACTGCAAATCAGAGACCACCACAGTTGTCATAACAAAATGTATGTATTAAACAAATCCAACAGTCAAACATATTTACAACTACATACAAGTGTGGGGGGAAGGGCCACAAACCAGATGGGGGTGGGTATGGGGTAGGGGTGAACAAATTGGAGAGGGAAGAAGGAGTGTGAGGATGAGTCCAGGGAGGAATTCAACTAGGGGCACAGAGGGTCTATCGCCTGCCCCGCTCTTGACTCCTGTGCCGTCTCCATTTCACTGTGAAGCCGGACCCTGTCTTGCTCCATCCTCTGCAGGATTTAGGGCATTGCCCTTGCAGGCTGCAGCAGCTCCTGCACCCATTTCTTGATCGCTGTCCAGCGTTGTCCACCTAGGACAAGGGAGCAGAGTCAATACGCGTGACTGTCCAGCTCCCTGTAGCCCACCTGTTGTGCATGGCATACAGCCATGGGCCACACTCCTTTGATCATGTGTGACCACCCACAGTGACCGCGTCCGCAAGACCCACCTACCCAGGCACCAACAGCCATGTGGACCACTGCACACACCCACCGCCCATGTCCCACACAGCACCACTGTGGCATACAGTGACATGGTTATGCGGTGCGAAGGCAGTGGCACAGCCATGTACCCAGTGCACACACGGACCACCAGCAATGCTCACCCACACATGCAGTGCCACAGGACAGTGCTGAGTGTACTGTGTGGTGTGCATGGTGGTGGGGCCAAGTGCTGGTGGCCATGCCCCACTGCCAACCCTGCAACACAGCATGCACAGATGTGAGGGGAAAAAATGAACTCACCTACATCCATTCCAGCTGGGCACTGCTGGCCCATGGCCCCTTTACCACATCCCTGCTGCAGCGCACCAGCCCTCTCCCACTCACCTCAGGCATCCCTCACCATACGGTGCTCCTCCAGGCATTGGGTGCAAACACAGAGAGGAGAACATCAGTACAAACCAGTAGCAAACCCCCCCTGGTGTGTGTGTTCCCACACTGCCCAGCCATGCAGCAACCCCACCACCACCACCACCACTGCCCACACTGGACGGCCCCCACCCCCCTGTGGGGTGGACACCTGCACACTACGATACCCAGATGGATGGATGCTACCAGTGTGTGGAAGGAGCACCTACCTGGCCATGGCATGGCACCTCACTGGGCACGTGCCTGTAGATGCCCCAGTCTATCTGGGTCCCTCCACTGGAGGTTCCCATACCAGTGGCAACACTGCTCATCAGATTGGGCAATACCTGTGGCCTCCTCCATGCCCTCTGCAACCTCCTCCCACATGGCACTGCGTGGTCTATTCAGAGGGTCCTGGCCAAACAGGGCCCCAGCATGGGGCTCAACATTGGCTACAAGGTTGGGCAGCTCAACCATGCTGCACCGCTGTGCTCTCCTGTGTGACATCTTTCAGGCAGTCCAGATAACAAAATGGTACTCTGTAGTGCACATCGCCCATGTGCAGAGGCTGCACGGTACAGCACTGCCATTTCCCATCACACTGTCACCGAACAGTGCGATAGGGGTGCACCCATGCAGATGCATGGCACCTAGGGGCAAAGGTCAACCACAGGGTCAATAGTCTGTTGCACATGGACTGCCACAGCGCTATTGGGACTCCCTGTGTGTAGCGCAGTAGGGTGCCTGTGTGTGATGCCCTGCAGTGGCCTACTGCACTGTGGCACCATGACTCCTATGGCGCACCAGGGCATGAGGGCCACATGTGAGAACAGCGCACTAGCACCACTGACACAGTGGTAGATATGCCCTGCACTGCCTGTCAGGCACAGCACATCATCAGCATGGCAGGGGTTAGCATCAGCACCACGGGCACGCAGCGTGCAGTGCCTACTGCTCATGTCACAGAGCTGCACCATTGCCTGAGCATGCTCAACAACATTGTGCAAGGCGCAACAGCATGATATTCAGCCAGCATATGCAAATAAGCTCATTAGCAATTCCATGGAAGATACACTGTATTAGCATCCACTTAAAGTTGCACCTCACCTCATTTGCATGTGTTGCACTATATAAATGTGCCATGGATATGCAGAAGACATAGTTTGGTATTGCAGTCTATTGTGGTGGGTTGCATGCTGTTTGGATGTGTCAACTGTGGTGTGTGAGGGATGCATGGGACTTTACATTCAAAGGTAACACCTGTCATTCCCACAGGCTCTATCATGACCAAACAAAAGGATGAGGAGGAACAGGGATGGGGGAGAAGAAGGAGGTTCCACTTCATCCGGGCTGAATCAGATACCCTGTTAGAGGCCTATCTCAACAGGGAACTGCTGCTCAGAGGACAGCGTGGAACACCACAGGCCCGTACTGCGGTGTGGGGTGAGGTTGCACGTGCTGTGAACTAGCATGGCAGCCACCATTGGTCCATGCAGGAGTGTAAAGAGAAGGTTGGCACAGACAGGTGGAGGATAAAGGATAAGGTGGCTGTCATCAGGGCAGCACGTGTTACCAGCGGTGGTGGACAGCTGGATGTGCCACACCTGAAGCCACAGGAGGAGTGGGTGGCTGGCAGCATGTGGTATTGTGCCATAGTGGGCATTCCTGGTGGTGGCTTCCAGATGGGTGACAGCCCATCACTGCATGGTAGGTCCTGTGCTGTCACTGTGTGGGTGGTGGGGGCAAATGCCACAGGATAGAGCAGAGATAATAATGCTACTGTGTTCACTTACAGCTCCTGAGTGTCTACATGGGTCAGCGGTGGTGGGTGTGTCCACCGAGGGTGATGCCCTGGACACAGAGGAATGCCCATCCACCTCCACAGGTGTCCGAGGGACAGGACCACTGCATACCTGCCTGTCTGTTCAGACTGAAGATGGTGATGCGGGTGCTGACGAGGTCCTGCCTGTGTCCCAGCATGACAGCGCCACAGACTCCAGCATGTTGGGACATGAACTGCTGCTGGATCCAGCACCGATGATGATGGATGCACATCCCGGACAGTTATACGTGTGAGATTCAGGATGGTCCCACAGCAAGAAATGGCACAGGCATAGCCAAGGGTGGTGCCGCTGTGGAGGCCTGCATGAGAACACAGTCCCAGCCTATGCCTGTATGTCCCAGTGAGGTAGTACTGGTGTGCGTCCAGGCCGGTGGGGCTGTTACTGCCGCTGCTTCACTGCCAGTGAACTCTGGTGATTGGCAGCCAGAGTGGCAGTGCCAGCAGTCAGCCAATGGTGATGGGAGGACAGTGTTGGGGGCGGTGGCAGTGCACCACGTGAGGACGTGCCCCAGCATGGCTCTAGTGTGCAGCACCCATTGTCAGGGGGTGCTGCCCAGCAGGGCCAGGAACACCACGAGGGACAGCATGCCGAACCAGTGGGTGACCTCTTTGATGAGAACAGCCGCCTACTCCAGGCTTCAGTGGATCAGCAGTTGCAGCTTATGACTGCGGTGGATGCACTCAGTGTAATTCTGTTCCAGGCAGAAGAGTGGCACAGCAGAGACCACTGTCTGCTCCTGGCAGCGATGACCCGGCAGTGGGAGGATGTGACCATTGCCATTGACAGGCAGACAGATGCATTCACAGCTGTCATGGCCACATTGGGCACCCAGTTCGATGCCCATACATCGCAGACTCTGTGCAGTGTCACATCCACCCGCGTTCCCAGCGCCGTGCAACACCTGCTATGTCGACACTGGGTTCGGCTATGGGCATACTGAGTATGCCTGGCGTGGGCATGTTCTGTGAGCTGCAGACCCCTGTATGAACATGGTTGCATTGCCAAAACATCACCCTTGGGGGACCGTCAGTGCCACCCCATGAGACCAATGGTCAGACTGGCATGGCTGGCAAGTCTTGGTGGGGCCACCCATGCATCCGTGGTGACCGTGGCACTTTGCCACATGACTGACCTGTCTTCCACCATGGCCACTGTCTGCAGCTGCCCTGTGTGTAGTGTGGTGTGTATCATGCGATGCACAGGTGGGGTACCTGGCCTGCACACACATGGTCCCTGTGCACACAAGCCCAGCTGCTGACCACTGTGGTGTGTACATGATGATGCCTGCATTGCATTGTCCACCAGTGAGCAATGGTGCCCAGCATCTGAGGCACACACAGTGACGGCCACTGGGCGTGATCATGTGTGGACCTGTGTGGGGGTAGGAGTTGCATTTGGGGTTTGCGTGCCATCTACCCCTTGTGTATGTCTTGTGGTGTGTGTGGGTGTGTGTGTGTGCACGTGCACGTGTCGTGTTTGGCACTGCTCATCCCTGATGGCATGTGTTGTTTCTTGCTCAGACCCATTCCCTTGCCGCCATCCACCCTGGGGTTCATCCATGCCTGTCTGTGGGCTGTGCTCTTGCCATTGGTGGTTGCACATGGCCCCGTGAACTACCTGTGTTGGCCAAAGTGTTCTTCTGTGATGGTGTCCCGATGCAGCTGTGACATCTGGATCAGGCAGTGGTCCTTTTGCCCAGGGGGTGTCTGCCTATCACCATCTGGACTAGTGTCCTCATCATCCCCACCACTGTCCCCCTCTTCAACCTCTATGGCTATCCTACAGTCATTGGCCATGTTGTGTAGGATGCAGCAAGCCAGGTATAGCCTGCAGGCCTTCGAAGGGCTGTACTGTAGGGCACCACCAGATGTGTCCAGGCACCGGAAATGTGCCTTCAGCCTCCTGAACACCCACTCAATGACATTCTGTCTTCTGGCATGTGCCTCATTCTACCGTAGCTGCGATGGGGTCATGGGGTGCCGGTGTGGTGTGAGCAGCCAGGGGAGAAGTGGGTAGCCACTATCACCTGTGTGTAGAGGGTGGACATTAGTATGGTGGTCTGCATCGCTTTGCCATGGGCCATCAAGGCTGGTACCCACGGCACCTGTGACTATGTACCCCCCCATGTCTGCTCATGCCGTCCCGCGTGATATGCATACTCACCCACTAGGTGGCCAGTGGGGATGTCCTCACTCTCAAACCTGTGGCACAGTGTGGACTGGTGCCAGATGAAGGCATCATGTGCTCCCCCAAGGTGTGTGGCACAGGCAATGGTTATGTGCCCCTTGGCAGCGCACACCATCTGGCAGTTGATGCTGGCATACCCCTTCCAGTTTATGTAGGTCACACTGTCTGGGTCAGGTGGCATGCAGATGGCCACATGGGTGAAGTCAATGGCCCCGAGCACACCAGGCATCCATGCTACCCTGTGGAACTCTTGTATGTGTGTTGTGTGCTCCACCTGTGTGCTGGGAAAATGGATGTACTCTGCAGCATGTGGCAGTAGTGCACTGAGGAATTGTGTGAGTAGGCATGATGCAGCCAACTAGGTTATGCCTGCTGTGTCCTCTGTTGGTCTCTGGAAGGTGTCTGTGGCAAGCACGCATATGACAGCTGTCACCTTCATCTCCACTGACAGAGCATGGCTTCATCGTGTGGGTGCCTGCATGTTATCACTGCACAGCTAACAGCCACCTCAGGATCACCCGGTTCAGGTGGTACTGGCCTACAATCTCTGTGTCAGAGTAGTGTTTGAAGGTGGTGTGGGCTCGGTACCACCTGTTCTGGGCGTACCACCGATGGGCCCTTCCACAACCATGCCCCCCTGCTGCCTGCCTTCTCACACTCCTCATTACTGCATCCATCTGGAAGGTGGCACTGGCCATGTCCCTGGCTGGTGTTCCCCCTCCGTCAGCTGTTATCCCATTCCCTCTGCTGTCCATTTATGATGCTCCCCCTGCACTGGGTACACCTCCAGCCTTTGTCTGTGGCTGTCCTGCCCACTGCCACTTCCCTCAGTCCACTGTGGCACTACCCTAGCAATCCTGCAGAGCGGCACATGCTCCCCACTGCTTTCCTGTTCCTGGTAAACTCCAGGTGTGCCCTGTCCTGCTCCTGCCCAGTCCTGCTCACTGCTACCCTCTGCCTTGTGCCTGCCAGCTCACTCCCACCTGTGGCTTCCTTGTAGCATTCTTATGCCCCTCTCATGATCCTTTTTATTTCAGATCATTTCCACTGTCGAGCAACTTCCGCTAGCTCCCCATTGTGCATGGCGCATGCTGTTGAATATCGCAATGCGCATGTTATTCATGGTTCCTCCCCTACGGTTGTGCATGCATTCATTTACTATTGCACTCTTGCACATTGCAACTTGTGTGGTGCAGCTGCCTCCCACTGAATATTGCACAATGGCACATTTCCGTACTTGCACTGGTGCATCTCTGCTGTGCATGGCACATCCCTTTTGAATATCCGGCCCTATGTGTAAGCATGTGAAATTCATAAGCTAAGGAACATTTGAACCTAAATTTTAATTATGAGGAGCAGTTGCTTCATCCTTCTATCTTCCACTCACTTGTAAATCTGTTGTAGAGAAACCAAAACTAACAAAGACAAGCATTTGTCAATGCCAAATGTCTGCTTGCAGGTATTGGCATTGATACTGCAGGAGTCAGAGAGATGCATAATAGGAATGGCAGTAAAGTATTGAACTAATGCCATACCCATCCCCTCCATGCAGAGACTGACAGGTGTTGGGGTGTGCCTTTGGTTTGTTGGCCATAATGCTCATGCTATTCCACCTCACCCCACCCAGCAGACACTGGCAGGTGTCAAGGTGTACCTTGAGGTCTTTGGCCCATATGCTCACCCCATTCCATAAGGAAATTAACTGAAATATAGAAGTATAGGATAATGGGGTGAACATTGGGGCGGAAGACCCCATGGCACACCTCAATGCCAGTCAGTGGCTGCAGGGTGGGGGTGGGGTCGAATGGCATGATCATTATGGCCAATGAACCCAGGCCACACCCCTGATGCCTGTCAGTCTGTACATGTTGGGGAATTACATTGGGAAACCCTAAAGCCCCGGGCGTTTGTAGGCATTTTTTGCTCCAGATTTTTAACATGGACTTTTTTGGACTGCACCTCATGAACAGCGGCACTATCATTTTGTAACTCAATCCTGAAAGGTGATTTCGCACAGTGAATATGCCATTCAGCGCAACAGGTGCAAAAAGAAATTTTGAGCAGGATGTGAAAAATTACATATGTACTGTTCATGAGGAGGTGTGAAAAAATGGCAATGTAGAAAATCTGGAGTGAAAGTATGAAAAATTGGTGAAGGCACAAGCATGCATAGAAATTGCATACCACACATTTGTAAAGTAGTCATTTTTTTGGGATTTTTTTCTCCAAGTATTCAACATGGCCTTTTTAGGACCTCCCCTTATGAACAAAGGCACTGTGATTTCATTAATCTGTCACAAAAGTTGATTTCGGACAGAAACTGTGCCATGCTGCACCACAGGTGCCAAAACATATTTTAGGCAGGATCCAAAAAATGTCAGCTATACTGTTCATAAGGAGGTATGAAAAATGGTAATGTTGGAAATCTGGAGTGAAAATATTAAACATTGGTGAAGTTACGAGTATGCGGACAAACTGTGGAACGCACGATTGTAACAGTCATTTTTCTGGAGTTTTTTCACCAAATTTGCAACATGGTCTTTTTGGGACTCCATCTCATGAACATTGGCACTGTCATTTCATTAATCCCTCCCAAAAGGCAACCACAAAATCATGTTTAGGGACCAAGAAACAAAATGACTGCCAGTGTTCATGAGGTGGGGTCCCAAGAAGCCAATTTTGAAAATTTGGGACGAAAACTCAAAAAAATGGCTCAGATATCAACCTAAGTTGAAACCCCCTATTGATTGCCATTATAGGGCTTACTGTGATTTTATTCAGTTTGCGGTCGGCTTTTGAATTGTGCAGACGTGTTCCTAGCCCACAGCAGATTCCAGCACCGGATCTCCGGAGGTAAGTATGAGTGAGGAGGGGTGTGGGGAGATGGGGTGCACAGAGGAAGGGTCAGGCTGGGGAAGGGGTGATGAGGATGATGAGGGACTATTTTCTTTTTCTTTCAGTTTTAAAAAAAAATACCTTGGTGAAATAGTATGAAAAATAAATGTTGGCACACTGGGGTGGGCTCCCAGTATGCCAAACTAGTGGAGGAGGGGTCAGTGCTGACCCAGGGATTGGGCACCCTGAGATTGGCTAAAAAATGGAGCATAGGGGGTGCATCTAACACCAGAAATGGGCATGCTGGTGTTGGAAAAAGATAAAGAATTACTTTAGCAGACTGGGGTGGTCTCCCAGTATACCACAATAGTGGGGGTGGGTAGGCATGCCAGCACGGGGACTGGGTACCCCATTGTCAGCAAAAGATATGTTTTGGCTTGGGGTGGTGATCCGACACCGGCAGTGGGTATCCTGTTGTTTGAAATATAATTAGTTTGCCAAACTGGGGTGGACTCCCAGTGTGCTACATTAATGGGGAGGAGTGAGATACATGCCGACACGGGGATTCAGAACCTAGATGTTGGCTTTGGGAGGAGTGTGTGGTGGGTGGCAGGAGCTGCCAATTATGCAAAGGCATGGAGGGGCTCATTTATTTATTTATTTTATTAATATGTTTTACCAGGAAAGGCACACTGAGCAAATTAGTTATTCATAACTCCAGCCATGCACATTACTGCGCACTGTAATGTGCATAGCTGTAATGTGCCTGGTTGCCGAGAAGGGGGGAGGAGCTCTGCCACTGCAATGATGAAACTGTCCCTGAAAGGAGCAGCAGATTTCTTTCAAGTGCGGTGCACCCTCTGAAACTGCCATCATTGGCAGCTTCTCTTTTGATTGGTGGCTGAGGGACGCACCCATTAAAGCATTCACTGGATTGGCCACAACACTGCCACACCTCTGCAATGCTCTACTAATCTCAATATGTTTCTTTTGTGCTGTGCACACAAGCAAACATAAAAATTAAATGCATCATTCTGTTATATAAAGAGACACGACTTACACCATACATTGTTAATCATCCTTTCAGTTGGGGTCATTACACCCCTGGATGGTCCAGTATAATCTAATACTGCCCACCCTGTCAGGCATTATTAGATTATACTGTACATAGACAATGACTTTTAAAAAAAAAAAGTCAGTTTGGGTCTTTGTCTTGTCAGTAAATTCCTGAGACCTCTCCAGTACTGTTTGATTTGTTACATCATGGTCACTGCTTGCTGTTTCTTGGAGACTAGCTTTTCATGCATACTGCACCAATTTCACAGTAATGGTGGTAGATGATGTGTATTCAGTGCTGGGAGGTAGGGAATCCTCATTTTTAGAAGCTCTGCCTTTGCTTATTCTGTGGAAGTAGAGGTCTCCTGTTCTTCTTTGAAGTACATCACTAGTTTCACCAGGTTAGGGATGTAGAATTAAATGTCTTGTGCTTTAAAGGCTTTCATTGAGGTGCTTATGCTCTTCTCCTTGCCTGCAGTTACTTGGAGTAATAATTGTTGAAGAACACCTTGCAGGTTTTGTTAGGGACTACTCCTGCCTTACATACTTTTATTAGAATCTCCTGCTTTTCATTGTAGATGAATAATCTTGCTTTTATTGCTCAAAATAGGGTATCTGCTACTGCTGGTCAGGAGATAAGCTTCTGATGAGCACTCTTAATTAATAGGGTGAGTGTCTGGGGTAAGTCCAGGGTTATTCTCAGGAAATTCTGGAGGAACAAAACCATTATGATGCCCTCTTCCCCCTCTGGTAGGTATGCAATACAGGCAGAGGTTGTTCCACTTGTTATGGCTTTCAGCATCTTTTAATATTTCCCCAGTGCTCTGTATGGCCATGTAGACCTGCAGCAGAGCAGCCTCAGTGGTATCAGCATGGTTGTCCGTGATTGTTATTTGGGCCTCATGGTCATTATTCTTTTCTAAACTCTGTAATGTCCATGTAGAATGTTGCATGTTTTTTTTTGGGGGGGGTGCACACTTTCACCAAAAGTACCTCAGTTCATAAATCATTAAATCCAGCTTCCAATTAACCTGCTCACTTAGTGGTGATTATTTCTCTTATTTCTCTTTAGCCATCCTCTGTCACTTGCCTGACTTGGAGGACATCACAAGGCCCTGGAGAGTTTGGTCTAAGAACCCCCTCCCCACCTCATATCTATCTGCTTCCTTCTCCTTGGAACCTAACTAGTTCCTACCTGCATTTTGTGATGTTGTGGAAGAGAATCCTGGGATAGTTACCAGTAACGTTAATTTCTAAAATGTTTTTGGGAGGATTTAGTCAGGATCAAGTACATGGCTGGAATCCTCAAACTGCCATCTTGAGGATGACATCACCAGAGGTTCTGAGATGTACTGTTTTACCTTTCTGTAATAAGACTACTCTTTATATAAATACCTTTCTGGCTCAAGTATAATGAAGTAGACATTGTTTACATTTTTGGGCAGTCTAGGCCTCAGCGAGAGTGATGATTCATCAGTGTCATTTCATAACTTCTGATGTCTTATCTACGGAACATAGTGTCAAGAATGTACTGTAGTACAACAATGATAAATGATGCATTGTGTCTCATACTGGACAGATGAAATAATAACATTACATCCACTGAATTCAGTAACTGATGTGTTAAGCTTGTGGCCATGTACATTAAATCTATTAAACATGAGTAGAAGACATTGAGAAGTCAGCAGCAATTTAATAATTGTTGCACTGTTGCATCTTCAACACTCAAATCCAGATTCAGAATTTCGGTGCAAATCTTTGAATGTAATACTTTTTTTCCAGCAAGACTTGATAGCCACATTACATTGTTGTGTCTGTCTTCCTCTCTATACCCACAGTTTGTGCATTGGTTACATTTCAAATGTCTGTTTCAATGTAACTAATAATGAATTGCATACAACAGGGTAATTAAATTATAGTTACATATTTGTTTCATGCAATTACATTGCTATTGAAATGACTTATATTGAAAAGTTGTTTAACTGTTGCACCTTTGGTCTCCAGAGTATTAAGGGCTACCATCAAAAACTCTTTGACATCCTCATGATCATAAATACCACAGCACCAATTCTCTGGATAAGAGGAAAGTGCAGTATAGATTGGTGTTCATGATTGCACTTTTTCTTTATTTCTACTAACTTCATCAATTATCTGTCACTATTTTTATTTGTGCTATAAATGTTGTTAGATGCAGTAAGTCCCACGCCGATGCATTTACACAACAATTCAGGCCTTTATTTTTGTCAAAGCACAGAACATTTGTGGAACATTATCCTATTTTTTTCAGATGGACATCCATTTACATATGTTTGAGGATGTGAATGCATATGTCTATTAGTACTCAGTGTTAATGAGGTACCCTTTTGTTGTTGTCTTGAGGGCTTCTGTTTTGGCATAGCATTAACATCTAATACTGCGTACACAGATAACAGCAGAAGATGTGGTTGAAAGGTGATGTGTGTGACACCTTCTCCTCACTGGCTGCAGGTCACCTGTGACACCTTCATGAGGCCCTGGAAAATGAAGGGTAATATTCCTCCTGGGCAAGATGGAGCATAAAAGTAAAATTACTTCTTAACTAAGATTGAGAGGCTGTTATGAAATGGAATGACAAATGTTTATGAAACTGGTTTATGGTCAATGGCAAAAAGTCCATGGTAAAATATATTAAGTGTTTATTCACATCACGTCAATTAGTATGACATGGCAATAGTACGCCTGGAAACCAACAGCTGTGTCTGCAATAATAATGAATATGTGAGGAGGTTTCCAGATGTGGTGTAGCTTCTGACTCAGAATGACATCAGATGTAACTAAACCAGATACCTCTATCACCAAATATTTTGGATGCTTATAGGTCAGGAAGCATGAGCAGTTCAGGAGAAGTTATAGAAAAACCACAAGTGGTGATTTATTGTACACAAACAAAAACAAATATACTAATTACTTAGAAACCGTGATAACCTCTGGCACCTTGCCACTGAAACAGGTCGTCTGTCTGATAGGCAAGCATACAATGCAGCCCGGAATAAGTGCTCATGGGCCATCAGGAAAGCCAAGGCAGACCATTACCAGGCCTCCCTTACCTCCTCCTGGGGCTCAGCCCGGACCTTCTGGGATAATATTAAGCAACTCAATGGTAAAGCTTGCTCCCTGCCCCATCCCAGCTCACTAGAAATGGCACCACCTCCACCGAGCCTGCCACCATAGCTAACTGGTTCAACACCACTTTCACTGACCTTAGCTCAGTCCTCCTAGTAATTTCTTTGACCCTCCCCAGCCAACCTCCCCCTGTCCTCCAGCACCCCAGCTTCCTCCTGCGAAAGATTTCCGCCACGGAAGCCAGACCCATCCTAATCAAAGCTCTCAATGGCAACAATCCCAGCAGTGACTCACTGGACCCCAGCACCCTCAGGCTGGTGCTAGATGAAGTCCTTGCACCACTCACAAGCCTAATTAACCAGTCACTCTGCCTGGGACAATTCCCCACAGCTTGGAAAACAGCCATTATCACACCTATTCATAAAGGGGGCGACAGGTCATTGGCCAACAACTACCGCCAATCTCCATCCTCCCTCCCTCTCTAAAGCCCTGAGAAAGTGGTGGCCATTCAAATCACTGATTATCTGGCTAGCATAACATCTTATGCCCAGAGCAACATGGCTTCCGTATGGGTCACAGTACCAGCACTGCCCTTATTGAATTCTCCAACTTTCTACACTCCTCCTTGGATACCAGCTCCCTAGCTGGTGCAGTGTTCATTGACCTCTCAAAGGCTTTCGACACTGTCTCCCATCCACTTCTGCTGAATGCATCTGCCACACTGGTCTCTCAGCTGGTCCCCTGGCAGTGCGCTAGCTATCTGACACTCGATCTCAGTGTGTAAAAATTAATAGCACACCTCTCCGATACCGGCCCATTCTCTCTGGGGTCCCCAAGGCTCCATCCTGGGCCCCTTCTTCTCACTGTATCTGAACACCCTGCCCAGTGCATGCCCTGGCAAAATTCTACTGTATGCAGACGACGCTGTCCTTTTGCCACCCACCGCAATCCCATCTTCCTACAGGACTCCCTACAGCAGTCTTTCAACAGTGCCGAGGCTTGGTTTAAGGAGCGCAGACTCATCATCAATCTTAAGAAAACCAAAACTATGCTCTTTTCCCACCCCCAAACAAAGCTAGCAACCACCCACTATATCCTTCCAAGTACCAACCAGCCACTGGAACAAGTCTGCTCCTACAAATACCTTGGGGTTACCTTCAATTCAGCCCTCACATTTCACAACCACATCGACGCCCAACATCCGCCACTAACACGGCTTGGCATCCTATTCCCCATAGAACCTGCCTTCCCCAAATGCTGTCCGCTAGCTGTTACATCATCCGTTCTGTCCCTTGTAGACTATGGTCTACCAGTATATGGTGCTGCCACACCACTGCACTCAACAAAATTCACCTAACCCTGAATAAAGTGTGCAGATTGATTACTGGTGCCCCCAGGCTCACACACACCTGTCAGCTGTATGTCGATGCTAACCTGCTTACCCTGGATGAACGGCTCCAATACCAAACCTGTCTCCTCACCAAAAAAACCCTACTCGGGCTCTCCCCCCCCTGGGGTAACGGCATCCATCCACCAGAGCCCTCCCACCATTGCAACATGGTCTTCCTACAAGACCACTCTAAAGATCCCCAGATCAAGAACCAGCCGTGGCCAGAGGTCCTTCTGCTATAGAGCCCCAACCTGGTTTAACTCTCTCCCTGCCACCATCACCAATGCCATCACCATCTCCAAGTTCAAAACCACACTTCAGAACCACATCTTCAGCACTCATAACTGCTCCTGTCTCTGAACATAGCCTCCACCTCTGCTTCTCTTGACAATGCCCCGGCAGTTCTCCACCAAACCATCCCTCCACCACTTCCTGTACACCTTGCCTATGTTTAACCTGGCCAGTGCCAGCTGTTTCAGTGTTTACCTACCAGATTGCTCACTTGATACCAACTTGTGTAACACCTGTTATCAATTACATGTACCCTGTACCCAATTGTATTTGTCTGACCACAATGTGACGTGGCGCCTCTGTTGAATGCCGATTGTTTTGCAAATCTTTGCTATGTAACCAAAAACACAATGTATGTCTTTATGTGATGAAGTACCTTTGGAAATGAGCCTCTGGCTCAAAGGCTGTAAACTGATTCTTAAATAAATAAATAAATAAATAATTGGAAAACATCAGTATCTCTCATCTAGTCTCTCCAAATCAATCTCTCCAGCAGGAAATAAAGCAGCCTGCCCTCTACTGAAAATCTCTCTCCTTCTCTTCATTGGCTGCAGGTGAGTCTCTACCCAGACTGAGACTCAGACACAGACTGACAAATTCAGTTCAGGTCATCAGATTATACAGACAGCATGATGTCACAATTAGGATGACATCACAACCAGCATTATTACAGACACAGCTGTTGGTTGCCAGGAGTACAATCGTGACCCATTTTGTGGCTAGGCCTAACACTGTGATGCATCTTGCAGGTGGCTAGACCATTGTGACCGATTACATCAGTCTGATGTCACACTCTGTCACAGCTGCCTGTCTCAGCCATCATGTCATTATCTGTATGTGTGACACATCTTTTCCAGTTAGTTTATTTGTTTTTGTTATGTATCCATAGTAAATTATAGGCTGCCAAAAGATTTGGAACGCATAGGTTTTAGGACAAGATATCCTGTTGGTGGCAGCCTAAGTTAATTAAAACATTTTTTTTTTCTCAGCCTAACTTTTTTGAAGTTAGTATGCATTATATGTAAGATGTATAGGCTTCTAATCTTGGGTAGAGCAACATAAGTCATCCCTTCTTTGAAGATTGAATTTCTTGGGCTTGGTTTTCAAAGGGGAATGCAGGGCCTGCATTAAGCCCAGCATCACACCCATTGTTTAGCACAGCTGTGCCATGCCCCTTTGATGCAACAGCACCTGATTTTTCAGTGCATCCGGTTCAGTTACAACAGCTTCATCAATTTATGGTGGCTTGTGCTAAAGATTTGGTGCAAGCCCCATAAAATGGATTCCAAATAGCACAAGATAGATCAGGAAAAAGCTGGTCTAACTTGTGGCATTTGGTGCTCAGAATTGAAAATCCCGATCACCAGCTAGGAGAATGCTGCAGTCACGTGCAGAAAACGATTGGTGCACCAGGGGCTTGTGGCATTCACTGGGCTCTGAAAACTGAGTCCCCTATGTCTAAAATCACAGTATCCAATGTTAGTTCTTAAGACTTGAGTGTGGAAGCAACATATGCCACAGAAACTGGAAACTGTTTTTGCATGACTTATGTCTTTATTCAGTTGGAATTTAATGGATACTCTGTCAATAAACCGGACAGCATCCACATTATTGAACATGATTAATATATTTTCAATAGGCATATTGCATTGGTCAAATTTAAAATCGACAGTATGTCCCATTGCTCCATTTACTACTCCAAGTTCAACTGATTTGTTCTTTCTAAGCATAACATGCAGTTTTACAGATGTGTAATATGCTTTCAGGTCAAGTCCAGCTCACCCTGAAACATCAATATTCATCTCACATAGTTTCTCTGTGATTTTTTCCATGGATTCCATGCCAATACAAACTACAACAAATAAATCAATGGAAAGTAAGTCAGCCAAACTGTGAACCTCTCTTTGCAACATATTTTATTGAATTTATCACAGTCAGCTAACTTTCCCATAAGACAAACCATTTTAATTCAGTGAAAGTCTGTGTAGCTGCATTAAGATTGTCACCTTCACATTTTATCACTCTACTGTTTAGAATATTAGCTGATGTTTGTGATACTCTACCAATTCTAACTTCATTTAGAATGGTATAGTACATACTGTATCATCTCCACTGTGATGTGTATTTTGTATCAGTTCTTCATAGTCGAAGAAATTTCACAGAATTAAGCCTTCCATTACACACTGTGCTTTTCTTAGCTTCTCAGACTGTTAGATTTTGGACTATGGTACTGCCATTTACAGAAGTAAGTGCAGTAGATCTTCAAACAAGACAACATGCTTAACAGCAAAAGATGTATCCTGGTGGGTACCTATTACCCACTGGAAGTGTAAGTGAATGAATGCCAGCATGACATTGTATGCCATGCTTTCTTCATCTTCTATTAACACTTGCATTTAAGCATCTGTCTCAGTTCTGTATGTGCTTCCCATGACAATTTATGGTATTCACCAGATTTGCAATGTTCATCTGGTAGCATAATCAATTTGTAGTGTATGGTAGAATGCTAGTATGATCAAAATTTGATGTAAGGCTAGGCTTGTTATAGCATCGATGTGACATTCTTTTGCTGTTATCCACTGTCTGTACATCACATCAATATCATAATAAGAAAGAATGCTGCTGAGTGTGAAATTCTATCATGCCAGCTCTTCGTGGAATCTCCTTCGCTTTGCAGCTTTGAAATGCAAACTGCAGTTGGTAACTTGTGGTGTGGAAAAAAGTAAACAACAACTAGCGATGGTGGCCATGGTTTACTCTAAACTTCTAACACAGGAGAGCCAGGCATTTGTGGCTGAACAACAAAATCAGCACATGATAAAAAAGACAGCTTCTGATGTAAAAATGTTTAAAAATTACCTGGCGGATGTCAGTGAAGCATGCAGTATAGTTGAAATCTCAGTTGCAGAGATTAATAATTTCTTTGCAAACTTAATCTACAAAATAAAAAGAGTAGATGACACAGAATATGAGCCTAGCACATTAAGGGGTATCATAGGAAACATAAATCATTTCTGTATAACAGAAAACTATGGGTACTCTGTGTTTCATGGTAATAACACCAAGTTTAAGGAAACACTAGCAGCTCTCTTGGTAAAATGCAAGTACCTAAAAAAGCTTGGAAAGGGAAACAAACCAAATAGGCAGATGCCCTGTCACCATCGGACTTTGATAAACTGTACTACAGTGGTGTTCTGAGTCTACGCAACCCAACTTCACTTTTAAACCTTGTGTTCTTCAACAACGGACTATATTTCATGCTCAGAACAGCTGAGTGGTACAATCTGCAATGGAGAGACCTGAAGCTAATGACAGACTCCGATGGCCAGGACTGTATTGAATACATGGAGTGGCAGACCAAGACTAGGACTGGGAAAAACCCAAAGGACTTTAGGGCTGTTAAGCCTCATATGTATGGCAACCCCAGCGATGTTGAAAGGGATCTAGTGTCAGCATAAAGAAAGTACACTTCTCAGCACTCTACAGCCATGCTTTGCCCTGATTCACCTTTTCATTTAGTCCCTAACAACAACCACAAGTCAGGCATCTCTAAATGGTACCACAAAATTACAATTGGTGAGAATAAAGTACGGAACATGTTAAAAACAATCAAAGCAGCTGCAGGGTTAGCAAGAGAAAAGCAGATCATGAATCACTCAACCCACAAGACCATGATCCAGTGTCTCGTAGACAGTGAAATCCCACCCACTGAGGTCCAGCAGGTGTCTGGACACCGCTCTTTGCAATCTATTAATACTCACTCATACCTGTCTGAAACAAAACAGAATCAGCATTCAATGATTTTTATGGTACAAACAGCAAATTCAACAGTGCAGCATTCATGTTCCACTGTTCCAGCCTGTGTGCTGCACCAAAAAAAAAAACAGCGCACCCTTAGCTATCCCCAACCATCTGCTAAGCAAGTAAACCAACTTTAACATATTGGAGCAGAATTGTATCTTCCTGCAGGGTGTTACCATTAATTTCAACAGTTTTTTGGTTCCCCAAAAGAGAAGAAGAGTTGCAGTTATCGAAGACTTCTCATCTGAGGATGACTGAGAGCTAACAAGATACAGTGTATGTTTTCTTTTCTGTCGTAATGAACCCCAAACAAAGAGTGCAGTTTCTGTTATTTTTTTGCTTTTGTTGTTCTAAGGTACCTTTTGTTCCTGCAGAGTGGGCTAGAAGTATCTCCTCCTTGAAAGAACTCTGGATTTCTTATGGCACTTCCTAATGACGCATAGCTTACGCTGAGCATTTTTTACCCCAGCAATCACATCCGCTCCCTAATCAGTTTGTATTGTTGCATGGAGACATTTTTTAAAGTGTTTTCTGCAGTTAGTGTTAAAGTATGGTTTTCTTGATAAATTCAGTTAAAATAAAGCCTATTTTACAATGCTAATCTAATCATGTCCAAGTCTTCAATGGCAGGTAAGCAAAATTGCTGTGTTCATACTGGGACCTATGCACGTTGACAAAGCACCACATACACCGGATATGTTTGTATTGCTAAGACTAAATGCTATTGAACAGGGTCCTGTGGAGCCTCCCTGGAATTCACAGAAGGTGTAAACAGCAGTTACACACCACATCCCCGGCCGCACAGTCAGCAACATTTTGGGGGGTGAGTGGTGGGGCAAGCCTGCACTCTGCGCCATTCACAAAGGTGTTGAGTGCTGGGCACAGGGGGCACACCTTATACTGGGTAACACTCAGCCATAAGAGATAAGTGCCCCCTCAAGTTCAATGCTGCCAGCTGCAGCACTGATGTGGGGGTATTGCAAACCCCCTACATGCCACTCCAGACCATGGGACAACAAGGAGGGCTGGGGTGGCACACTGGGCTCCCACCTGCCCTGAGCTGGTGGTGCACATCATGCCCTCTGTTGATATCCACACTCTGTGGGTGCAAGGGATCCATTAGTGGACCTGGTCTGGGCATCCCATTGGATGTACGCCAGGTCCACAGAAATGTCCTCCATGCATCTGCACACTGGCAGGGGCAGGGCCATGGACAGGTACTCTGCAGGTGCATGCAGTAGCGAATACTGCGCACCCTCTGCCTGTCTTGGTCAGCAGTGCTATGCAGCAGGGTACATGCATCTGGTGCATAATTCCCACCTGATCATGCATAGGCACCTATGATTGTAAACCTGCAGTGTGTAATGTATTCAATGTTTACTGAGGGCTTGTTATCTAGCCATGGGGTAGAGGGGCAGGTAAAGCATTTGTATTTTTTACAGTCATTCCTGCACTGGTGCCCATAAACTATATAAGAAAATGTATGGGCAGCAGTTAAAAACCATGGTGAATTCACTTCTTGAGGTTGCCATGGTAACTGTAAACCTCTTGAGCTGTGATCTCAAGATTTACAAACCATAATAACTTCTCAAAGTAAATACACTGTGACTGTTAATGGCTGCCCATACATTGTCCTCTATATGTAATGTGATACCACCAATGTTATACATAGCCATATCAGTTGGTGTAGCCACAACACATGGCATTGCAGTGTCAGTATGTTTTCAGACATTTTCACAAATTGAATATTTCAGAAAACGTTTAATGGTACCTGCTGCACCAGTCACATATAGGCTCAGTTGTTCATGATCAGTGCAATTTCAGTCACGAGCAACATCTGATACCATGCAATGCTTGATCAATCATGTGTCATAAACCTTTTCTGATTCAACATTTGTTGTTTTTTCTACATCTGCAATGTTACTTTCAGAATCCTACTCCAGTTCCATGGCAGCTTCAAACTCTGCCATTGCAGCAGTGGCACCCTTCATTGTGACTGGATTACCAAGAACTGCCTGTGATTCCTCATCAGAATGTTCTTTTGAATTTTTCAGAGTATCTTCATATATCTGTTCTATATTTTTCTGCTCTAATTGTTTCTTGACTTGAACCAGTTTTACATATTTTCACATTTCTTTCACTTGAAACTTTTAATAGATGCCTCAAAAGCAGAGTCATAAGTTTCATAATTACCTTTAAGAGCCGAATCATTTCTCAATGGCTTGAAAGGAAATACTGTAGCAGGACAAAGTAGTACTGTTCTTTCTTTTCAGGAGTTTTCATAGAAAGCTGTATGTGATCAGTCAATCACATTTTCTCCTTTTCACTAAAAAGAAAAACAAATACTCCTTGAATGGAATAAATGCTTATCTGGTGAATCTCTTTCAAGTCTTGTTTGAAATCATACCACTGTGCAATTTCAATAGGCAGTTATTTTAAAGTAGGTTGTGTCTCTTTAGGCAAAATGTGTAAATCAGATTACTCTGAAGTATTTCTATTAATCAAGGCTTGTGGCTGGCTAGCTCTTAGATTTGACCAAACTTCTTCAGCACCTGTTTTCAGTTTCTTACAATTAAAATGTACTTAACTGATAGCAGCAGCTCTTCAATAAAGATTTGTCCCAATCAGTTGATAACTAGCTTGATGTGTTCCACACTCACAGCGTGAAAGTGTTTCTCAGCTTAATGATCACAACCTTGAATTTAAAGATTTTGCAGCAGACATTTCTTCACACAGATCTTGCAAAACTACTTGTTCCTGTTTCATCACAATATCATGCAAAAGCCATCAAATTATCAGCAACATATTGCACATCTATGTTTGCCTGCCACATCACATAAAGGTCAGGGTTATAATAATTAATGGACACTTCTATATCAGTTCTGGCCATATATTCTCTCTGTTGATTTTGCCTTGAGATGATGTTGTATGGCACAAAATAAGTAATTCAGTCTCACACAGTTTGAGACTCTCCTTGGAAACCCAAAATTAACACCTGTAATACTAATCAGATCCACTTTTTAAGTTTTTTGCAATAGCTGTTACATTTGTAAAGGTGGAACTGCTTAACCAATTTTCTTACAGCTGGACTTTCAAACTGATTTGTAAATTTGAAAAGTACATATTTCTGAATAAATTTAAGAATATCATGATTGTCAGCTTCACCAATCTTAGGAGCATTGTTAACTAATAGTAACATATGTACATGTGACACTCTGCCTGATTGGTAGTCTACTTTCTAACACTGGTAATACACATATCCTAAAGGAGGATTCTTCTTAAAATGGAAATCTTGAGAGAGAATGAAAAGAAGGATAGAAATGTCATGGCAATGATACATAATCAGTCAAACCCATCTCTGAGTTTCTTCCATTCATGAATGAGTTTGCTCATTTGAGTAGATACACTAATTCATCCCAAATGTACCTGGCACAACTCACAGTTAACAAGCATTTGTCAATGCTGAATGTTTGCTTGCTGACATTGGCATCGGTAGTGTAGAAGTTACAGAGCTGCATAATAGGAATGGCAGCGAAGTATTGAACTGAAGCCAACCCCACCACCACCCCCCTGCAGAGAGTGACAGGCATTGGGGTGTGTCCTTGGGTTGTCAGGCATAACGACCATGCCATTTCATCACACCCTACCCTGCAGACACTGACAAGTGTCACAGTGTGCCTTGGGGTCTTTGGCCCTTATGCACACCCCATTCCATCAGGAAATATGGTGAGATGGGTGCGGTATAGGAGAATGGGGTGAAGTCTGGGGCCAAAGAGTCCGAGGCACACCTTGATGCTTCTCACTGGCTGCAGGGTGTGCATGGGGGTGGAATGGTATGAGCATTACAGGCAAGAATCCCAAGTCACACCCCTGATGCCTATCATTCTGTACAGGGTGGGGTGTTATGGTCGGAAACCCTAACGCCTCAGGCATTTGTTGGTATTTTCACTCCAAAATTTCAACATGTTTTTTTTGTGACCCCCCACCTCATGAATAGTGGCAAGATCAGTTGGTTAGCTAAAAACTGCTTTTGCACAGTGACTTCGGCATTTGGCACCACAGGTGCAAAAACACATTCTGAACAGGATTGAAAAATGACAGCGGTACTGTTGATGGGGAGATGTAAAAAATGGCAATGTTGAAAATCTGCTGTGAAAATATTAAAAAAACTGGTGAAGTCATGAGCGTGCCTAGAAACTGTGCAATGCACACCCATAATGTAACTAGTTTGGGGATTTTTTTACAGTAGATTGTTAACACAGGCATTTTGGGACTTCCGATCATGAACAGTGTCACTGTGATTTTCTTTATCTGTCCCGAACAATGATTTCCCACAGCGACCACACATTTCTGCGCTGAAAGTGTGAAAACACATTTCGGCCACGTTGTGGAAAATGACAGCTGTACTGTTCATAAGGAGGTGTGGAAAAATGCCACTGGTGAAAATCTAGACTGAAAATATTACAAATTCATAAACTTACAAGGGTGCATGGAAAAAGTGCAATGCTCACTTGTAACACAGTCATTTTATGGAGTTTTGTCACCAAATTTTCATCACAACCATTTTAAGACCTCTGCCCATGACCAGTGTCACTGTAATTTTCTTAATCTGTCCCTAACATTGTTTTTGCACACCAAATGTACCATTGTGCGCTACTTGTGCGGAAACACATTTTGGGTGAGATGTATAAAATGGTAGCTGTACTGCTCATAAGGAAGTGTGGTAAAATGGCACTGTTGAAAATCTGGTGTGCAAATATTACAAATTCGTAAACTTGCCAGTGTGTGCAGGAACTGCACAATGTGCACTCCTAAAACAGTAATTTTTGGGAATTTTTTCACCAAATTTTCAATATAGCCATTTTAACACCTCTGCTCATGACCAGTGTCACTGTGATTTTCTTAATGTGTCCCACACATTGATTTTTCACACTGACTGCTCCATTGTGTGCTACATGGTCGGAAACACATTGTGGGTGAGATGTGAAAAATGACAGCTGTATTACTCATAAGGAGGTGTGGTAAAATGGCAATGTCGAAAATCTGGAGTGAAAATATTGAAAAATTGCGAACTTACGCGCGAGCATAGGAACTCTGCAATGCAAGCTTGTAAAACAGTCATTTTTATGAATTTTTTCACCAAATTTTCAACATAGCCATTTTAAGATCTCTGCTCATGAACAGTGTCACTGTGATTTTCTTACTGTGTCCCTTACATTGATTTTGCACACCAATTGTGCCATTGTGCGCTACGTGGGTGGAAACATGTTTTGGACAAGATGTGAAAAATGACAGCTGTACTGCTCATAAGGAGGTATGGTAAAATGGTAATGTTGAAAATCTGGAGTGACAATATTGAAAATTCGTGAACTTATGATTGTGTGTAGGAACTGCACAATGCATGCTCGTAAAACAGACATTTTTAGGAATTTTTTCACCAAATTTTCAAAATAGGCTTTTTGAGAACCCACCTTGTGAACACTGGCAGTGTCATTTCATTAACTGGTCCTGAAAGGTGATTTCATATAGTGACTGTGAAATCACCCTTTGGGCCTGATTAACGCCATGACAGTGACAGTATTCATGAGATGGGGTCCCAAAAACCCCATGTTGAAAATTTGTTGCAAAAATTAAAAAAAATTCCCGAGATATGCAGCAAAGTTAAAAAAAACCCTATCTATTACATTATAATAACTGGTGATCCCTGTTATCAACTCATTTTCGAGAACTGTAAAAAGTCATATCAACCTGCAGGTTGATACGAAAAGATTCGTATCAACCCACAGGTTGATATGACTTTTAGTCTAGCACCAAGAAGCCTGCAGCACTCACATTCCAAAGTAAACAGTTTCAAACTCATAGCATAACTTACAGATCCAAATGAGAAAGAGTTACCATTTTACATTAATTCTTTAGCCTACCTTCTGGTTTACAGATCTGTATGTGTTCAGCATGTATTTATTTAGTAAAAGCAACACGAAGACCCACTGCCAAAATGCTCATACTTCCTTACTAGTAGGCATGCCCCCACACTAGCATGTAACATTATGTCAGTCTTTGAATATCGTGGGGGCGTGCCTACTAGTAAGGAAGTATGAGCATTTTCATCTGGCGTCTCCTCGTAGTAGTAATACTTCCATTGAATTTGTTTTAGTGCCAGTTATTATAAAAAATAAAACACATGTAGGGGGTAGAAATGAAGTTTTTTCACACACCCTGGTTGTGTGATAATACTAAAACCTCTTGAGCTTCGCTCTTGAGGTTTACATATTATCACACAACTTGGGTGTGTGAAAAAAACTCCATATCAACTACTTACGTATGCACTATTCTCTATATACAGCTTACCAGCATTTACTCAGTTTGCGGTCGGCTTTGAAGAGTGCAGACGGGTTCCCGGTCCACTGAAAATCATCGCGCCAGACTCTGGAGGTAAGTATAGAGTGATGGGGTGTGGGGAGCCAGTGGGTGAGTGCGGGTGGGCTGGGAGAATCGAGGGGACATTTTCTTTTTTACAGGTTTTTTTTTTTTAAGGAAGACAATGGGGGACATTTGCCATGCTGGGGTGGGCTCCCAGTGTGACAGCTAGAAGGCTGTTTGGGGGGGCTGGAGCCGATGGGGGATTGGGCACCCCCGTCAGCCATACAGACTTGTGTCATGCTTGGGTGGGCTCCTAGCATGGCAGCTGTAAGGCTGTTTGAGGAGGGCTGTAGTCGACGAGGGATTGGGCATGCCTGTTGGCCATACGGTTGCATGCCACGCTGGGGTGGGCTCCCAGCATGGCACCTGGAAAGCTTTTTTTGAGGGGTGTGTGGAGCAGATGGGGCATTGGGCACCACTGTCAGCTATACAGTATGTGTGGGGGAGCACGTGAGTACGCATTATATGGCGCAAGGGGCATTGAGGGGGAGCTCTGCCTCTGAAGCAGAGCTCTCCCTTTCAACTGTATGCCACTGCATTTTCAACTGCTGTCATAGACAGCTGGAACAGTGATTGGAGCACTGCGACTGTGCATGCAAACACACTGACTGAATTGGAAGAGGCTGACACACCTCTGGAAAACTCGAATGATGGCACTATGTTTCTTGCACATGCATGCAAGCAAAGATAAAAACCAAGAAGATGATCCATACTCTCTCAACATACACAAAACCTTAGAGTTTCTATGAAACCAATACTCTTTTGTACCATGTATATGGGTTAGTATAGGGCCAAGATTAACTTGAAGTTCACTGTCATTTTTTCTAAGTTTTTCTAACAGCCCAACAGTTGACATTCCTTGGAGTTTAATTATCATTCACAATGTGTAGGTAATGTTGGCAGAAAGTATGATAAGTTCACTATCCCACAATAAATGGAGCAGATACAGGATATTACACCTAAATAATCCATTTCAACTTAACATTGTAAAGGCTCTGTACTCAGCTGCAGGAATATGTAGATCATGAATCTCAAGTCAACCTCCTGTATCCAATGGGTAAAAATCAGGAAAACACTGAACTTCTAAGTTTGCCTCCCAAGTGCTTATAGGTGAGTCCTCAGTTTATATTATTTGGTACAGTTCTAGCTTGTCAGTAGCAAATGGGGTGCTAAGATATAAGAGGTGCATAGTGTGACATTCGTAAGCATTTGTATTCATGCCTCTGTCTTTTCATGCATAGCTTTCTTAGCATTGTTAGCAGATGCCAATTGCTGCAAGTTTGACATGTTCCCGATGTCTGTGTGACTATGTAAAAAGTTATATTCTTGTAGGTATTTTAGAGCAGCTTTGACTTTTTTTTTTAATATTGACATCTTGCAAAATTCTTACCTTTAGCTGGCACACCATTCACAAATATAACAATGATATTATCTTGGTCCAATGTGCCAATGTTTTGTGGTATTGGTAACGGTAAATATATAATGCATCATTTTAGAGACTTAATTCTGTTTTTGGAAGATTTTTCATTTGCATATATAAGTGTACAATAGTTTGGAATGGTCTGTTTGTATTAAAATCTTCTCAAACATATTAAAATTTGTAATCATTAATGGAGCATTAACCATATACATTTTCATTGCAGATCGTGCTGGCATATTATATCCTTTTATTTTACTAAATGAATACCTGCACTGATTAAGAACTTCTACTGTATCTTCTTCCCTGATTAAATAGTAAGCTATCAGTTTTTCTCGCATGTCACACCTTCTTATGGAATTCAACATATCACCTTTGACAGTTTAGATTTGTAAAACAAATGTTCAAATGAAATAAAAGTCATGATTTTTTTTTCAAATTGATCAATTTCTTGAGCATAATTATTTATAATCACACCTTCATGAACATTTGCTGATGTACCATACTCAGTTTCTATATTTGTGTTTTACAAATGAAGGATAGCCTACTCTCTCTTCATGGCTTGGCCACAAAAATTCCAATGCCCTAAGTCTGTCAGCTGCCACTGTTCAACTGTGTAACTGTACTGTAAATAACTGCTCTCCTCAATGAAAACTGTATAATTGTGTACTGTCTTTGTATTAATGCACTCTATGTCTTGCACTGTTTCACTTCTATGTATTTGCACTGTTTTTTGTAACTAACTCTGGGTCACTCCTGAAAAGGGGACCTTCAGAGCCCAGTGGGCTTACCCAGTTAGAAAAATGTTATAAATAAAATAAATAACTAATATTGATCTGCCTCATATTTCCTGGTAAGTTGCTTTACCAGCACGTAGGCACCATGCATTTCTCCACCTTGAAGGAACGCATTTAATTTTGCCATATTTTTTGTAAAGCCCTAGTGTCATGAATTTATCTTGTCAAATGACACATTCCACTGCCATGCAGTTCAGCAAAATTTATGTGATGAAAGGAGCTTTCACATGCAGCTGTATGTAGACATGCCAGTGAATACCAGATGAGCGTTGTGAGTGCCCTAACATGACAGCAGTCAATATTTTTTTATTGGTGTAACCTATTTGTGCTCTTTCTAATATGTAATTGTTGAGAAAATCCTTAATGAGATCAAATGATAGAGATCTCACATTTCATGAACTTCCACAACCCCATTTTTAGGGAGATGACTCATGAGGTTTATCTGTGTGCAGATTAAATTGTAAATCACTGTGGTCATCATCATTTGGGAAAATTCTAATAACTGACAGCTCAATCCCATGTTCATCAATCACTAATTGTTTTCAGTTTGTGCAGCAGAATGACTCGGGGAGGCATGGCCCTGCACCAGTGCAAGGCAGTTCTTTTTTTAATGAAGGTCGGATTGACACCAACAAATAAGGCAAATTAACATTAATAAATTGCATGGAGATGCATATCAACTGAACATGTGACAGAAGAAACCGATGGCAACTGGCAGGTATGGAAAAAAGCAGTCCGTGCATTCATTTGAACCAGCAAACAAAACTTCAAATCCAGCTGCTGAATCATGTACCAGGGCCAAAACCTTGTTGATGGTGGCATCAGAGCTGAGTTAACAGATGGTGGCAAAGGAAAGCAGATCATCAGTGGCCACAATGTTATAAAGTCTGCAACAAGAAGTTTGGGCAGGATTTGCCAGCATCACTATCCAAATAACTCATCTTCAGTCACAGTCAGTGTTCACAGGACTGGCAGAAATCTCTTGCTCACATGGCAAGCAGCTGGATGAAATGGATAAAAGGTTTAGTGAGCTAGAGGACACCATTGCAGACCTCAGCAAAGACTGGAATAACCAGAATGGGACAATACAGTTTCTGTCAGACAGACCCAATGACCAGGGAAAACAGAGGTAGGAGGTCTAATATTCATTTGGTGGCTCTCCCTGTGAATGTGGAGGGTAAGGAAGGGGGCAGAATAATTCAAAAACAGTTTGCGGATAAACTAAAACCCATCCCATCTTCCTTATTCTTTTTTGCCTTATGTTAATTTGATATATTTAGTTGGTACTGATATTAGCA
Organism: Neoceratodus forsteri; assembly: GCA_016271365.2. NCBI lineage: Eukaryota > Metazoa > Chordata > Ceratodontiformes > Ceratodontidae > Neoceratodus > Neoceratodus forsteri. The sequence goes on from CM028137.1 coordinate 456,427,703, forward strand.
GTGTCAGTGGCTCAGTAGGTAGCACACTCGCCTCTGAGGCTGGGAGATCAGAAGGCTGTGGGTTCAGTTCCCACATCTGGCACTTGGGTTAATATCCCAGTACTGACATTGTAATGCAGCATGAGAGGGGTGCTGCATTTCTGAGGTGCCATCTTTCAGATGAGACGTTAAACAGAGGTCCCATCTGCCTGGATTGGTGGTAGTTCAGGTGGATGTTAAAGATCCCATGGCACTTATCGAAAAGAGTAGGGGAATTTCCCTGGTGTCCTGGCCGAATTTCCTTCATTCACTAAAAAATACCACCAACAGCTTAATCTGGTTCAAGGTCAGTTGGCATTCATCTGTTTCCCCCCCCCCCGGGTCGTGCCTGAAAATAGGCAGGATTTGTCTAGTGCGCTTACCCGGTCAACAAAAGCTAAATAAATAAATTTATTTATATTTTTAACAATACATGTTGTGTTTTTTTAAAATGTGAACACATGATTCCATTTGTCCAATGAAATTAAATTATGTATGTCTTTGTGATTGTATCTTCAGGGTGGTTTTAGGTAGTTATTTACTGTGTTACAATGTATGCCTCAGCCTTTGATAAAGGACTGTTATGTCCAAAACATACTAGGCAAGCAGCTGTTCCCTGCTGTAATAAACTTTTCTTTTAAGCTACTATATCTTGTGGAGCTTTGTGTCGTCCTTCGTTTGGAGGTGGTGAGTGCCAGACTTTTGAATGTGAAAATGGATTCTGCATGAACTATGAAATATAGAGAGCTCACAGGATGGGTTCTAAGCCTAAGAAAGGGGACCGTCCTCACCATTATTTAGTAAAATACCATAGGTACACAGAAGAAGAAGCTAGGCTCAGAGCTGCCCATAAGAATGGTTCCTTTCAAATTAATTGGGTGAGTGTCTCTGTGTTTTAAGACTTTAGCCATGAGCTCCAGCTTCAAAGACAAGGATAGAATAGAGTAAAACCAAAACTACATGCTGTTAGCTGGGAATTTGCTATCATGTACCTGGCAAAATTGCATGTTATGTGCCCAGGAAGATCAACTAAGGTGTTTGCCAACCCCATGGAGGTGCAAGACTATGTCCACAAACAACAGGCTACCTAGGATGGCAGATCACAGGCACAAGCAAATAGGTCTGCTTGATTCTATTACAAAAGAAAATAAAATGCTTAAGAGATGGGACTTTAGCTTGTGAGTAGTGGCTGTGGCTTTTAAATGTAAAAAGTGCTATGGAACGATGGAGCTGAGCTGTATTCAGGGACTTGGTATAGGGCTGGAGGTTATCAAGTATGGCATCCTGCAGGCAATAAAATAGCCCAAACTGGCCAAAAGAAATAAACAACTAGAGTGGTATAAGGTCAGATGTATGAGTCTGGAAAGTCACCCCATGATGGTCATGCAAATTGGCAAATAATGTGAATGACACAATCGATCTGAAGCTATGACTTCCAGTGGGGCAGGACAACCAGAGCTTTGATTTCTGCAACTGGAAATTGTAATTGTTGAGAGGATTATAATGAATCTAATGTGATGCCTTGCATGGCTGGATAAAAGATTAAAATAGACAGTGTCCCTGGAGCTGGTGCCCTCTATTCATGACTGAGAGACCCTCCGAAGAGTGCCATGTGGTCTTCCACACAATCATGTACCTCAAGTAACAGAGCACTCTGCTTTATGGTAACTTTAACATGTAGTTTTTATTTGCATCAGTGCCATATGACTCAATGAACTGTGGATGACCCAACAAAAATGTTGAACTCTATTAAACATCAAGGTTCAAGGCAATATATGGGACAAAGTTGAAGCTAGAAAGTAAGGTAACAATCTAATATTTCTAAACTTCTTTCCAGTGTTAAGTCAATGGTCAAAACTGTCAGTGGCTGCCAAAAGGTTCTAGTCCCACTTCCGGCCTTCCAACTGTGACTGTGGTTACAGGTAGTGACAGAAGCTGAGTGATGCATCTTCTGCTTGGTCATCACAAATTCACTTACACAGCCTATGGTTTTCTATTAAAGGTCCTGAAGCAAGTTCTGATTCCCCAGATTGAGATGTCTAACTAATAAACTATCAGTTCAATATACTCATGTATGGATTGGCAGCTATCTGGTTGCCTTTGGTGGTTAAAATGTCCCTCCACAATGAGCTTCCTCCCTCTGATTGTGATTAGGGTCAAAGGTAATGGCAGAGGGGGTTCTGAATATTGCTGATAATTTATTGAGCTGTGTGTGAACAGTGGTTGAACTGGGGACAGTTATCATTGACTCTCAACAGCAGACTTTACGGTTTATACATTTTGGGTTCTGGGTGCACTGACATAGGCATTATAGGTTAGGTTTGTAAGTAGGACATAATCCCCAGTATCCACAGAGAATGAAGGCAGATCACTGTCTGGAAATGTAGCTGCTGGGGGGAGGTCGAAACACAACTATTATGCATGCTACCTTACACCTGCTTGGGGGGGTTGTGTTATTCTCCTTCATCCCCTGTAATGTAATCAGCATTCCTAAGCTAAATTAAAGTGATGCAATACGTGAAAGGATGCATGTGAATCAGCTTGTGGGGGGGGGTTTGTGCCCATGGAAGGGGTCCCAAGCAGCTAGCTGATGGGTGTCAGTTCCCTACACAGCTCCTGTGCACCTGGATCAAGGGAAGTACTCTTTACACTTATAGTGCCATGGTTAGCTGGCAGACACTGTGTAGCATGAGTGGCCGGGGGGGGGGGGACTTTGTTTGGTTGACTCCCTGGCTGGGGGGAGTGTGCACCTGTTAGCCTACTGCCGTCTGTGGTCAGTGGAGTTGGGGGAAGGGGCTTCAAAGTAGGACATAAAGGAGGGATCCGAGTTGCTGTATAGGTCAATACATTTTTAAATCTGACTTCATGAAGCCATATTCAAGTCATTGTCATTTCCATTTATTGCCACTGCACCCAGACTCCTGTATGGGGGTGGAACAGGAAACGTTCTCATCACTTTCTGTTATTTCTTAGCCTGGCTGACTAGTACCTGTAAACAAGGGCAATGTGTGGCTGGAAGCTGCTACTCCTTAACCAACCTGCTCTGATCTGAAAAGTGTCTTGGTCTCCAAGGTGCTAAAATTTTTAAAAGTGGGCTGGAAAGCTATTTACCCCATATGCTGATCATGTGGGAGATGGTCCCTCCTTATTGTAACCCTAATTACTTTGCGACTTATTAATATATTATTTTTTTTTTCAATTTAAAATGTAATTATTTATTTCTTTGTCATAGTTTTTGTGGATTACAGTTGTCAGATGGTCCACAAAAGTCCAGTGTTCACTTAGAAGTAGTGGGAGTCTGCACTGTTTCAGTGTTTGGATCAGTTCGGAAAGGGACTCTGCTGATTCTTGATTGCTGGAAGGGGGGGTAATGAGTTTGGGGAAGGTCAGCTTGTACAAGGTATTACTGTATATACTCTGTTATCTATTTTTAGTTGGGTTTGGAGAGGCGGCGAGGGGCAGTTGGGTGTACTAGGGGATTGTTTAAATACTATACCATAATGTTTGTTGGGGGGGTGTTTTTTCAAGAGTAACAAGTTCTTCTTTGTTCTCTGTTCATCCTCTTGATGTGCTTCTTAGCTTACAAAATGATGCTAGGATAACTTTCTTACTTGGCCTATATCAGAGAGGCTCATTAGGTAGACAACATATATGGCAATGGAAATATCATGGGGATAAGTCACTGTTGGTGAGGTCATGGAATTTAAATGGTTTTAAATCTCATGAAAGTACAAACAACTTTTGGTTAGGATAAAAGCAATGAGGACAGACATTGCATGCTTTCAAGAAATGAATATGACTGAAACAGAGGGGGCCCACCTGAATAAGAACTGGGAGGGATGGTTTGGCTCTTACTTATCATCTAAGGCCAGATGGGCAACTATCTGGATAAAACCATGTTTCCCAGGGACAACTGCTAAAATGTATTCTGACCCAGGGGAGAGGTATATACTAGATCAAATTCTGATACATTCTGGGCACAAAATAGTTGGCTGTTGGATCTGTATATGGTCTGAACATAAAAAGCCCAGAGATTTACCAACAGTTAAAAGTACAAATGTTAAATTTTGAAGGGCCCTGGGTACTAGGTTGGGACTATAATTGTGTTCAGGATGTGGTAATGGACAGATCCTCTAAGGTCACATCTCCTAGGTTTAGGAATGCTGAAATGCTTGCAGACACTATGGCAGATTATAGCTCAATAGATGCTTGGAGGTTCAGAAACCCTACAGGCCAGGAATATACATTTTACTCACATTCACCAGGCACCTATGCTAGGCTAGGCTGGATGCCATTTTTGTTTCTCAGTCTCTGACTCCCTATGTCCAAGGAATGCAACACGGTCCACTGACGACCTTGGATCTCGCCCCAGTTATGATGGACCTTGGAATTGGGTGTACCTGTGCCTAGCAGATCCTGGAAGCTAGATCCTGTCTTGTTAAAAAAAAAATCATAAATTTTATTAGGGTCCAGATAAGACAATTTCTTTACCGTGACCCAAAGGGGCTCTGAAGGCTATTTTGCATGGGGCAATAATTTCCTATACGTGTCGTGAGCAGAGAACACAATACAAAATGTATTCTGATACAATGGAAAAGCTCCAGTGGGTTGAAAAACAGCATATGCATAATCCAACCCAGAATAAGTATAATGAGCTACAAAAATTAAAATGGAAATTTTGAGGATGGTTTGAGGGCAAATGGCTGGCATGGCAACTCAAACACTGAGAAAGCATCAAAAACATATCTATGGTATGTAGCAAACAAGGAGAGTTGAAGCACACAGATGAAGATATAGGATAGTTTTTTAGATGGTTCTATCAGGACCCATATATATCAGAATCACAAGTGAATGAACAGAATATTCAGGCCTTTCTGGATAGGGTTAAGCTACCCTCAGTTACTCAGGAAATTGGGCAGGACCTGGACAGAAGAGTACACCGGGATGAGATTGCCAAAGCAGTTAAGATGTTGGGGTGGGGGTGGGGGTAATGCCCCAGGCAAGATGGGTTCCCAATGGACATTTCTAAGGTCATGCTGAAGGATAAACAAAAACCACTGGGAGATATGATAGTATAGTCCCTACAGTCTAGGGTGTTGCACACCTCCATACGGTCTGCCACAATTACAGTCCTTCCCAAAGCAGGCAAGGATCCAATTCAATGTAGATCTTACAGATCTATCTCATTATTAACAACTAATTACAAAATTGTAGCAAGGATCTTAGCAGGGAGACTGGAAACTGTAACAACCACCATAATACATCCTAACCAAGCAGGATTTGTCCAGGGAAGGCAGGATAAACATAATGTTCTTAAGAACCAAAATGTTCTCATGAGATGGGGTAATAGAGGATGTAACCATGTGGCAGCTGCAATTTTGGGACTAGATGCTGAAAAGGCCTTTGACCATGTGGAGTGGGGCTACATGCTCAGCACAGTCAGGTGGCCTTCATCAGGGCAGCTCTCCAGCCAGCACACTCTATGGGTGCTGCTAGTGACCAGTGCCTGGCCACTAGCCTCCAGCTTTCCTGGAGTACCTTCAACTGCCCAGAGTTCATGGATATCATGAGGATTGTCCAGAGTGTGTGCCCTATGTACTGTAGTTTGGACCCTGGACCAAATTCCCTGATTGTGGGCTGTATCGATCCCATTGGTCCAGTCCTTGCACAGATAGTTTGGTGCTCTCTGGAAACAGATGAGTTTCCTATCTCCCTGAAGGAGGCATAGGTAACACATCTCCTGAAGAAAGCTTCTTTAGACCCAAACTGCCATGTGAACTACAGACCAATCTCTAATCTTCCCTTTTTAAGGAAGGTGGTTGAGAAGGTAGTGGGTGTTCAGCTAGAGAGCCATTTGACCATCCATGACATCTATGAAGCCCTCCAGTCCAGTTTCCAAAAGAGGCATAGTACCGAAACAGTGCTGGTTCAGGTGCTCAATGATCTCCTGATGGCTAGAAATCAGAAGAACCTTTCCATCTTAGTCCTTCTTGATCTCTCATCAGTGTTTGACACTGTGGACCATGGGGTTTTGCTCGACCACCTGAGGTTCATCTGTGGCCTGTCAGATACAGTCCTCAGGTGGTTTACATCTTTACTCACTGGAAGAACTCAGAGGGTGATGTCCAGGATTTATTCTTCAGCTCTGATATCTCTGTCTTGTGGGGTTCCTCAGGGATCGGTGCTTTCTCCCTTGTTGTTCAGTGTGTATATGCTGTCTCTCAGAGACATTGTAAGGAGGTATGGACTTAGGTTTCACTGTTATGCTGATGATACCCAGCTCTACCTTTCTTTTGCATCCAACCAGAATAGAGCTCTCTCAGTCTTTAATAATTGCCTAGCAGAAATCCAGGAGTGATGGATTCACTTTGGTTGAAGCAGAACTCGGGAAAGACTGAAGTGCTGGTTGTGGACCCAGGATGCTGGATAGGGTTGCCAGGGGTAGGTTTACCCTCTGGGCTTTTCCTTGGGGGTTTATCACTACTGGCCTCTGAACAGGTGTGAAACCTGGGGTTAATTTTTGACGAAAGGGCTGACCCTGTATTCTCAGGTGTCAGCCATCGTCAAGACCTCTTTTTTGCATTTAAGGAATAACGCCAGGGTTAAACACCTTGTTCCATCCGTGAACCTTCCTATGCTGGTTCATGCTTTTGTGTCCCCTTGCTTGGATTACTGCAATGCTCTTTATCTAGGGTTATCTGGGGTAGAAATCCACCATTTGCAGCTAGTGCAGAACGTTGCAGTTCAGCTTTTGACGGGAATCTCTTGGTTCTGTCATATTTCACCAGTGCTGCGTGACCTGCACTGGCTGCCAGTTCAATGGTGGATCACCTTTAAAGTCTCTTGACTTATAAAGCCCTACACAGACTGGGCCCAGACTACCTGAAAGAGCTCTTGGTACCTTACCGCCCAGGTGGATCACTCTGCTCAGCTTTTGAGGGGTTGCTAGAGATTCCAAGAGTATGTTTAAAAATCTTCTGGGTCCCGGGTATTTATGCATGCGGCCCCTTCTCTTTGGAATTCTCTACCTCACCAGTTGCATGAGTGCATGACTGTGAAGGCCTTTAAATGAGACTTAAAAACTCATTTGTGGCACCAAGCTTTTGGTGACTGATTGATTGATTGTGTGTATTTATTGTATTTTTTTTAAATCTGTTTAGTTGTTTGTTTAGTTACTATGATGCTGCAATTGTGTGTAACTATGTTTATGATATTAACTATGTTTGGCACCTTGGTTATGGAAAGGTGCCATAAAAATAAAGTTTTATTATTTTTTATTATTTATTTATTTTATTATTTGGTCTAGGCCCCAACATGATGGTATGGGTTGCCACTCTGTACAACAAACCTACTACACAAGTCCAGGAGACTGGAAGGCTAACCCAACCTTTCTGGCTGAAGAACCAGGCAGGGGTACCTCCATTTCCAACTACTATATATATTAGCACTGGAATCACTGGCTGGGATAAGTAGAAATGACCGGGGGATAGTTGGGTTCTTCCCCTTGAAGAATCACTCCAAGATATCACTATTTTAAGAAGACTTGTTGATACACACAGCAGACCCAGCAGTAAGGATCCCCAAGTTACACCAAATTCTGGTAGATTATAACAAGATTTCCATTCATAAGATTTATGGGACAAGACTGTAATATTGATTGAAGGATGGCTCATGTGGTACCTCTCCATAAGAGTGACCCCAAGGATAAGCCAGGAAATTATATATCAGGCAGCCTCGCATCCATCGTAGGTAAGCTGATGGAGACAATCATGAAGGAGAGACTGGTGTCCCTTCTGGAGGCCAGTGGGATGCAGGACAGAAGACAGCATGGCTTTGTCACTGGTAGATACTGCCAGACCAACCTGGTGGAGTACTATGACTGGGTAACTAGGAAACTGGACAAGGGCCATGCAGTGGATGTCCTGTACCTGGACTTCAGTAAGGCATTCAAGTCAGTGCTGCATGGAAGACTGTAAAGTAAGCTGCAGGATACAAGGGTGGATGTGAATATGGTGGCCTGAGTAGTGAACTGGCTACAAGGAAGGCAACAGAGGGTAGTGATGGATGGGGAGCTATCATCCCCATGAGTGGTGACTAGTGGAGTTCTGGAGGGTTTGATATTGAGGCCAGTGCTGTTTGGGGTATTTATTGTAGACATTTCAGTGGGTATCAAGAGCATAATTAGTCTGTTTGCTGATGACACCAAGATAGGAGCAGTAGTGGATGACCTGGTGTTGGCAAGAGTTGCAGGAGGATCTGTCTAAGCTAGCAAACTGGTCTGAAATCTGGCAGCTGTGGTTCAATGCCAAAAAGTGCAAAGTGCTGCATTTTGGCACTAAAAACCCTAGTGGAAGTCATCAAAAGGGGGTGCAGCTAGCTGTAACTGAAGAGGAGAAGGATCTGTGGGTGCTAGTTATGGTTGCAATGAATAACTCAGCACAATGTAGAAAGTCAGCTGCATAGGTCAGCAGGATGCTGGGTTGTATTGCTAGGGGGATATCCTCAAGGAGGGGGGGAGTGATTCTGACATTGTATAGATCACTGGTTAGGCCACACCTGGAGTACTGCATGCAGTACTGGCACCGGTACCTGAAGAGGGATATTAAGTTACTGCAGAGGGTGCAGAGCAGTGCAATGAAGATGATCATTGGTCTAGGGGTTTTAACTTACAGGAGTAGGCTAAAGGAATTAAACATGTACTCGCTCGAGGAAAGAATGGAGAGCGGCAATATGATTGAGACCTACAAGTACATGAAAGGAATAAACAAGTCTTGTACAGAGGGGATTTTCTAACTTAGGAAGGGGACGGACACCTGAGGCCATGATATGAGACTGGAGTGGGGTAGATCCAGGAGAAAGGTACAAAGACACTTTTTTACAGAGAGGGTGGTGGCTAGGTAGAATGTGCTACCAGCAGAGGTGGTATCCATTAGAACAGTGTGTGGCTTTAAAAGTGGATGGGACAGGGCAATGGTGGGGTCAAGACAGGGAGGCAAGAGAGGGAGGGGCAGCTGCAGAATAAGGGCTGCTAGCTGCCCATTTGAGCAGACTTTGTAGACCATAAGGCCTTTTTCTGCTGGCAAATATCATATGGTTGTATTTTTTATCACTCCTGAATCTAAAATACTATCACTGGGCGGCTCAGTTGGCTATATTGGCGGATGGCACTGCGGGTACAACACCTGACTGAATGACACTAGAAGGGGAGGCATATATAGATGGGCTTTTAAACAGCCCATTGTTGACAACATTGAACTCATTCTCTCTTCAAAGAGGGGTAACCCATATTCATATCAGCCAAAAAGAATATGGATTGATGATCACATAGTGATTCAGCATAAACCAGGAGTATCACCCAGGGTGGGGTTTTCAGAGACAGTAAAAGGCTCACAAGGGTATAATGTAAACCTGTACCAGGTTCTATCCTGATGGAGGAAAAAGGGGGTTGGATAGCATTTCTCACTTATATGAAGGTAAACTGACATCTTTCAAGGATATCAAATCTGAATTTGGTATACAAATGGGATTTTTTTTGCTTATCTAAGAATAAGGCATTTTCTCTCTGCAATCACACTAGCATCCTCTCCCGTTAAGGAGATATTGTTTAAACAGCAACAAGGGGCCAAACCACTTGCAGCACTTTGCAATCTCTTTATTGGTGCCACCCAAAAACAGAGAATAAAGGCCAGTAAGCAGTGGGTAAAAGATCTGGAGGAGGATCTAAATGATGAGACAAGGCAAGTGGCCATAGGGTATATGCACAAATGCTCCTCATCAAAAAAACTAAGACAAATTCAGATTAATTTTTTCATGTTGAACATACCACACACCAAAAAGCATCTTAGGTTCAGGCCCTTTCAAAACCCAATATACCCTAAATGTACCATTGAGGAAGGTGACCTCCTCCATTTGGCCCTCACGTGCACAAGGGTAATTCCTTTCTGGCATGGAGTACACCACACCATGGAGACTGTATTACAGGGAGCCCTGCTGAAAACTCCCATGGTGCTTTTGTTAGGAGTGAATAACAATGCATTTGCCAGCAGGGAAAAACTAGCCAAACATAGATTATGAGGCATAGCTCTAGCTAATGCTCACAGTTATAGATCTGGGTCTGGTTCAATTAGTTATGGAACCAACTCGAGGGAATAACATCTTAGACTTACTCATCACTAATGATGAAAATAAAATAAATAATCTCACTGTTACAGACCCTCTGGGCAGTAGCGATCATATGGCTGTACAGTTCTCTATAACTTATGATTCTTACACTCTAAACAATAAACTTATGATCAAACAATATGATAAGGCAAAATTTTCCAAAATTAATGAAAATCTTAGCAACACTGACTGGGTAAAAATGCTTTCATCATTAAACGCTGAGGAAGCATGGACATACCTCAAAACAAAAATTTATGATCTTGAACATCAGTATGTTCCAATAAAAAATAAATATAATAAAAAGGGAAAGATACCCTTGTGGTTTAATAACACCATTAAAAAAAATTAAACTTAAACAACCACTTTTAAAATCTTAAAAAACTGTGCTATTAATGCTAGAGAGGAAGCATTACACAAATACAGAAAATCAGTTATGATTTAAAAATTTATAATTACAGCAAAACGAATCTCGAATTTAGAATAGTACATGCAAATGACTCTCTTAAATCATTGTATTCTTACCTTAATGAAAAAAAGGGAATAATAGATCAGTAGGCCCAATAGTTATTAAAGATTCAACAATTGTTTCTGAATTTGAAACGGCAACAGTAATTAATGATTATTTTTGTTCTGTCTTTTCCCAAGCGGATAATTGTACTCAACCTTCAAACTTTACTACTTGTCGACATGATTACAGTATTTACCCGTATAATGTAATGACTGTACTTAAAACAATAAACAAAACTACCAGTCCTGGCCCTGACAATATTAATGCCAAATTTTTGTTAGGTACACTTGATACTATCACCGTACCACTTACTATAATATTTAACAAATCCCTACAAGAAACAAAAATCCCAACAGATTGGCTTTCAGCTATTGTCACCCCTATCTTCAAACAAGGGATGCGTTCAAAGATTGAAAATTATAGACCTATAAGTCTTACATCCATCCCTTGCAAGGTGATGGAGAAAATTATTAAAACCATCATTGAACATGAAATGGTCTCCTTAAATATTATAGATACAACTCAGCATGGATTTAAACAGGGTCACTCCTGTACTACTAATTTACTCACTTTTTATGAATATGTAAGCAAGCATATGGACAATAATATTCCTATGGATGTTATTCTACTGGATTTCAGTAAGGCATTTGATAAGGTATCTCATGCTATTCTGGTAAACAAACTCTCTCACTTGGGTTTTTCTCCAGCAATTGTTAGTTGGGTTCACAGCTGGCTGACTGGTAGAACTCAGAGAGTCAGAGTGGGGGGGGTGTTGTCTGACAGTGGAGAAGTGACCAGTGGTGTCCCACAGGGCTTTGTCCTGGGACCCACACTGTTTAATTTATTCATTAGCGATATGAATATAAAATCTACAAACATTGTTACTAAATTCACTGACGACACAAAACTAGGAGGAAGGGTGGATAACCAAATAAACCAAGAAATACTCAAGCAAGATTTAACCACCATTGAGCATTGGGCAATAACAAATAAAATGTACTTTAACAAAAATAAATGCTCGGTATTACATATGGGAAATAATAATCCTAGACAGATGTATGCGCCTAATAATATAAATATTAAGTCAGTTATCAGTGAAAAAGACTTGGGAATTCTGGTAAATTGCAAACTGTCATCTAAAGATCACTGTAACAAAGTTGCTAATATCGCAAATTCCTTGATTAGACGAATAAATCATACTTTTATTTCTAAAACTGAGCAGTGCATAATTTCTTTATATAGATCTCATATTCGGCCATATATGGATTATGGGTCACCATTTTGGAGCCATTATTTAATTACTGAGATTAATAGGATTGAACAAATACAACACAGAGCAACAAAAATGGTTCCTTACTTATCTCACCTACCTTATGAAATGAGATTAAAAAAACTGGGCCTTTATTCACTTGAACAAAGAAGGGCAAGAGGTGACCTTCTTCAATTATTTAGGATTATGCAGTCCCCAGCCTTAATGGACTTGTGTGGCTTCTCTTATGCAGAAAGGAAGATAGTACCAAGACTACATGATAAACAGTTAAATATTGTAAAGGCAAGAACAAATAAAAGACAATATTTTTTCTCTATTAGGGCATCTAAACTGTGGAATAA